>OZ012691.1:29980386-29985386 GCA_963942565.1 Maea johnstoni
GGCTACGCCGTAGCGATTAAAGAGGCTTCAGCGCTGATCATCTATGCCAAACGGAACCTATTTTTATAATTTAAATTTAAATATTAAAACCGGCGAATTTTTTAAAACCGCCCATTCAATGTTGAGTTAACATACTTAACTCAATGTTCCAATCGATGTTTGTTTTTTTATAATCAATTTCATATTCCATATTTATTCAAATAGCTGCGTCGTTTTGGACATACAGCGTGGCTTAGCCGGTTCACGAGATCGCCCCCGCGCCAAGCTACACGCAAAGTGATGACGATGCATCACTTTGCGTGACGTGGCACTATGCTTAGCCGTAGCCGGAGCCGTACCCGAGATAGCGGAACATCCCTATTGTGTGTGGTTGCTTCATAAAACAAAATCCGACAATATTACATTTACGGTTACTTTTGTATTATAAAGGAGGGTATTCAATAAAAGTGTTTGATGTGTTTATTTACTAAAGCCGATGTGTTACATTAGTAGTTGCCATTATCACAGTAAACTGGTGTGTTACACAAACATGCATATATATATATATATATATATATATATATATATATATATATATATATATATATATATATATATATATATATATATATATATATATATATATATATATATATATACATATATACATACATACATACATACATACATACACACACATATATATATATATATATATATATATATATATATATATATATATATATATATATATATATATATATATATTTATATATATATATATATATATATATATATATATATATATATATATATATATATATATATATATATATATATATATATATATATACATATTCAATGTATACGCTTGTCTGTGTATCAACGTTTTCTTTCGCCACGTCCATCCTACACCGACATATCTTAGGAAATGCCCTAACCTATACCAAGTTTACTAAACTACAGACCACACTACCGTAATACCACAACGGACAAATTTCGAAAACCCCTCGCCTGTGTATGCCATTTTCTTGATTAATCGCAATCTCTTCTCAAACTCAACCAAATATTAGCTAGCTACATCTCTATCCTGCAACCTGAGACTAGAGGGAGACTAGCCAGTTTGAAAGGTTGAAGTAAACGGCATCAACTAACCTCAGGGTAGCAAACTGCGGTACCAGGCAAAACCACCACCTAAGCGCAAGTCACTGACAAATTTCTCACATATCCCGGCCTGGATTCGATCTCTATCTCCTTAATGCATCACTTACAACTTCTTTGTACGTGAAATGAAAATTACGCACCTTTGCTACGAAAGGGTTGGAATGTGTTTTTGGGCTGACTGGTATAGAGGAGGCCATTCAATCCCGACACCGTGTCTTTAGTGTGCTCTGGAAGTTTCTGTCAAAGATGTGAGAGTTTGTTGCCTGCTGTATCCGTGTTATCTGAATCATACTGTTTAGAAAAAGGGGTTGCCAAGCGATGTTGCCATAGCAGCGTCGCCATGTTCATCATCACTGGACTATGAAGCTTGATGCATAACGACAAGTTCCGATACGACCTATATACTAATCTTGCCTATTTCTAGAAGGAGATCATAAAGACTTTTATTGCTATAAATATGTAGTCTGAACCATACTAGAGAAGATGAGCAAAATACCGCGTGTAGTATCAACATATGAAAAGCAACTACTAAAAAAAAGAACGAAGGATCCGACTTGTTGTGAAGCTCGCTCCCAACATTTATACCTATGTGTACCCATACGAATGACGAAGTGCGGTGTTGTATCAGACCCTTTTCTAGGATTTCAAAATTGTGTGCCAAAAATGTGCAGACATAGTCATAGCAATTTTATTGAAATTTCATTAATGAACCGATATCCAGATCAAACGAGTTAGGTGTCCGGATTTATTATATTGTGTTTTTTCCCAAACGCCACCCATAGGACCTGCCGCGAATGAAGCCCTGGTGTGTGTGTGTTCTATACTAGAGCCTACCGATATGAGTAACTATACACACTGCTACAGGCTGAGTTACATAGATATAATTCCACCACGAAACCAGCTTTTAACCCTCCCAAAGCATAAGGGCGCAAAGATTTTTGAAAACCATCTTAATCCAGTCACGTTGGTATCCATTAGAGTATTCTCAGATGAGTACCCATGTGCCAGGGTTTCGTACATGTTTTTTATGTTGTTAGTATAATTTTATATAACGACCAAATTAGCCACCACCACCATAAAGGTTCAGTACCTTGGATAGCTCGTTGAACTCAAGAACTGATGTGTGAATTGTCTACGACGTTGCCACTGGCTGCTAGCTGTCTCTCACCACGTCCCGGGATCGAATCTAGGCTGAGATGTGTGAGAAAGTTGTCAGTGACTTGGGCTTATGTGGTGGTTTTGCCTGGTACTGACGTTTCCTCCACCACTCACAACTGCCTAGTCACAACTTAGCCACAATATGGTAGAACAATTGACACTTAAATGAAATTCCAATTCCAATATTTCCACCGCTCTAGTGGCTCACCCTTGCGGATTGAAATGAACTAAATCGGAGATCAACGAAAAGTTATCCTCTCAGATTGAGACTCAGGAGGCAGCAGTTAAACACAAACGTAAAGCAAGTCTACCCACGCATGTCAATCAGCGGTTTCGCAACCGGCATATCTCGCTCAACAGCCTCGGCACGACTCCTAGCCCAAGTGTTGAGGAGAACCACTCAAGAGGTATGTTTTGCGAGGTACGTGAGCAACTTCCTCTATAATGTAAACAAATACGAGACCCCTCATTCGTTTGTCTCCTAATGACGTCACACTGAGGCGTGTCCAGGATTTCACAATGGGCCCTATGGTAATTGGTCTATGGCGACCAATCCATTTTCCCTTCATTAAAGGTCTACCAGTGCTGGCGAGCTGCACACCTCACCTTCCCACTGTCTGCCCCGTCACGTTTCTGGCCTAGTCTCTATAACCTATACTTAACTAGACAGGCATGTGTCTAAGCTGTGCAGTATATGTCACTTCTGGCCTGTATAGGTCAGCCAGCCAGACAGAATACATATTAAGTTATTTGTGAAATGTGTTGACAGTGGTTTACAGATTGGATGTATAGGAATCAATGGCATGACAATGTTCTAGTACCTGCCAGGACCGCCATCTATCGGCTGCTAAGTAAATTATCTTATTCAGATAGCGCTCCGTTGAAAGGTACTGGGAGGACAGTACAATTACAGAGAAGGGGGAAGGCAAGTGTTGCGGCAGGGTGCTAAAGGCCGCAGGAGGAGTAGAAAATATCATTGTAGTAAGGATCCGTGCACCAAAAAAGTGAGTGGCTGGCGCACGACATAAGCCCATAGTACAGGTGGAAGGTACATGGGTCGGGCACTGATCAACAGGTGGGGACGTATGGAAGGGCAAGTAGAGGGTGAATGTGTGAAAGTTGCATAAAGTAATAGTCATGTGCACAAAGTGTGCATGCAAGTGACAATACCAACATCATAGGGATACCCATTGATGGGCCAAGCACTTGGAACTTAAGAGAACATTTCCTTCAGTAACATATATAAATTGATACATACTATGACATGCCTTTTGCACATTTATTCAACATGTGCAAGGGACATACAACATATTAAAAAGGCATGCAAGGTTGAGGCACGATGTTGGAAAGAGGGGCTAGTTTTCTGAGTTTTAGTATCAACCTGAAAATTCTAGGCAAGATGGTAAAATGGATACAACCTTGGCCCCAAAATATCCTGTGGTTTTAAAATGAATATTTATGAGTTCAGATAGGTCATAGAATCGACGTCATCGCGAGTCAGTAGTAGCGTCTGCCCGGATAATGGTACACCATAATGCTAATATGTCGGAAATTCGATTTTTAGTCAGCATCCACAGTAAGGCATCGGCCTTTATAGCGAACGGCGATTCAGGCAGACATCCTTTCTGGGATCGGCAACATTTCCATGTTCCAGAATGTTCACCTCTAAGTAAAGTAAAGTAAAAAACACACACCTGTAGTTAAGTAATTTATATTGTAATTCGGTAATATTTCATTAGAAATGATTTCCAGACCTCACTGGTACCTTAACTCTTTTGGTATCGATGAATTTGATCTACCTTCGTCATGTCAGCATCCAAATCCAGATATGGCGCCGGTTATCTAATGACCCAACCGGCTCTAGATCTCCCGAGTGTCGCTAGAAACCAATTATGAGCGTCAAAACAACTGAAAAAACTTTTTCGATCTACCGACCTAGCCCCTTTGCAAATAAAGACACAAAAGTAATTTATATTTATACGCCTTTAAGTGTCGTTAATTTTACGGCCTTTTAGAAAATTTTCAACCATAGTAACTTGCTCTAGACTCGTTCAGTATCTTACATTTGTGAACGTTTCACTTTTCCCGGCGCTACGCGCCTCGGTTGCAAACAATGTGTCGAGTTGTTATAGGGATTAAGATCCGCCGCTGAGCCTTGGTGCAGATTTATAGCTGAGACGTAGGTGTTTGTTGCAAAAGCTGAGGCCGCCAAGGTCGAAGCTTTGCAACAAACACCCACGGCGAGGCTATAAATCTGCACCAATGCTCAGTGGCGGGTCTTAATGGCTATTATAGCGAGTTTAAGTGATAAAAAATTCAAACAAAATGACACAAAAATCATGTTTTCTAGTGGTTGCTGAGTCTGGATTTGGTCCCGGCTCTGGAGCCTCATTCTGGATTTGGTCCCGGCTCCCTGCTATGAACCGGGACCACTTTAAAGCCACAGAAACAGCTTCTCACTGTACATAGTGTGTTTTCCAAGCCTAGGTATTTTCATAGCAGTGCGCTATAATCTCCGTCTCAGATTCTATCAGACGAGGACAGCTCTACTATACTCTATGAGTACAAATTGATGTAGTTCCACTGACGTCCGATAGAGGGATTATCATCATCATGGAGGCGGGGACACCGTGTCACAGAGCTGCCGGGGCGGTCGAGGTCCACATGAAGACAATAAAGTTTACGACAAGCGACCAGGT
>OZ012691.1:29990386-30072886 GCA_963942565.1 Maea johnstoni
TGAGCACCTAAGGTCCTGTCTTCCACAGATAGCTGCGTATTCCCGTGTTCCCTATTTCAAGAGTATGCCACAGTGCCAACATTTATTTCATGCACTTAGTGCGGGCAGCCCGGGCATTATACACGACCGTAAGCCCGATCGCCAATTAGTTTCCAGGGCATGGATGCATGAATGACCACATGGGTCATTAATGTACTTAGTATAATTCTTTGGCATGCTAATCATGGTTGTTTGTACAGCTGGTCGAGTAGTGCAGGAACTAAATGTCTGTACTGTACATATATTGACTAGGGGGTAGATTCTACCTCGTTAAATGCCCTTGTTTTGGCTATTCGTGGCTGCAGTGCTGTGGTTCACATGATTCGTGCGTATATCGATAGGTGACCGAAATGCAAATCAAACCTTTTCTACCCGGGTATTTGGGTGGTCTGATCAAAAGTCACAAAATTATCCGATTCAGATTAAGAAAGTGATAACGTTTGGCGACTACAACCACATTGAATGATATTATTAGATGACACATTGTAAGAAAATTAAATTCAATCATTTATCAAAATATATTTCTTAATTACCTAAATATCTATTTCTTAATTAAGTTTAATGTGTATGTAGTATTTATGAGTAACAAAAAAGTATCTGACTAAAACTATCAAATTAGGTGACTGCAACTCCACCGAATAATATAACTAATTGATAAACTGTTTATGGGTAATACATGTACATCATTTTAACGATTATGTGGCGAATGTTCATCTCACCAACATTTAACTCCCTAGCCACAAATAGTGACAAACATTACAATGCAGAAAGGTAAACAAAACAGCAGAGACTACCGGGGAACTAGTAGTATCTATCAATTCATAATTGATCAAAGAGCATATTAGTCATATGTTTATGCATTTTCATTTCTAACCATGAAGTCATATTCACCATGGAACGTCCTTTGGTTCTTTTTATTGTAATCCGTGCATTTACTGACTACCTCTAAACAAAAGAAAATTACAAATACAATAATGATAAACATAAACTAATGAACAAAATTAAAATACGAATTACACACAAAGAGGCTAGTGGCATAGAAATACAACTTATGAATGAATGAAATAAAGGTAAGAGAAATATAACTACATACACTAAATTCCATATCAGAAGAAAGAGTACACAGAAGACAATAAAAGAAATACCAAAAACATTTCATAAAACGCAAAAACTAGATTGCCTTTTAGTCTAGGGGCAATTGTAATAGGTCACTCATATGTAGTACATGTATGTAGGTTTCAAATAAACGTCCATTAAGAATGGTCTCACCATCAGTAATCTCTTCCAATTACAGGAAGAATTTTTCTCTTTTTGGAAGTTCGTTTTTCGTCACATTTGTGCCAATTGTGGCGAATTCGTAACTAGCAAGCTGTAAGTAGTGGAGGAAGTACCCGCCGGAAACCAACGCCTAACCCCAAGTCACTGGCAACTTTCTCAAATGGTGGTGAGAGACAGCGTGTAGTCGGTGGCGGCGACTTATACCACACGGCCATCAGAAAAGGCCCTATTTTTACAGGGAGAGATTACTTTGAAGAGTTTCATATTCATTTCATATCATCATTCATTCTATCTGTATCGTCTGCATACACAAAAAGCTCTTCTTCTTATACGTCTGAGCCACCCTTTAGAAAAGGGGTTGGCGAACCCTTATAAAAAGTGTCAGCTACTCACAAAATGACAAAAATTTAAATTTATTTGAGTTCCCAAAAGGTGGGTTTAGTAGAAATGCGTTGGTTCTTTCCTGAGGATAACACATAGGTCATCATCCTATACCATTACCGTAGTTGTTCTGATAAAGATTCCTCTCTTAACTTCAATCATTTATTTCGAACCCAAACTCAATGCAAAGTAATTTTTCATTGAAATATTCACTTTCTCCCTTTATTTACATTATACTTAGTATGTATTAGAATAATTGTTGAAAGTTATATGTTATATGAATGCAATTGTTTAGTTCAAACTTCATTGACGCTAACCTGAACCCAATGCAAGGTTATTTTTCATTGTTATATTTTCTTTCTCCCTTTATTTACATTATACTTAGTATGTGTTAGAATAATTGTTGAAAGTTCTATGGTATATGAATGCAATTATTTAGTTCAAACCTCATTGACGCTAACCTGAACCCAATGCAAGGTTATTTTTCATTGTTATATTTTCTTTCTCCCTTTATTTACATTATACCAAAGGCTGATAAGATCAGCCTTTGATTATACTTAGTATGTGTTAGAATAATTGTTGAAAGTTATATGTTATATGAATGCAATTATTTAGTTCAAACCACATTGACGCTAACCTGAACCCAATGCAAAGTTATTTTCATTGTTTTATTTTTTTCTTCCTTTATTTACACTGTATTAGAATGATTGTTAAAAGTTCTATGTTATATGAATGCAATTCTGTGGTGGAAACCACAGTCAATAAATATACATAGATATACAGTACATATATACAAAGAGAGTACAAAATCTCGGTGTACGCGGTTAGAATCTTTGCATCCTTTCACCAGCATACACTTAAAACTTCTCTAAAATTCCACTTTTATATTATCATTAAGAAAACATAATTCACATCCATAAAGAGTTGGGAACTTTGAATCGCGTTACATATCTTAATAGCGAGATCGACCATTCTTTCTAATCCCAAGAGCTAATAGAGCATGTAGGGCTACATCTACACTGGCCTTACTTTAATCCCGAAACATCATTAGTATTGATCCAAGCCCTTATTCTGCTGAACATGTTTAGAGTTAAGCCTTTCGTTAATCCTGTCATTTCCGAGATTGAAAAACCTTCGCTCTACATTAAATTTGTCCTCAAAGAGTTCTTCCTCCAAAATACCGAAATCCTGCTCTTTTGCATTCAAGCCTGAAGCAAACCCCTAAAATAGGCAATGCCCATCACCCTATCCAAGCCCAACTTTTTAACCCTTCCAATGCTGAGGCTACATTCGTCCAAAGCACAAGGGTGCAATCATTTTGGAAAATCATCAAAACCCAGTCATGTTGGTATGTATTGGATAGCTCTCACCGAGTACTCTCAGATGAGTACCCATATGCCACGGTTTCAGTCATTTTTTCAGCTTTTTGCGTCATTTTGCATTGGCCAAATTACCTACCATTAGCATAAGAATTGATCAATATAACACGTGAAGTCGTTGGTATATGCGATGGGTGTACTTGGGATCGAATATATACGGCACCATAACCCAGAACCTTTCAGAGAATGAAGGAGAGAGTTTATAAAGGGTGTGTATTTAATTCGACATTAACCATTTGATATCCTTAGGGACTTTTTTTCAGAGACAGATTTTTTCTTTCTAAAGTTGTTTGACATTATCTTATTTTGAATTTTCAAAGGCAAGAGAAAATATTAGGTTTTTAAAAATAGTATTTTCTTATACATGTATTGTACTATCTTTTACATACATTCTTTTCTCCAAAAGTGAATATTCTTTAGCTGCCATGACTACTAGTATTTCATTTGTTTTTTCAAGTACACAGCAAAAGATTTTGGACTGCAAACGGTTGACCGATGTTCGGACAGCGAACAATATGAATTTGCCCAAGCGACCGTTTGTGCACTAAAAAATCTGTCAACCGTTTGCTGTCCAGTGTTTTACCTGTGATAATTGCTTGCATTCTCCTCGTGTTATTTTCTTGATTTTCATTGAATTTTCTTTCCCTTTTCGTTTCGCTATATCGGTCAACCATTTGTGCACAAACGGACAGCAAACTGCCGACCAAGATATTCGTCAACCGTTTGTGTACAAATATTCGGTTTATGATTCGTGCAGTACCAGTGCACAGGAACATACGCATGCTGCCACCTCATTTTGTGCAGGGATTACATGTCGGCACTGCAACTGGTCTTGGATAAGTTAGTTATTACATTAATCTGGAGGAGTTTGGACAGGATGGGTAGTGTCTTGGACCTATTTGACCAGAGTTAAACATCAGACCATTGGATTCGCTACCCCTACACTATGAAGGGGTTAAACTTATCTCCGCCAACGTTTAAGTAGATTAGCAAAATCAATCTTGAAAAACTTCTGCACCCATTGCTAGAGACATAATCCAATGCTAAAAGATCTTAGACGTCTCTTTCTTTAAAGTTGTGGTTCAAAAGAGTTAAAACTGGATGTAATTAAAAACTTATTGTTAATGTTTGACAAGGCAAAATGAGTTTAAAGCAGATATGCGGGTAATTGACCAACCAGTGTCGGACATATATTGCAGATTGTTCGCATAAACTTGTATATATATATATATATTCATATATTTATATATATATATATATATATATATATATATATATATATATAGCATTGGAAGGGTTAAGTTTTACTGCTGGACATCAAATACTAGTATGCAGTACCTACCATTTTCGAGAACTCCTGATTTTAATCAAAAAAACTTTTTGTTGAATTCGCGATTTTCACGATTGGTGCATTTCTCGACACGTAACTTGAAAATAAATGATTTGAAGAATAAGGTGGCCCTAATTTTAGTCTCGCAAAGAGTTATAAAATAGCAATACCTGTCTTCAACTTTTGAGTTTATGGCTCCAACAAGAAAGATAACATAAAAAGACAGATTCAATATGGTTTCAAATTCAGTTTTTTTTATTTCTTTGATCCTGGAAACCCAACACAGATTTATAAAAGGATCACACACAATAGGTATTCATGTAATGATATTGTATATCACGATCTAGCTGAAAATAGCACCTACAAGTGCCTTATCACAACTAATTCTCTAATTGAAGAGGGTGGCCTGGGAGTTATGATACTTAACCCATTGACACTCAGAGTTTCTCTAGAAGGTATCGTCTGCTTCCCTCATACTTATGAAGATAACTTTAGAATAAAGCAAAAGTTTCCAAAATATTTGAAGGAGAGTTGTTGTTTGGCATCTGGTCAACATTCCTCCTTCAAATATTTTCAAGAAAACGCTTTTGTAAGTAAAATATTTTCAAATTTGTCAGGCCTCTTTTGGCCGCTCTGAGTGTAAATGGGTTAAGAAAATTAGCCAGGGATAGAAACGAATTGACAATGCAATTGGGGCAGGGGCCAGTTGCACAAACTTGACTCAGGCTAAAACTAAAGTCTCAATTTGATTGTCAACAACAATAGATGCTATTCTTGTAAACAATCAAGTTGATTGTCAACAACAATAGATCCTATTGTTGTAAACAATCAAGTTGAGTCTTGAGCCTGAGTCACGTTGGTGCAACCGGCCCCAAGGGTCTGTAGGATCACTGTTTGAATTTCTATATACATATTCATCCCTGAAGAGACCCAAATTGGCTGTCTATCTCTGAAAGATCATTTTCATAATAGCATTATTAGTAAAAAATGCTGGCCGTATTTTGACCTGCAACAACCGCTTAATATTTTGCCAATTTATGCCTAATTATACTAAGGATTAACATAGATCTAGACAACACTTTTCAAGATTTATCTTCATCAACCAAAGGAGTTCGATGGATGGGAAGAAATACTGTAAAACCAATTATTATCACGCTCCTTTTAATTTCACGGATTTTGCGGTAGGTCATGATAACGCGTATATTACTGGCGCTGATATAGTTTTAATGGAGCATACCAATGCCCCATCTAGGGGTGATGCGTTGGATGCGTGCAATCAAATGTCCGCGATCAGATTCAGACTGCAGTTGCTTGAATAAAAATGTGCGTGGAAATATAGGGTTTTGCAGTACATGGATGAAATCTCCCCTCTCTTAGAAATACCTTAACCCAGTTATGCCTCTAACAACCTAAAAGACTACTTTTTGGTGATAACTTTTTGACAAAGGCATATTCAGAAAAAAATTAAGTAGAAATGTGAGCCAACACTCAACTAATAACTTTTCTTTAAGTATTCTACCTGAGTTATATCTTCGAAATTATTATAGAATAACAAGGAAAAGCCTTTCCATGAAGGGATTGAATTCTCTAAATACGAAGGCAGCTGGCTGTTACAAGTTTACACCTGTAAACCTTCATACACTACAAAACAGCTTTCAATGTTGTTGCCACAGATAACTATGTAAACATTCCCCCAGTTGGAAGAGAGCAGACTTTTTTCATTTGATCACACAAATTTGGTTTGGTGCACCTCCTCATTTAGACATTATTACGTATAGACTATGAAGTATTCCTCACAAACAGCAATTGATTTCCAATATTTTTTACCAATTCAACTCATTAGTAGTCTTAAAAGCCTAACTACATTTGAGGTATTTTTCTGACCAAAGCATACCTTAAAAATGTTTGAAAGTATTTTACAAGTTACACAGAACACAAACAACAATGTTCCTTCCCATAGTACGCATATTCAGTTTATTTCTAAGTCATTTTCATAAGTTTCAAAGATCCATATAACAATTTCAAGAGGATCCTTTGAGGTGCTATAATGCTGTATATAGTTTAGTGCTTTTCTGGGTTCAATACAAATTCAAAATTGTAATTTCTTCACTTGGGAAAATAGAGATAATGTGTCCCCCTTTTTCCTCACAATGCCAATGGTTACCTTACGACCCTTATGATGCTGGTGGCTACTTTGGCCAATACAAAAATTATGCAAAAATGCTTGAAACCCTGGCATATGGGTACTCATCTGAGAGCATTCAGTGAGAACTTTCCAATGAATACCAACATGACAGGGTTTAGATGGTTTTCAAAAATCTTTGCGTCTTTGTGTTTTGGACGAAAGTAGCCCCAGCATTGGCAAACCTGTTCATGCCAGGAGTTCTCCTGGACAAATGTTGCATGAACCTATTCATGATACTTATGAAGATAACTTTTGAATACTAGTATTCCTAAATTGAAGAAATACTTGATCGGAAAGTTGCTTATTTATTTCTGATTAACTTTTCTACTTCAAATACTTTCTGAAAGTTGCCTTTGTTAAATAGGTAAAATCAAAAAAGGCAGGCAGTTTGGGCACTAAGAGTAAAGCAACATTATTTAATCATTTGATAACTTAAGTAAATACTGAAAAGCTTGACATTCAAATGGTCCTTAAAAGAATTTCTCTCATATTAGCAATAACATAATGCTATTAAAATGGTAATACTTGCATGCAGGGTCTTAGCCAGGATTTGGAAACTGGGCGCCTAAAATTGGCAATTGTAAAGTTTTTGGGCGTCCAAATTTTTAAAGGGGACCAAAAAATACTCAGATTTCAACCATAATCATGTATAAACATATCGAAATAAGGCATGATATCCTTATACAATGTCATGGGAATTAAATGGAGATGAGAAAATTATATTATATGCTTGAGATTGAAATTTTGTGAAATTGTTCACAAAAGTTTTTGGGTGTTGTAAGGGGTGCTTTTTAAGGGTTTGGGTGTCCAAAAAGACACCCAGACGCCCTGCTGGCTAAGACTATACTTGCATGTGTAGGCACAGTCTAAGATACATACACTGAGGAGTAACAAACAACACAGCAGGGACTTAGCCAGGATCCGTTTTGGACAGGTAGTTTCCTGAAAAACTCTTTTCAGACAGGCGAAAATTTCTAGGAAGAATTTCTAATTATGATTTTGGGGATAGTAAATTAGTAATCAAAATTTCCCAAACAAATCATTTCTAAGACATGGCCAAGGTGTAAATTACTCTTCTTGACACAATAGGCTATCAAATGGGTTTGGAGTAGCTAAGTACTTTTAGCTAAATCTGGACGGGCAGAAATTTGTGACTGCTGATTCAGAGGCATTCTGAAAACCCTTGCTAAGACCCTGCCACGCATTTTGGACGTATCTAGCCAGGATCATCATTCTTCACCATTGTACTGGCACCCCAACCATCTTCAATAATATTCAATCACTATTTGGGAAAATTAAGAGATCCCAACCTTTTGTAGGATTCTTAACCCTTATGCTGCTGGTGGCTAATTTGACCAATGGGCTCGATCAAGTTGAAGTTAGCATCTAAGACAAAAAGTAAATTTTATAGTAGCAACATGTATCTTACATATTTGGAAAGCTAGAATTCTGAAGTTTCTGGATCTTTAGTCAGATTTACTGTATTCCCATTTATGAAAAAGTTATGAACATTTTACTGCAGGGTGTTTGTTTGTTTGTTCAACGCCTTTCTGACAATAACACTTAACAAAATGTTAAAACCACCATATTTTCTTGTAAAACCATCTTATGATCTTCAACATTGCTTTAGATGATACAATTATATACCTGGGAAGACTGTGCTAAGAGATATAGGATTGAATATTATGTTTTGGGGTGTTTTTGATGAATTTTAAAATACAGTGATCTGTGATTCTGTAACATGTGATTCCGTAACAGAAAAATAGCATTTTTTTAATTTTTGAAAATGTTCAGATTGGATCATTACCATGAAACTTCATAGAAAAAAGCATTTTAACACTAATTTAACTATGAGGGGCACACTTTTGAAAAATAAATTTTCAAACAGTGTTTTTGTGGGGGTTAAAGTTGGTGATTCCGTAACGTTACGGAATCACATATTTGATAAATTGACTGGTTCAAGCCTATAGGTGTCTTGAACATTCTTTAAATGGACTAGTTTGTTATCTTAACTTTAAGTTTAGTATTAACTGATAGTTTCCATATTTAGAATGAGACATTGTGCACAGTATTTTGAAAAAAAAGTATATGTCCATTATCGAGTAGTAGTTTCAATATGGCATCAAAACGCTTTCGACAAGGACTAAGCTGTACATGGAAATCAGATGAAGTTCTTTCTAAACAAGTAACTCACATACAATTTTGAGAAAGGTACAATTATTCAAAATGTGTCATAGCACCAAACTACCTTTTTAAAAACATTCACACAATTTTAAAGTAGAGTATAATTAAGCTGGCCAGCAGGGCATCTCAGTCTCATTTGGACGCCCACTCCCTCAAAAAATCACCCATCAGGACACCCAAATAATTTTGTGAGTAACCCTTTAAAAGGACATTTTCAAAAATATAAATGAATTGTTTTCACTCTAGTTTAAATTCAGTGACTTTTTATAAGGCATTTATTTCAAGAAGTACATGCATGTTCATGGTTATATCAACCTATTCAAACTGTCGCGTACAGAATTTTAGAATATTGAATTCAATATTTTCCCTCAAATTCAGGAAAACTTGCTCCCTCATTTGGCTGTCTTATCCTATAGTAATATCATTCTTGAACCCTATTTGTTCAAGACTTTTGTAAAATAGTAGATTTTAGAGAATTTATATCTGTGGTGGACAGGAAAGCTCTTCGACAGAGATTTTAGATACCTTCACAGAAACAGAGATTCTCCTTCATGTAAAGAAGAAAACTGAAGTTTAGCACATGGTCAATGTAGCCCAGATCCCGAAGTCTCTATATATGCATATATTTTAAAACTTGACCACCCGCATTAAATTTTAGAGGAATTTATTCAGTGTTTCAGATGGAACTTACACACTGTTGAGGACACTTTAGAAACTTTTGTCACAAGTGTAGAAGGGGAAGGATTCAATACATAAACATTTCTCAGAGAACAAAATTTTGTTACATCACTCAAAGATATAATATAGTCATATGGAAGACTCATATGATACTGTTTTATACAAAGCCAGTCATAGATCAGCCGTCTAAATGATTTTTAAAACAAATTTCCAGTGATTCTCCATTCGCCCAATAGACATGTATGATCTACTCCAGAAAAAATATCCAACAGTTAATAAGATCACAAATGCATGTTTAAAAAGAATCATTACATAGTTATTTTATAAGTATTTAGCAAATTTGGCATTAACTATAAATGTTCATAATTCATTCATAACTCAGCTAGTTTGATATCAATTGGTATGTGTACAGATGTGTACCTTGACTGACACCTCCATCCTGTCTGCAAATGCAATGTCTCCATTCACCTCTACATCCCTAATCCTGAAGCCACCCATTCAGTTAATCAGGGTAGATGCAATTTCCCCCCCGAATCATATCCTCCTTCCCCAGATTAAACAATACGGGGTGTTAATGAGAGGGGACAGTGGAGGAAAAACAGAATCCACATTGTCTGGGGTATACCAACATCCTTGATGTGTACAGGAAGTGATATAAAACTGACCAGATAGTGAGTGAAATCTACCTCTGAGAATGCAGAAGGTAACATCATGTTTTTCAAAACCTTTTCAGATTAATGATCTATCTATAAGAAGCTTCAATGTTAAACCAATTACAGCTTATATAAGTTAATTGTCTAACAATTGCCCTTGTGGGGAAGTGGTCCCTCTAACATTAGACATTGTCATCTGTTACCTACCATCAGAGACATATAAAACCCACTCTCTGCTGCCATGTAATTCCTAATTAAGTGCTCCCTTCAGTAAAATTTATGTCTTTATATCAGTACACTAACTTAACTTTTTATTAAAGCAGAAAATTTCACCATAGTGCACTCTTTTAATGAAAGATATTGATTGTTACAGAAAATGTGATTCCGTAACAAATGGTAAATGTGATTCCGTAACAAGACCATCTGGCAAAGTTTCTTGAATAAAGTTCACTTTAACTTATTCAACACCTAACTTTGTGGTGAAATCTGTGCAAAACAAATTTACCTACCACATGATAAAGAAACTTTTGGAAAAAAGTGGCAGGAACAGCATGAAAGTGGTATTTGATTAAAGTGGTAGAAAACAGATGGTAATTTTGAGTGATTCCGTAACAGGCATGTTTTTTCACTTTTTTACCCAAAAATCATTTTCTGGGGAAGTTGGAACTTGGTCCATTTAAAAGAACTTTCAAAGCCCTACACAACCATATAAAGCATGATTTCCTAACTTTTTCCATTAAAAAGATATCTAAGCTTGAACAGCAAAAGTGTGATTCCGTAACAGCTTGATCGAGCCCCAATATAAAATGATGCAAAAAAGCTGAAAATCACCGAAACCCTGGCAAATGGGTACTCATCTGAGAGAACTCAGCGAGAGCTATCCAATGAATACCAACAAGACAGAATTTAGATAATTTTCAAAGAATCTTTGCATCATTGTGCTTTAGACAGAAGTAGCCCCAGCATTGGAAGGGTTGACTTACCCATACCCCTATGCTTATGTGATCTAATACATGCACTAGCATTTTTCAATACAAATGACATCGCAAGTTATAATGTACAAAGGCTGTTCATGACCAGCAATAAAAGATTCTAGGAAATATTTGCAAATGCCTCCCGCAACATGAGCATGAAAGCGTTCATGAATGAATCCTGCCCGCATGCTCACCACGTGACCAAAATCCTATATATGATGATGCATAGGACTACATCAACTTCCCTTTACTTTTGTCAAAATACTCATACATTCTCTCCAAGCACCATTTTCTTCTCTAGAACACTGTGGAGAATTTTTCTCAAAAAACCATATATATATATATATATATATACATATATATATATATATATATATATATATATATATATATGATATAGTTTATTCTATGATACATATGGTACACAGCCCAGGGTGTCAGAGTTGCCTTTCGCTGGCGTACAGAACTCCTCAGAGAAAGCCATCACATCGCCATCCCTTTGCACACGGGTCTGATCATTTTCTTTGAACTTCATTGGCGTGTAAAATATGTCAGTTTCGTTTTCATCAGACTGCGTTGTTTTCAGGGCATTAATTTGTTGATTGCATTCCTCACCAGTGGAGGGACGCTGTGAAGACTGATCCTGGCCTCCTGAGCTTGCGAGAGAGGATTGCGGAACGGTCGTGGCCACATCCGTGTCCCGTAGACCACTCTCCGGGACATCCTTCTCGGGCATTTCACCAAAGCTCCACAACCTCTGCGTGGGAGGCAGATTGAAAAATTTCCTAGAATCTGTCGTATCGTCCATGGACATGATTGCTGCATCGAGGTCCAGCAGGGAATCGTCCAGTCTTTGCATGGCCTTTTCGGCCGCTTTTTTAGTGGTGGGTCGCCAGCCGATTTGACGCGCCCGTTGCCTCCTTCGCTTCATACGCGACTGTAGCCAGAAGTCCTCAAAGTCCACCTTTCGCTTTAGTCTCTGTTTGCTGTGCAGCACCTCAGCCCCCTTCGCAACTTTCGGCGCCTCGTAAATCGTCTCCCATGCCTTCTCCAGAGGCATTGAGAAATTCTTATTGAGATATATTTCCTCGATGCTCGCCTCTTTTTTCCGCTTTCCTCTACCTCTGGGCGAGTCTGCTGCCGCTGCCGCAGCGAAGGCAGAGTTAATCAGGTTTGCTCTCTCTGCCGCTTTTCGCCTCGGACGGCCCTCTGGTGACTGTTCAACCACACTATCTATTGAAGGCGCACTGTCCAAGTCAAAGGTGGTGATGTTTTCCTGGCACAGTAGTAGATTTTCAGCCTCTGTGGAGCTGAAGCTAGTGTCACTAGAAGTGTCCAATTTAGATTCTTCCTCTACCACCGCCTTCACTTCTTCGACGACAACATCCATCACTGGATCGTCACAAACCTCGGCTTGAGGTTCGCTGACCGTACTTTCACACTTCGCGCATTCTGTATTAGAAACAGTTACGGATGTTGAAATTTCACTTTCATTCGTCATCTCGCCACTAGGAGGCATTTCTTTTACATACGACTCCTCCAGTTGCGGCGGCTCAGGGGCAGGCTCCCTCTCGCCTACAGCCTCAGCCATTTGCTGCCTACATAGCTCGATCGACTTGCGGCGTATTCGACTCGACCGCCTCACACTAGAGGGCGGCACATGCCTCAGCAGAGAATCGTCATCGGTGGGATCGGGACTATTGACGATATTGCTGGCGTTGATGATGAAGAAATCTGCAGATCGCCTTCGGTTACGCAGCTTTATCCTGCTAGGGGGCGCTGACGGCTGCCGGACGGTCTCCTCTTGACTCTCCAAGGCCACAGGTTTTGGCGTAAAGGACGCACCTGGAAAAGTAAAAAGCATGACATCATTAATCCTTTCAACTATTTAAGACCTTTTTAATGTTTAACACTCTCTGTGCACAAATATATGCAGACCTTTAACGACCAAGAAAAACATTTCTACATTAACTATTTGCAAAAATATGATTTTGTTAGGAAGATATAGCAAAAATATTAGTCACATGAAAAGTGACCTGCTCCTGTTAGTCTGTACATATAAAATGGATGGTATCCTGATCCTCTATATTCCTCTAGAAATAAACAGGGGTCATCCTTTGGTTTAAAACACAGAAATTTGGGTTCTCCAATCACCAGCCGGTGGGTTTCAAAAATGCCTGAGCTCGTAAATTCAATTTTCAAGACTCGAGCGCTAGTTTTTGTAGATCATAACAAGTCGAATAAATTCAAGTATACAATAAATTGTCCCACCACTAATGTTTTAAGTTGTTATCTGAGTATAATTTAAATTTGCGACCGCAGTTCCTACCAGCATAATCCTGGTAGGAACTGTGATCGCAGTTTCTACTGGTAGAAACTGCGATCGCGGGTTCTACTGGTAGGATCGGCGATCCGGTAGGTACCACGACATATACTAGTACATGTACAGAAATCTTTCCTGCAGGGTATTTGTGAGCCCAAATTGTAGTACTGGGTGTCCAAAATGATTGGGTGCATAGTCTTAGTTAGCAGGGTGACTGGATGTCATTTGGACACCCCAAACCCTCTAAAGTCACCCCTCAGGCCACCCAATACATTGGTGAAGACCTCAACATATTCAGATCACCAGATGACAACAATAAACAAATGTGTCAACCTATTTTAAAATCATGAAAGTATGCATATCTAGTAGATCATTAAGTAATGGGGTAGCACTTTTCTTGACATAAAATCTACAATCATCTGCTTGAAATGCATTTTTTTCTTTAGAAATCTCTGTTCAAATATTAAGGCATCATAATGTGCTTCAGGGTGTTTACATGACATGTACATCAACCCATATACGTACATCTGGCTAACTAAGACTCTGCTTTCAAATTTACACTCTAGTGCGGCTATACAGTTTGCATCAATGTATAAGTACAGGTAACAGGTTCAACGCTTACTTTTGAAGGCACCTGCAAAGATGGGCAGGTTAATATGAATTTCTACCTGCCCAACACAGTTTTCGACTGCCCTACAAAAGGTGTGAAAGAATAAACATGTAAAGGGTAACCTTCAGCATGCCCTTTACATGTACCCATTAAAGTTTTATTTCTACTGAAGAAAGAAGGTTGGATTTCCTCAGTGTGACAATATCGCTGAAGTTACATTAGGAATTCTTACCTGCCATGTCGGGCAGGCACAGTCTGATTGCAGGCATTTTGAAAATTTCTACCTGCCAGGGGCAGTAGGATAGCCCTTAATATCAAGCCATGAAGTACAAAGAAACCTGTAATAGTATATAAATAAGTTCAACACCTAGGGGCAGGGAGAAAAAGTGCCACAACATTCACAGGTTTTCAATGTGAAGATATTCAAGTACATCATATCGCGGGTTCTACTGGTAGGATCGGCGATCCGGTACCACGACATATACTTAGTACATGTACAGAAATCTTTCCTGCAGGGTATTTGTGAGCCCAAATTGTAGTACTGGGTGTCCAAAATGATTGGGTGCATAGTCTTAGTTAGCAGGGTGACTGGATGTCATTTGGACACCCCAAACCCTCTAAAGTCACCCCTCAGGCCACCAAAACATTGGTGAAGACCTCAACATATTCAGATCACCAGATGACAACAATAAACAAATGTGTCAACCTATTTAATCATGAAAGCATGCATATCTAGTAGATCATTAAGTAATGGGGTCGGGGACTTAGCCAGGACCCGTCCTACGTGTCTTTTGGACAGGTAGTTTCCTAAAAGCCTCCTGTTTGGACAGGCAAAAATTTCAATGATGATTTTTCAATTTTGCCTTTTTGGGTGTAATAACCAAATATTTTCCTAACAAACCATCTTCTAGGACATATCTGAAGTATAAATTGCCCTTTTTAACACACTAGGCTATTAAATATAGCTGGTATAAGGATTTGAAGTAGATAGGTAGCTAAATCTGGACGGGCAAAATTTTTGAAATTGCTGTTTTTGACAGGCATTTTTGAAATCCTGGCTAAGACCCTGAATGGGGTAGCACTTTTCTTGACATAAAATCTACAATCATCTGCTTGAAATGCATTTTTTTCTTTAGAAATCTCTGTCCAAATATTAAGGCATCATAATGTGCTTCAGGGTGTTTACATGACACGTACATCAACCCATATACGTACATCTGGCTAACTAAGACTCTGCTTTCAAATTTAGATTTCCTCAGTGTAACAATATAGCTGAAGTTACATGAGGAATTCTTACCTGCCATGTCGGGACAGGCACAGTCTGAATGATTGCAGGCATTTTGAAAATTTCTACCTGCCAGGGGCAGTAGGATAGCCCTTAATATCAAGCCATGAAGTACAAAGAAACCTGTAATAGTTTCAGTGTTAGCGATAGGGTCAAAAAAAAGTTGCTTCCACACTTATATCAAGGTCCAGAAAATCCTGCGTCCTGATCATTGGCCACAAATGAGTGTTGACTATCTATGCCAACAAATGTGGTCACTAAGGGGGGTAAGGGGTTAAATGGGTAGATTACTTTATCCAGCTTGTGAAGTTGAGTTGACTGTGCTACTGCTTACAGCTCAAAGAACTGTTGTGAACAGGAAATTTATGGGTTCTTAATGGGAATTTTATGTGTCCTCTCTGGACGCAGCCACTTCACACCTCTGCGTCCATACCACTTGACTATGCATCAAAAGGATATGTGAACTGTGTCCTCGCGATCCCTGAGTTTATAAGTTCAACACCTAGGGGCAGGGAGAAAAAGTGCCACAACATTCACAGGTTTTCAATGTGAAGATATTCAAGTACATCATACATATACTTGAATTGAAAAAGAAAAATGAGCAACATTTTCTAGACCCAGTAACCCAACCTGTAGGGATCTTTAACCCTTATGCTGATGGTGGCTAATTCGGCCAACACAAAATGATGCAAAAACCCTGAAATATGACTGAAACCCTGGCACATGGGTACTCATCTGAGAGTACTTGAGGGGGGAACTAATCTATCCAATGAATACCAACATGACAGGGTTAAGACAGTTTCCAAAAGCATTTGCACCTGTGTGCTTCGGACAAAAGTAGCCTTGGCATTGATGATTCATTAGAAGGCTTTAGATATGGAGGTTTTTACTATTGATAGGTATCACAATACCATCTTCATCTCACAATGCTCGCATCCTATTTAGATTCATGAATGCACAAGCATAGACTGCAGAACCCTGAGATACTAGTTGAATTGTCAATCTGATGCAGCAGCACTGATAGTATATATTTCTTATAAAAATGAATTAAGCTTTTCCTACGGAGCAAACATTCAAAATGTAAAAACCTGGTTGGATGCCCTGACTGGGGCTGCATAAAACGCAGAAACTTAAACATTACGCCCCACAATCTAAGATCAATGTTTCATTAATGCATATAGCTTCTGTGATGAACTTACCCCGAAAAGAAATCCTCCCTGGAGAAATATTTTTAAAGCTCTAAAGACGCAAGGTAGACGTCGGTGCCTGACCCACTTTTCTTGGCTGAGTGATCAACTTTGACCTCTGACCCTTGACCTGCTCTGCATGCATCAGAACTGGGGCAAGTGGAGGCTGTGATTTGTGACAACTACACAGGCACTTTGAACAGGGCTTGAAATTAGGGGGTGCCGGGAGCCCAGGGCTCCCTTGAATTCCCTTGCGGCTCCCTCAAATTGTTGCAGGGAGCCCAAAGATGTACTGGTTTCTATAGACATCACCAATACTATAGGTAGCTTTTGAAGATGCAATTGGGCCCCCTAAAAAACCACTTGATTTCGCGAGCTCTGCACTTCATAACTCATAACGCTAGCATCCCCTTTCAGACTGAGGAATACAATAGCCAGTTCAGGATACCTAGGACAACAGGACCAGCCCATACTAAATTATCAGACCCTATAAACAACCGTACTTTAAAGTATTAGCCCACACTAGATAATTAGACCCTATAAAAAACAGTACTTTACAGTATAAGCCCATACTAGTTAATTAGACCCTATAAACAACAGTCCTTTAAATACAGTATAAGCCCATACTAGTTAATTACGCCCTATAAACAACAGTACTTTATACAGTATACTATTAGCCCATAGTTATTTAGTTACTGTATATAGATAACACTCACAACAGGACTAACAACTGTACTTATAATATATTAGCCCATCCTGTACAACTACAACATAACTAGCCCACAGATACTAATTAATAGATCTCTGCACAGTGCACAACCATGACAGATCTGTCTTGCACATGGATGCAGTAGACTAGTTTTAGATCCCTGTATATATATATAACCTTGTATATACTAGTTAGATCACTGTATATCAGGGACAGGCATGCAGTTTCCTGAAAACCTCCTTTTTAGACCTGTAGGCAAACATTTTCATGAAGAATTTTCAATTTTGACTTTTGGGAGGTAATAACAAAGCATTTCCCAAACAAACCATATTCTGGGAATGACTGGGATACAGCTAATACTCAACATACATACTTAACATGGTCTTAGCCAGCAGGGCGTCTGGGTGCCTTTTTGGACGCCCAAACCCTCAAAAAGAACCCCTCAGGTCACCCAAATTATTTTGGGTGGAATTTCTAAAAATCTCAATCTCAAGCTTATTATTGAATTTTTCATCTCCTTAAAATTCCGATGACATTGTTTAATGATATCATGCCTTATTTTGATGAATTTGTACATGTATGTTTGTGGCTGAAATATGAGTATATTTTTATTATGATACCCCTTAAAAATTTGGACACTCCAAAATTTTACAACTGCCAATTTTATAGGCACCTGTGACCCAGTTTCGAAATCCTGGCTAAGACACTGCTTACAGTGTGAATTGCCCTTTTGACACAATAGGCTGTCAAATATAGTTGGTATAAGGATTTGAAGTAGATTAGTACTACATAAACATACAGTACCATAGCTTCAATAGAATTCCACTGAAAAGTATTTGTATGGAAATATAAAAATTTTGGAAATCACTGAAAGAAAGCTGTTGATGGACATATATAACATTTTTCTTCTTGAAAATAATACCATTCAGGAATCAGTACTTCACATCTTCATTAGCTAACAACAGAATAGTTCCAAAATCCATACCCCCATCTCCTTATGTACATTGATTTGTCTTTAACTTATAAACTTGTAGCTGTAAATTAACCTAATATTCCTGAGTTCTTTACAGTACTTACAATAATTCTGTAGTCCAAAAAAAAAAAAAATGATGTTTTCCTTTTCCTTACTTGTGGCATTGGCTTAATGTAGCAGAGCTCAAATAGTCAGTCTATTCCATGGTTACACTTACACAGGTCCATACCTTCAGACAGGATCATGCAGTGACAAAGCATAATATTTTCCTGTCTTGCTCAGTTGCTGTATTGTCTTAATCTAGTGCTCTGGATTACCTTTACTCTCAGTGCCACACCTTTCAGGGGCAGTACAAGATACACCTGTCTGATTGCAATCCCCTCGTCTGGGCCATCTGGCTTCTGACCGGTAGGAACATGAGTAGATATCAAATCTCTCACCCACTGTCAATGTTACTCACTCAAGACTGAAAGACCTTCTTTGGCAACACTAGATCGGTCATTCTATAATTGCGGGACATTTCACTCACCTACACTCAACTTTGTTTCATAAATATGAAAACAATTTTCTTTTTTTTCAGAGATGTTTACCTTTATTAGATCATTGCTTTACAAAATTCAGGTTATTAGGAAAATAGGAAGCCACAGGAAAAGGAAGGGCAGAGGGATGTCTCACTCTAAACAATTGGATCAGCAGGGATTGATTTAAGAAATTTTTTCTGGTCGATTTTCGGGCGATCACATATGATAAATGATAGTCAGTCTTGGGTCGGCCGGACAAATTTCAGGGCGTGAATACCGCCCGGACACCCTCTTAAGTCAAACACTGATCAGTTGTAGTAACAGCTGTAGGTAATCCAGTCCCTCAGGACAGATCAACTCAAAGGTGTATTGCTATTTGGGAAATAATGCCATTTTTGCAATTAGCAACAAATGTAACCATGATTGCTATGTGTAGCAGGAAGAGAGGAAGCAGGCCAGACAACTATAATCCCTATCCTGTTAAAGCACACATCTTTCCTGTCTATACTTACACCTTCCAAAGGACAGATCAACTCAAAGGTGTATTGCTATTTGGGAAATAATACCATTTTTGCAATATGGGCTCGATCAAGCTGTTACGGAATCACACTTTTGCTGTTCAAGCTTAGATATCTTTTTAATGGAAAAAGTTAGGAAATCATGCTTTATATGGTTGTGTAGGGCTTTGAAAGTTCTTTTAAATGGACCAAGTTCCAACTTCCCCAGAAAATGATTTTTGGGTAAAAAAGTGAAAAAACATGCCTGTTACGGAATCACTCAAAATTACCATATGTTTTCTACCACTTTAATCAAATACCACTTTCATGCTGTTCCTGCCACTTTTTTCCAAAAGTTTCTTTATCATGTGGTAGGTAAATTTGTTTTGCACAGATTCCACCACAAAGTTAGGTGTTGAATAAGTTAAAGTGAACTTTATTCAAGAAACTTTGACAGATGGTCTTGTTACGGAATCACATTTACCATTTGTTACGGAATCACATTTTCTGTAACAATCAATATCTTTCATTAAAAGAGTGCACTATGGTGAAATTTTCTGCTTTAATAAAAAGTTAAGTTAGTGTACTGATATAAAGACATAAATTTTACTGAAGGGAGCACTTAAATAGGAATTACATGGCAGCAGAGAGTGGGTTTTATACGTCTCTGATGGTAGGTAACAGATGACAATGTCTAATGTTAGAGGGACCACTTCCCCACAAGGGCAATTGTTAGACAATTAACTTATATAAGCTGTAATTGATTTAACATTGAAGCTTCTTATAAATAGATCATTAATCTGAAAAGGTTTTGAAAAACATGATGTTACCTTCTGCATTCTCAGAGGTAGATTTCACTCACTACCTGGTCAGTTTTATACACTTCCTGAAGTTCCTGTACACATCAAGGATGTTGGTATACCCCAGACAATGTGGATGCTGTTTTTCCTCCACTGTCCCCTCTCATTAACACCCCTTATTGTTTAGTCTGGGGAAGGAGGATATGATTTGGGGGGAAATTGCATCTACCCTGATTAACTGAATGGGTGGCTTCAGGATTAGGGATGTAGAGGTGAATGGAGACATTGCATTTGCAGACAGGATGGAGGTGTCAGTCAAGGTACACATCTGTACACATACCAATTGATATCAAACTAGCTGAATTATGAATGAATTATGAACATTTATAGTTATAAATGCCAAATTTGCTAAATACTTATAAAATAACTATGTAATGATTCTTCTTAAACATGCATTTGTGATCTTATTAACTGTTGGATATTTTTTCTGGAGTAGATCATACATGTCTATTGGGCGAATGGAGAATCCCAGGAAATTTGTTTTAAAAATCATTTAGACTGCTGATCTATGACTGGTTTTGTATAAAACAGTATCATATGAGTCTTCCATATGACTATATTGTATCTTTGAGTGATGTAACAAAATGTTGTTCTCTGAGAAATGTTTATGTATTGAATCCTTCCCCTTCTACACTTGTGACAAAAGTTTCTAAAGTGTCCTCAACAGTGTGTAAGTTCCATCTGAAACACTGAATAAATTTCTTTTAAAATTTAATGCGGGTGGTCAAGTTTTAAAATATATGCATAAATAGAGACTTCGGGATCTGGGCTACATTGTTCATGTGCTAAACTTCAGTTTTCTTCTTTACTTGAAGGAGAATCTCTGTTTCTGTGAAGGTATCTAAAATCTCTGTCGAAGAGCTTTCCTGTCCACCACAGATATAAATTCTCTAAAATCTACTATTTTACAAAAGTCTTGAACAAATAGGGTTCAAGAATGATATTACTATAGGATAAGACAGCCAAATGAGAGAGCAAGTTTTCCTGAATTTGAGGGAAAATATTGAATTCAATATTCTAAAATTCTGTACGCAACAGTTTGAATAGGTTGATATGGCCCATTATAACCATGAACATGCATGTACTTCTTGAAATAAATACCTTATAAAAAGTCACTGAATTTAAATTAAGTGAAAACAATTCATTTATATATTTGAAAATGTCCTTTTAAAGGGTTACTCACAAAATTATTTGGGTGTACTGATGGGTGATTTTTGAGGGAGTGGGCGTCCAAATGAGGCTGAGATGCCCTGCTGGCCAGCTTAATTATACTCTACTTTAAAATTGTGTGAATGTTTTTAAAAAGGTAGTTTGGTGCTATGACACATTTTGAATAATTGTACCTTTCTCAAAATTGTATGTGAGTTACTTGTTTATAAAGAACTTTATCTGATTTCCATGTACAGCTTAGTCCTTGTCCAAAGAGTTTTGATGCCATATTGAAACTACTACTCGATAATGGACATATATACTTTTTTTTCTAAATAATGTGCACAATGTCTCATTCTAAAAATGGAAACTATCAGTAAATACTAAACTTAAAGTTAAGATAACAAACTAGTCCATTTAAAGAATGTTCAAGACATCTATAGGCTTGAACCAGTCAATTTATCAAATATGTGATTCCGTAACGTTACGGAATCACCAACTTTAACCCCCACAAAAACACTGTTTGAAAATTTATTTTTCAAAAGTGTGCCCCTCATAGTTAAATTAGTGTTAAAATGCTTTTTTCTATGAAGTTTCATGGTAATGATCCAATCTTAACATTTTCAAAATTAAATAAAATGCTATTTTTCTGTTACGGAATCACATGTTACGGAATCACAGATCACTGTATTTTAAAATTCATCAAAAACACCCCAAAACATAATATTCAATCCTATATCTCTTGGCACAGTCTTCCCAGGTATAATTGTATCATCTAAAGCAATGTTGAAGATCATAAGATGGTTTTACAAGGAAATATGGTGGTTTTAACATTTTGTTAAATGTTATTGTCAGAAAGGCATTGAACAAACAAACAAGCACCCTGCGGTAAAATGTTCATAACTTTTTCATAAATGGGAATACAGTAAATCTGACTAAAGATCCAGAAACTTCAGAATTCTAGCTTTCCAAATATGTAAGATACATATTGCTACTATAAAATTAATTTTTTGCCTTAGATGCTAACTTCAACTTGATCGAGCCCATATGTAACAAATGTAACCATGATTGCTGTGTGTAATAGGAAAGAGGAAGCCGCTCAGACAACTAAAATCCCTATCCTGTTAAAAAACACACCTTTCCTGTCTATACTTACACCTTTCAAAGCAGTGTGTCCACTCTGCAGCACCTGAGTGCTGCAGAATGGACACATTTTTAAAGGGGTCTACAACCCCCTTTTAAATAATATTTTCTCCTCAAAGTTAAGATTATCATTAAAGATGGTCAGGAAGGGGAAGGAAATGAAAAAAATATATTGAAATGTTTTAAATGAGTAAATTATTAAAACTTTTAGACCTCAGCTGTGATATAATGGACAATACCAATAATTTCTTAAAAATAAGTCGATCAAAGGATACTTCATCAGAGTAATTTACCATGATGCACCCTTTATTTGACCTAAATATTTCTAACTTTTCCTTAAATGTAAAAATATTGAAATTTATATTTTGAAAGAAAAAAAATTGGTTTATAACAGTTGTCCATTCTGCAGCACAGGTGGGCGTGAAAATGGACTAATTACCTGGTGAACAGCAGGTGCAAAAATAAATTCTATATTATTTTAATACACTTTGAAAGGTTTACTTTCAGGAAATATTCACTTTTACATTCATTTCTTATTATATTTATTTGTCACTGACTATGTCACTAAATACTGTGGAATCGCCCATATATAGGAAAGATGGTAACTTACCCATTTCATTCTGAACCACGTCTGATTCTTCCTGCTCCAGCCCGATGAAGTCCATGGACATCCTGGATTTCCTTCGTGTCCCCCCACGCTTTCTGCGCTTTCCTCTACCCTTTGCTTCCACTTTGCCAGACATCGTACCAGCATCCCGAACATTCTCCTGGTCTTCAAACATAATAGTGACATCTTCCATCACATTCGCTTCATCCTTGCTTTCGACAACTTCATCCCCAAACATGATACTCAAATCGTCAAAAATACCACCAGAGCTTGTCATGGGAGGCACATTTTCAGGCAATGCAGAGGTTGAAGGGGCAGACACAAGGGGAACCTTCGGCCCCTTTTTCCCCCGCCCCTTCTTAGTTGGTTTTGATTCGGTATCAATTGATAAGTGAGGTGCTTTTTCTGGTAAGATTGCTTCAGTGTGATTTCCCTGAATTTCAGTCGCACATTCCAGATCGTCATTATCATCAGTTCTTATCTTTGGTATCTGGTTTTCACTGGCTGTGACAGAACATGTGACTGCTTCATGTTCTGAGACTATCTTAGAGTCCTCAAATTTGGGTAGATCAAATGCACTGAGTGACCTTCGCCCCTTCTTTCTGGTACTTCTTGTCCGTCTTGAGGCGCGAACCTCTATTTGGGAATGGTCACTAGGTGGCGCTGTCTTAGACGCGAGCTGGTCAAGATGGAGATCTTCCCCTGGAATCGAACAATTGGGTGCAGGAAGGTCGGCTGCACACACTGACCTTCGACCTCTTTTTCTCTGTCTTGGCACATCATCCTCATTTTGACATTCCCCACCAGGTGGAGCTAGGTCGGCCATTTCTTGACTAGGGTCGATAATTATAGATGCTGGCCTGTCAGGTATGTCGAGCTCGGCTGCACTAATTGACCTACGACCTCTCTTTTTGCTCTTTCGTGCTGCTTTAACGCTATCAGCCTTCAGAAAATCATCTTTAGGAATCTTTCCATCTATCTCAGAAAGAATCTCATTTGGAACAGCAAGGTCAACTGCACTGATTGACCTGCGACCTCTCTTTGTCTTTCTGGTTTGTTTTGGCCTTTTTTCCGTTTGACTATCCATAGGCTCAGAAGAGATAGGCAGAGCTATCTCTTCCACAAAAGTCTCAGCCACAGTTACCTTGTTTAAAACTTCAGAGATGTCTTCTGTTTTAGACTGAGCCGAAACTTCAATATCATGGGCATCATATTCAGGTTCTTTCAATTTTCCATCTATTTGTAATGGTTTTGTTGTTGCCTCACCAGCCACAGTTACCTCGTTTACATCTTCAAAGATGTCTTCCGTATTAGACTGAGCCACAACATTAGTAGCATCAGGTTCAGATTCCTGTAAATTTTCCTCCATTTGAGATGTTTTTTCTGTAGCCTTATCATGCTGGAACTCACTTTTTGTGGCAAGTTCAGATACCTTTGACGAAAGTTCGGATACATCAACACTGTTCTGCTCCAGAAGCCCACAAATAACTGTGTCTGTTTTCGGAGATGCAGGAAGTTCTGATTCTTCACATTTTGACGCTTCAGAATCAATGGGACGCACTGTCAAAGTTTCAACCATTTCCCTTTGGATTTCAGTAGCACTAGTGATAGATAACTTAGGTGATGTCAACTCACACATTTCAGACTTTGTTGGCAGTGCCGTCATGGCGTCTGCGCTCGGCGACAGAGACATGCCTATGCTCTCCATGCTACTGTCCGCGAGGATCGCCTGGTTGAAGTCGTTGTTCTCGCTCTGAGCGCTGGCATTGAAGCTTCCGGCCAGGAGGTCCACATCCGATACGATCGGAGCGAGAAACCGACCGCCGTTCTCCGTGGAGAACCGTTGGTTTCCATGAGGCAAGGAGGGAGACTCAAGAATGTTTCCGCTGATCGCAGGCGAATAAACTGGAGACTTTATTTCCATTACGAAGGCCGGACTGGCACCGACACCCTGGCTCTCCATGAGATTCTTAAACCCTGGTGTTTTCCTCGCAGACGGGTAAGCAGGTGAGAGACTGAGGCGACCGACATTTGGGCTTGTTAGATTCGCACACGATTCGCCGCTTTCTTGGCGGCCACCACTGGGGGATTGGTTTGTGTCCGTTTTAGCCTCATTTCTCTCTAAACTGACGATGTTCCCTTTCGGAATGAGCTTGCCCTCGTCTTTGGAGGCATTAGCCTGTTCACTCTGAGAAGCGCTGTCACCTGATGTTGACAATAAAGAGCGGCCGAGTTGAGTTAGATGCTGCTGAAGACGTTGAAAAAGTGGAAGTTCTGACCCAGAAGGTGGGTGTGGCGACACATTTTCAATGTCAACCGGCTCCTCAGATGCTTGGCTATTCAGGGCTGGGGTCGGCGGCTGCAACTTGACCGATCTTCGTCGGCCTTTCTTGATCACCCGTCTCGATATTGCATTATCGGCACTTTCCTGCGGTCCTTTCTTTTCATCCATGGTCTCACTTGAAGCATTCGACAGGCCCGGGGCATTCATCGATTGGTTTTCGCTAAGGAATCTTGCAGTGGCATGCTTGTCAACAAGATAGCATTCTACAGGAATATTTGGAAAGTTAGGGGAGATAAGATTTGATGAATTTTGGTGCTCTAAAGTTCCAGTGTCATTGATGAGTTTTTTCTGGACAGCATCAGACAGACCAGAAGATAGGTCCATCTTCGTCCCAACCTTGGCAGTGGAGGAACTTGATAAAACCCTGAAATAAATAAAGCAAACAAAATATTATAAGTTCTTCGACTAAATTATAGTGTGGTGGAAAGATAATTTGTAATTTATAGGGCTTTGAAATATGTATTGCAATATCTACTACTCCTTAGCAGAAAGCACTGTGTACATAGTGATAAATCAGTGACTTAAAAAAAATAAACAAAGAAATTACCACTATCTTCCTAGGAAATGTCAACCTCAGTCTGAAAATCTTCCTCCACCCATAGTGGGAAACAGGGGCTTAGCCGTAATGCATCCAGCGTGTCATTTGGACACGCAGAACAGAGTGTCTACCTTATATGTTGTTTACTTGTTTATTCTTGGTGCCGCACGCCAATTACGCATATAGAATTATACTTTGTTTATACACAAGTCAGACTTTCAAAATGGCGGTCTTCACATACTGCGAACGATTGACATGCGCCGGCATATACCGGCCAAGCTACAGGCACATGGCAGGAATAATTGACAATTGGTGAATCGGTTGCTGACGACGCCATGCGGCTAATTTGGCGATCGATGTACTTATACCTGTACTGATGTATAATCAGATGCAATAAGGGCCCCAGAAAAGCATATAATCTTGTGGGAGAGCAGTTTAAAGCAGGCAACTGGCGTTTCTTATCAGAGTGATTGATTACCTCAGTTGTCAACAGTGGTACTGTCGCGAGCATGACTTGTCAGTTATCAGGTTATCGGTGAGATTCCAGCTCCGGCTTTAGATATCTATACAACCAAACAAACTTCTGATTATGTATGGGAAAGTTATGGGAACTGGAATTTATCACGATAGCTCAAACACGGCAGTAAAATGTCACCCAATTTGATAACTTTTACTTTATCTCGGATCATGAAACATTCATCATCTTCGCGAAGCAACGCCTGTTTTGTCAGATTTGGGGACTAGAAACAATCGTTTATAATCTTAAATCAATTGCAAACTTTGGAAATCTAAATGTTTTTTGTTATATCAATGAAATTTACTGGGTGGCCGACATTTGGTGAAATGTGTCCTTTGATGGATTGGGGGTGGGCGAGATTCCCCAATAATTATTTTGCAGATGAATTATAGTGGCCGAGATTCCTAGGGCGGTCGAGATTTGCGAGACTTTACGGTAGTGTGTCAAAAAGGGCAATTTACACTTCAGCTATGTCCTAAAAGATGATTTGTTAGGAAAATATTTGTTTATTACACCCAGAAAAAAATCATCATAGAAAATTTTGCCTGTCCAAACAGGAGGTTTTTAGGAAACTACCTGTCCAAAAGACAGGCAGGACGGGTCCTGGCTAAGTCTCTGGTTCCCTGACCCTTACCAGTGGACCCTTTCCTCCACCTTCCTCTCTTCTACCGTCCTGTTTATATCCTCCCTCAATGATGCCTGACCTATTTCATAACCCATAACCCAATCCTCAAATAATTGTCTCTTTGTGCATAAATTTCTCAGGACATCTGTTTTATCTTAGACAAATATCCAGATGATATACCCTGCTTGCAGCCAATAGGCATGCCCTATTTTCTTCGGCCCGATCCTACAATGCAGTTGCTGAACAACATGCTAGTACTCACAAGTTGCCAGCTGGGCCTAATATTATTCCCCCCCCCCCCTCCCCCCGTTCATCTAGCATTCTCTCTGCTATTGATGGATATATTTAAAAAAAAAAAAATATTCTTAATTAAGAATTATTACAAGACATTTACACCAAAAAGACCCTGCTCATTGTTTGACTGTAAAACTAGCTAGTGACCTAGTGGTTCTATTTTCCACATGGAGAATAGACACCATTGAACTTAAATCAAATGATGAGAGATTTGCTATATTGCCTTGAAAAAGTAAAGACTCCAGTAATGGTAATGCCTAAATGGTAAATGCAATGATGGATGACAGAATTCACTTTATCATTGTTATTTTGCTCTAATTTCGACCTTAAAATTGACTTTGATAAACTATAAACTTACCTCTTATAAAGATGCTACCACCATGTAATGAATGATCGAGTGCTAAAACGTGTAGATATGTTTAAGAAAGATTTTTAAGGAAAACATTTAGGAGCTAGCAGGATCATTTTGAATCATGTTCAAATCTCTTCAGCCAATCAAATCGCAGAATTCCTTTGACGCATGCGCACTAAATCCAAGATGGCGCCGCCCATGGACATGATAATTTAAAGATTTTCGAGGATGCAAGACGTGGCTTTCGGTATCTTCACAACCGGTTGTTTCCCCTGCCAAAGCACATTTCATGTCGCGCCTAGACATTGATATGGACCCTACCGTGTGTCAAGAGACCTACGGTACTCAGCCGGTCAGACGGCATTACCTACGCAAGCCAGACGGGAGCTTGCAACTTGTAGACGAAACTCCTCAATATTCATCCGTGTCAGATTTTTTCAGGGTTTGTTTTGATTTTCATTTATCGATTTGTCGGCATGCATTTGTATGAATAAAGCTATCTGAGGTCAAGGACATGGCTAAGAACCCGAACCCCCACTACAGCAACCCCCACCCCCCCCCCCCCCCCCCCCAAACCCTTAAAATTCCCCAGGGGAAATCCCCCCCCCCCCCTTCCGGTTAAATGTCAGTCAAAACGGTCTCAGGGAAAGGCCAATGACTTGATGCTAGGCCCTGCTGAAAAATGATCTAGATATCTTTGCACTTCAGCAGAGAAATACATCCCCTTGATCCGCAACCCATAGGCACAGCATGCTAGTACCTTGGGTATGTGCCCCTCGGGTTACGCGATGTAGCCTGGGGAAGTATTGGTCACATACTTTTTTTTTTAGAAAGAGGCTGAGAGTAGTAGACAGGGAGTTGGTAATCCAGAGCCTTATCTCTTTTTGCTGCCTCTATCTAGGTCAGATAGGTTGCCAAGGAGATGGGGTCAGCAGGCAGCCAGTCTATGACTCATGTGTGGGAGGCAGCGAAATTTGATGATGCATGTACAGTGCCCACTCCCTGTCTACTACTCTCAGACTTCAGTAAACATTTCCCCATGTATGATACATGAAATAAAAAAGTAGTAAAAAATTTGCATCCTCCTGTCATGCTAGATGTTTGTACATGTATATAGACCTATTTAGGTGATACTGACAGACCTGGATTGAATTTTGGGCTTAACCCAATAATACTTAAGAATTCATCCAGAAATTGTCGTCTGGATCGATTATACTTTTGACGATAACTTTTAAATTGAGAATGATTTAAAAAATATTTGAAGGGGAGTTGTTGGTAATGTTCTCATCAATATTTCTCTTTCAAAAATTTTGCTAAAGCCTGAAAATATTAATCAAAATTGTCAGGCTGGTTTCGGCCGCTGTGAGCATTAATGGCTTAAACACCTATCTCTGTCAAGCAACCATTTTTTGATTGAATGCAAAGTTGTCCCACAACATCTCATCAAAATCAATGTCAATGTTTTCAACCAAAATTTACTTGAATCCCATTGCTAAAATGATTTTAATAGACACAGAGAAATACATCCCCTTGAACCGCAACACCATAGGTACTGCATGACAGCCTCTACGGCATATGCGCCTCAAGTTACGCGCTGTAGCCTGGGGTTGTATTGGTCACGTGATCTGTGCACTGCTGGTTGACTGGCTGGCTGGGAGCTGTTATGCTATCTAGGTCAGATAGTGAGAGGCAGCGAAATTTGATGATTCATGACCAGCGCTCACTCCCTCTCTACTTCTCTCAGATAGACAGGACCCTTATGGCAGACGGCCTTTCTGGGACCATTGGTTTCACCAGACACCTGCCCCCCCACCCTAGGGGACATATTCATAGGTAAAAAATATACTGTTTGCCGTAACTTCTTCAAAATGGAGAAAAGCACTTATAAATTCAATATTTCAGCTCGTTGTGTCCCTCTGTTAAAATTTGCCTAGATGAACTCAAATCGAGGTAGGCACGTGCATAAGGCTTAAATTTGGTGGGGTAAAATTATCTTGGAAAATCTTCTCCAGAGGAGTAAAACTTCGAGGAAAATATTACCTACAGGGTGTTGCATTTTCTTGGAAAATATTCCTTTCTTGGAGTAAAATTTCTTTAGAAAATATCCACATTATAGTTGGGAAAGAATTTCAGGATGGGGTGGAAATCTTCTAATAAATGTTTCCCCAGGTGATCGAGCTATTTTCTTAGAGGAAAATGCCCCCTGGGGCAGGGAGGGGGCGGAGTTTGTGGCACACAGGATCACCAAGTATTCTTGTGACACTTACATGCTACCTTAGATAGTAATTACTAGAATTGCATTGTGACAACTAGATTACATTCAGGAGGGGACTATCAATTAGGGAATAATATAGATTTCATGGAGGTATGCAAACAGGTCTTACACAATTTTTTGACAAGTGAATAAAATGCATTAATTCTATTATGGATATTTTGAGAACTTGAGAGATTATACAGGTTTTCTCAAAAATTCAATGACATATCAATATATGGTGATGATTTTTTCCATTTTGAAAAGGGCTGATAATTAGTGATACAATTTAACAGTACAATATTACTATTTATGTGCAATCAACCTGGAGTGGAGCAAACATCTTTTTCTTTGAAACGAAGATGCAATTTTAAAACTAAGTGATGCAAGAAGTAGATATCCTTTACAAATCTCATTGACTTTTTATGGAATGTCCCAGTCAGTTTATTGTGTAACTCAAAAAGTTGTATATTTAGATGTGTAAATCTAAAAGTATTGAATATTTAGATGTGTAACCCTAAAAGTATTGACTATTTAGGTGAGTAACTCTAAAAGTATTGAATATTTAGATGTGTATCTCTATAAGTATTGAATATTTAGATGTGTATAAGTATTGAATATTTAGATGTGCATTCTCTCTCTATTGTTTTCCAGTCTGTCTTTCTGCCTCAAGGTTATCCAGACAGTGTCAGCGATGATTACCTGACTTACCAAATATGGGACACTGTGCAGGTAACTACAAGCCTGCCTCCTAGGCCATATTTAAATGTCATCCTTTGTGGATAGATGGTACTCCAGTATACTAGGAGGGAAATATGTTTACTGCCATCAAAACCCCCTCATGTGGCAATTGTGTGAACTAAATGGCCAACAGTGGGCCACAACTCCCTATGTAGTATAGGTGCAGGCATACATTGATATATAAAAAAGTAAAATACAGAGATGCCTAGTAGCTAGTGCTCGGACTTGGCCGATTTTTTTCTATCAATATATCGTCCCATATGACAATAGATTATCGATATAAAAACAATAATTTTGTAACTTGAGGCGGCACAGAATATACCCACATTCTGCTCTTGATGGCTCGTTATACCGGCGATGCTTTCCGGTAAACAACATCTGCCATTTTGAATTTGACCAAAATCCCGTTTGTGGCGTGATTAGCAGCGTGATTTGAAAGTCCAAAATGGCAGTTTATTTACCGGACGGCACCGCCGGTATATCAAAGTAATAGAAGTGGCGTTGTGGTGAGTAGTTAGCTTGCATTTTTTAAAATTTCATGTCATTTCATGTGCTTCTATTTTGGACAAGAATCATCGTTGATTATCGATAATTCTTTGAGTTATCGATAGTGCTACTATTGCGGCACAACGATCAATAAGGCGATATTTCGATTTGTCGTCCGAGCACTACTAGTAGCTATGGTAGTAACTACATTATAAACCAAATGATAACTTGCGCAATAACTTGTGCAAGGAATCATTAGAGATTTTTTCCTTTCTGTTTTATACTTATGAACATTTCTAAAATATGGATATCTTCCATCTTATATTAATATTTTGTAGCAAAACATCTGAGATATTGATACCTTATGTCTCGTTCCCTTGGTGACATCTCAGATGAGTGTAATTATATATCAAGCCACCTGTAGAAATATAGATCTGCTATCCTGTCATTCCAATACGTAGAAGTTAGCTTATAGTTTTGTTGTGTTTTAGGCGTTTGCGAGCAGCATAACAGGTACTCTGGCCACCCAGGCTGTGCTGAAGGGTGTAGGTGTTGGGGACGAGAGTGCTACAGCAATGGCTGCCACCATTACTTGGCTTATGAAAGGTGAGTTCCTTACAGCAATCACAGTGCTAGACCCCTTAGAGGAGGGGGCACAATCAAATCTGGCATAGACTACCTAATAAGGGGGTACCGCAAAATATTCACAATTTGTGACCTCATCATGGAACCTGATTCTTAAATTTTAATCTTTGACATAGAGTATCTCTTATGAATGCACTACATAATGGGTCAATTTGGCATAAATAACTTGTGACTTGACAACTCCCTAAAAAGTGAATATGTGAATGATGGGACGCTATATAACACCTGTATTACCTGTCAGAATAGCACAGATTATATTATATTTATGCGTTTTTATGTATTTCAGTTTACTGAGATACATCTTCATATGGGACGCTTGCGGTTTCTACTTTACGGATGTGGTTTGCGGTTTTTCTCCTGGACGCGAAAAATTCTGTCATTTCTTGGAGATTGGCGCGTGTCGGGTGGGCGTGTCTATTTCCCTTTGTGTGGGTCTCTGCCTCGTGGGGCCGTTATTGGTTGGCCATTCATTTCGTTGGAGGTTTTTGATTGGCATGGGGGGCGGTGTTGTTGTGCGGTGTTTGTCGGTCTGCATAATTTGTGCCTTTCTTCGTGGGTCTGCCACGTGGGGTTGTTGTTTTGGTTATCCATTCATTTCGGCGGAGTAATTTGATTGGCACGTTGGGGCGGTGCTTGTTTTGTGGTGTCACGCACTGGGATCCAATCATGTGGATCTTCTGTTGCAGTCATCTTTCGTAGTGCTGTGCCACGTGGGGTTGTTATTTTGGTTAACCATTCATATCGTCGGACATATTTGATTGGCACTTGTGGTGTGTGTATGGCGATGATTTTATTTTTCATGGTGCCTTGTTGATTCCTTTCTGTTTTATCGAGTTATCGCCCCCCGATCCAAACATGAGTACCTATTTGGATAGATGAGATCGTCATCTATCTGATTCTATTATTTTTTTGTGTTATCTTCAGGTTGGGAGCGACATAATAGCTATTCGCTACAACCAGAAGTTGACTTTTTTGGCATTGGCGTGGTTTCGGTCCGCCATTTTGGTATCGAGTTCCGCGAAGTTTGAACCCCGTTTTCAAAGCTTTGATTTGTGGCCATCTCTATCTTTACAATTGCGTAACTTATAGTGTTAGCAAGACAAGTATCTATAGTTTTTGGGTTAATGTTTTTGGTTTCGGAAAATCCAAAATATTTCGAGATATTTGTCATCACGCATCGGTGATGGCGTGTTGACCATGGCGATAAGTCAATTTTCCATGGTTCCTCGCCGATTCCTTTCAGTTTTATCAAGTTATCGCCCCCCGATCCAAATATGAGTACCTACCTGGACAGATGAGATCCTCATCTATCTGATTCAATCATTTTTTAATTCCAACTTCAGGTTGGAAGCGAAAAAATAGCTATTCGCTACAACCGGAAGTTGATTTTTTTGACAATGGCGAGTTTACGGCTTCCCTTCGATATGCATTTCACACAAAAAAACATACTATTTTCAAAAAATTGTCACGTCGCCGTTTCTGGGTCAAAAGTTACAAATGACCCATCAAAATGTTCGCAAGAAAGAGGGCTTTTACCCTATTATCATAACCTGTTTGTTATGTTTGTTATTTTTGGAAAAAAATGGCGTTGATATTTTTGAAAATGGCGAGGTTACGGCTTCCCTTCGATATGCATTTCACACACAAAACATACTATTTTTTTAAAAATTGTCACGTCGCCGTTTCTGTGTCAAAAGTTACGAATGACCCATCAAAATGTTCGCAAGAAAAAGGGCTTTTACCCTATTATCATAACCTGTTTGTTATGTTTGTTATTTTTGAAAATAAATGGCGTTGATTTTTTAGAGGTTGTTGTACAAACAACAACCTATATTCAGTTCGCTTTTGTTGTCTTGCATTCCCGGGGGGGGTCCTGGGAGCTGGTTGATGCATTTTCCCTATGTTGTCTTACATGGCATTTTTGGAAAATTCTAGGCGAATGATCTGGAGAGTGGGGTGTGGTGGGGTCGTTTTGTTTAATGTTTCTGTTAGAGTTGGGTGTGTAGTTTATAGAGTTTGTTTCATTGTTTCTGTGGGTTGCCTAGTTTTTTTTTGGTGGATTTTTACGTGTTTATACATTACGTTTTCTTCACTCCAATACGATTCTGTAGCGCGTCTGGTCTGGTGGGGCGGCCGTTGGATGCGCATGCGTGGGTGGATGCGCATGCGTGGGTTTTCTGCATATTTAATGCGATCGGCTAATCACGTGACAGCACCACGTGGTTTGTCTCTGGTGAATTATCCAATGAGCGGGCTCACTGCCTCACCGTCACACCACGTGGTACTCTTTCCCGCGGTTTATTAACCAATGAGCGGCTATTTGTATTTCTCTTTGTACTATTTTACTCACGTGTTCATTCACGTATTTCTTACATTGGCTAGGTTACCCTCCGCCATTTTGAATATCGGTTTTGCCGAAATTTGCACCCCGATTTCAAAGCTTTCGTTTGTGGCCATCTCTAACTCTGAAATTCTGAAACCAAAAGAATTAACGAGCCAAGTATCTATATTATTAAGATTAATTCTTTTGGTTTCGGAAAATCGAAAATATTTTGAGATATTTGTCAACACGCATCGATGGTGGCGTGAACATGGCGATGGGTCGGGTTTGACGAAATTTGCACCCCGATTTCAAAGCTTTCGTTTGTGGCCATCTCTAACTCTAAAATTCTGAAACCAAAAGAATTAACAAGCCAAGTATCTATATTATTAAGATTAATTCTTTTGGTTTCGGAAAATCGAAAATATTTTGAGATATTTGTCAACACGCATCGATGGTGGCGTGTTGACCACGGCGATTAGTACATTCTCAATGGTACCTCGCCGATTCCTGTCAATTTCATCAAGCTATCTCCCCCCGATCACAATATGACTACCTACCTGGATAGATGAGATCCTCATCTATCTGATTCAATCATTTTTTTAATTCAACTTCAGGTTGGAAGCGAAAAAATAGCTTTTCGCTACAACCGGAAGTTGATTTTTTTGATATAGCGAGATTAGGGCATTGATATGCATTGTGTGCATTTCACACAAAAAACATACTTTTTTCAATAAATTGTCACGTCGCCGTTTCTGGGTCAAAATTTACAAATGGCCCATCAAAGTGTTCGCAACAAATAGGGCTTTTACCCTATTATCATAACTTGTTGCTTATATTTGTAATTTTTGAAAAAAAATGGCGACTTCGGAAAAAAACGGCAAAAACGGCTTTTTGGAATGTTGATTTAGGAACCCTGGCGAAATTCTAAATTTACTTATTAATTTCGCCACTAAAACCGGAAAAAAAGTTTCAACTTCAAGAAAACAGACTCTAAATAATCCATCCTGCCCATTTGTGGATTTTCTTTGATCCCCACAATCGTAAGAAAACAACTTTGAAAAAAACGGAAGTAGTAAATATTTTTATCGCGATTTCAGCAGTCAGTATATATACCCTTCTCACCATGAGTGTAGTATGCAGTCCTGAAGTTAGCAGACCTTTAATCCTGCCATCCCTTCCGTTCTCACTGTTGTTGTATTTTAGATAAAGATATGATTTTAATTGTTTTGGGTGACGGGAAAAGTGTGTACTGTCATAGAAACTGGCTTCGACATCATACTGCATCTACACCAAAGAGCATCATAGGAACTTGATTTACCTGACAACCCAAAATAGTAAGCATACATTAAATTGAAATAAATACAAAAGTATCAATACAAAACTATCACTCAATATACAATTTTATAAAAACACATACACAAAATATAGAAACCATGCAAATCTTCACTGTCCCTCAAACAAAACAATTACTGTTTAAAGAAGATATTGTGTCGGTGTGATAATATAAGATTGCATTTGGTGAGATATGTTTTGTGTTGATATTTTTGTGTTGCTTTGATGGTATGTATGATTATTTTTTCAGGTTGCATGGTGTAGGTGAAGTAGCAGACCTGAAGTATGCAGGCTTCTACCCTTTGATGCCGATGCCGGTCCCATACCCCTTCAACCCAGTGCTCGGGCCCAAGCAGCATCTCCCTGCATTTGTATCGCCCAAGATGCAAAACAAACGAAAATACTGATCAAAATAAAGGGAAAATTACAAAGTTTGTGTTTCTGATGTATTTTTTAACACTATTAGGTATGATAGAAAGATAAAGAAGTTCAAAGAATGGGAATTTTTTTTGAAATTGTTCTAGACTGATATTTAATGTACATTCACAAACTGGCTCTTATAGTTGTATTTCTTGGCACTATTAGGTGTGATAAAAAGATAAAGAAATTCAAAAATAGGGAAGTTTTTTTAAGTGCGGATTTAGATAGAAATCTTATGAAAAGTTTGGAAGATATGTGTTTCAGATGTATTTTTTGGCACTATTAGGTGTGATAAAAAGATAAAGAAGTTCAAATAAAAGGAAATTGTTTTAAATTGCTCCAAACTGATATTAATGTCTATTCACAAACTTGGTTTTTGATTAAAAAGTCTGTAAGTATCATCAGCAGCATTACAAGTGTGTATCAGTCTATTTTAGGTTTAAGTACAAAGTTATTGCATGCATATTGGGTTTCTGGTAGTGCTGGACCTGCTTTAGTGGCGGAAGATCATGGCCAGGGGCATATGTCCCTTAAGGGGCCATATGGTTGATATTTGTGCATGTTTGCATTCAGGCAGTGTTTGGCCATTTTCATGTAAAGGTAAGTCACGGACTAAAGTTCTTCAGGCAGCAGCATATTAGTTGTGGCAAGCATGCTGCTGGTGGGGTTTTGTTGGCTGTCATTTGCAGTGCTGGTTGTAGGCTTTTCCCATTCATGTTTGGTGATCTACTGGATTAGTGGTGGTGAGTTTGCCATAGTTTCTTGGATAGCTAGGAGTGGGTTATAGTTTTCGAAAATATTTGAGGGAGGGTTTTAGATAGAATTCTTTTGAAAAAATTGAGGGATATGTGTTTCAGTTGTATTTTTTGGCACTATTAGGTATGATAAAAAGATAAAGAATTTCAGTGGAAGGGAAATGTTTTAACTGTCCAGGTTTGGGGGTTTTGGAGCATTTTTCCAGGGAAAAAATTGAATAGTTTGTGTTTCTGATGTATTTATTGGCACTATTAGGTATGATAAAAAGATAAAGAAGTTCAAGAAAGTTGAATTTTTTTTAAAATGTTCTAAGCTGATATTTAATGTCCATTCACAAGCTTGGCTCTTATAGTTCATCATCAGGTAGCAAAATCACATAATCCAGGAACATATGCCCCTTAAGGGACCATAAGGTTGATCCTTGTGCATGTTTGCACTCAGGCAGTGTTTGGTCATTTTCATGTAAAGGTAAGTCACGGACTAATGTTCTTCAGGCAGCAGCAGGTAAGTTGTGGCAAGCATGCTATTGGTGGGGTTTTGTTGACTCTCATTTGCAGTGCAGGATGTGGGCTTTTCCCATTCATGTTTGGTGATCTACTGGATGAGTGATGGTGGGTTTGTCATAGTTTCTTGGATAGCTAGAAGTGGGTTATAATTTTGGGAAATATTTGGGGGAGGGTTTTAGATAGAATTCTTATGAAAAAATTGTAGGATATGTGTTTCAGATGTATTTTTTGGCACTATTAGGTATGATAGAAAGATAAAGAATTTAAGGAAAAAGGAAAATGTTTTAAAATGCTCCAAACATATATTTAATGTCCTTTCACAAAGTTGGCTCGTATATTTTTTCATCTGGTTGCAATATCACATGAACCAGGGGCATATGCCCCTAAAGGGTACATAAGGTTGATCCCTGTTCATGTTTGCTTTTAGGCAGTGTTTGGCCATCTTCATGTAAATGTTTTGTGTTACTTTGATGATATGTCAGATGTCAAATTTTTAACCCCGCCCCCCATCGCTCTCTTTTTCTGAAGTATGTGTGTTAAAATGTTCATGTTTATATTTGGCGGATAGGCTTAGTGATTAGTTTAGTTTGTCAAAAGTTGCATTTTATTTATGCGTGCTGAATTTTAGGTTATGATGAAATTTTTTATTCGCTGTTTAACTGTTGGTCTTTTTTAATATTTGAGAGCCGACACTTATTTTAATGCATGGGCTTTGTTGTATATACTTAGCTTATGTGTTAACATTTTGTGTTGTGGGGGAGAGTCACAAGCCTCTGTTAAGGGGGAGTGGATTTTTGGCTGTTGGCAACATGTTTGATTTTGATGTGGTGTTATTTGCAGGCAGCCAGTCAGTTTGTTACATGCATCAGTGATTGACTTTAACATTTTCAGACAGGAGCAGATTTGGCTCCCAGGATTTTAAGTTTAGGGGCTATTAAATTCCTGTGCGGCCACCACGACGGTATGGTTTTGCCAGGGGTGCATTGTCCAGGTTTGGGGATCTTGGGGCATGCTCCCAGGGAAAAGTTTGAAAGGTTTGTGTTTCAGCTGTATTTTTTGGCACTATTAGGTATGATGAAAAGATAAAGAATTTCAAAAAAAGGAAAAGTTTTTAAAATGCTTTAAGCTGATATTTAATGTCCGTTCACAAACTTGGCTCCTATAATTCATCATCTGGTAGCAGAATCACATGGTTCAGGGGCATATGCCCTTTAAGGGACCATAAGGTTGATCCCTGTGCATGTTTGCATTCTGGCAGTGTTTGGCCATTTTCATGTAAGGGTAAGTCACGGACTAAAGTTCTTCAGGCAGCATTAAGTAAAATGTGGCAAGCATGCTATTGGTGGGGTTTTGTTGACTGTCATTTGCAGTGCAGGATGTGGGCTTTTCCCGTTCATGTTTGGTGATCTACTGGATAGGTGATGGTGGGTGGTGAGTTTGTCAAAGTTTCTGGATAGCTAGAAGTGGGTTATAGTTTTGGAAAATATTTGAGGGAGGGTTTTAGATAGAAATCTTATGAAAAATTTGAAAGATATGTGTTTCAGATGTATTTTTTGGCACTATTAGGTATGATAAAAAGATAAAGAATTTCATAAAAAAGGAAAATGTTTTATAGTGCTCCAAACTGATATTAATGTCTATTCACAAACTTGGTTTTTGATTAAAAAGTCTGTAAGTATCATCAGCAGCATTACAAGTGTGTATCAGTCTGTAACCACTAACGAAAAAACACAAAAATCAGAAAAATTTCAAAATAGCAAAATATTAAAAAAACAAAAAATTGCAAATGATTAACTACAAAAAGACATACAAGGAATCAACCTCTTGACGCCACTGGCGTCTATCTTGTTTGACAATGGCGAGGTTACGGCTTCCCTTCGATATGCATTTCACACAAAAAACATACTATTTTCAAAAAATTGTCACGTCGCCGTTTCTGGGTCAAAAGTTACAAATGACCCATCAAAATGTTCGCAAGAAAAAGGGCTTTTACCCTATTATCATAACCTGTTTGTTATATTTGTTATTTTTGAAAAAAAATGGCGTTGGTTTTTTTGACAATGGCGAGGTTACGGCTTCCCTTCGATATGCATTTCACACAAAAAACATACTATTTTCAAAAAATTGTCACGTCGCCGTTTCTTGGTCAAAAGTTACAAATGACCCATCAAAATGTTCGCAAGAAAGAGGGCTTTTACCCTATTATCATAACCTGTTTGTTATGTTTGTTATTTTTGAAAAAAATGGCGACTTTGGAAAAAAACGGCAAAAACGGCTTATTTCAATGTTGATTTAGGAACCCTGGCGAAATTCTCAATTTACTTATTAATTTCGCCACTAGAACCGAAAAAAAAGTTTCAACTTCAAGAAAACAGACTCTAAATAATACATCCTGCCCATTTGTGGAATTTCATTCGTAAAAAATGAACTTTGAAAAAACTTCATTTCATTTTCCTTCAAAACCAATGTTAAGGTACAACTTTGAGATGGTTCAAGGGATAATAGCTATGTAATGATACAACTGCTGTATCTGGTATTGTCATTGCATCTGTCAGGAGAGTAATTCAAGTTACTCCCAAAATATCACCGAAACAGACCAAGATAATTTCATTGTCAACACACCAATAAGATTTGATAATTAGAAACGTCTGATTGTCATAAACCCTCCATCAGGAGGTCAAACGCAAAGGCTCAAATAGCTGAAACCCATGTCTGTTCTGCAAATGGGGCAAAACAAAATCATCTTTGAACTTACTAAAGGCTATAATTCATTTGATACTATTCTACAATTTGAAATGATTTTCATCTGTAGTGATATATTTTGGAGGACCAACAAAAGATAAAATGAGCATTTGCATTCTAAAGTTATATTCAAGTTGAAGGTTGATCTTATGTGTCTATCAGAGTAACAGAATTGATTGAATTTACACACCTAACAACTGAGCATGCACACAGCTGCCCAGCATCCTCCACTTTACAAGATAAATACTCAAGTGGCCAAAGATGCATTTATCTGACTGAGGTCTGACAATTGACTTGAGCCTACTCACCTTATAACTGACCAAAAACCCTTAGATGTATGCTGCTGAACCATTCACACCTGATCACATCTCCCCTAAAACTGACCATGAATGTTGATGGTTGAAGTAAACAAGTTACTTGACAAACACTGCCTAATTTCTGGCCACACACTGTGTTAGAGGAACACTGCTGGACCATGGTAACCAAATTACATTATTCCCCCAAATGACCATGCATTATGGCAATTAGGGTTCAGCCATCAAAGAAAAAAGGAGAGATTGCTTATGCTCTAGGGCACACTAGGACATCCCATCTTTCAAGTCAGTAGGGGCAATGGAATACAGAGTTATGTGGTAGCTCCCTTAGTTACATGGATATTATGTGGTTGTTCAGTTAAAAAAAATAAAAAAAGATCAGTTTAGTATAAATTTACATAAAAATGGTATTAACAAGTCATGTCCCTTTTAATATAGGAATTTCATATTGATATTAAAAAGGAGCTTCTAACCACAATAGCATTAATCAGCATGATATATATATATATATATATATATATATATATATATATATATATATATATATATATATATATATATATATATATATATTAGAGCTGCACTCACGGAGGGAGATCAACTCATGAGCTCACCACCCGTTTGACTCGTGAGCTCATGAGCTCGCGGATGTTCCGATTTTCCAAAAAAATACTTATTTTCCAGCCCAGCTATTAAGAAATAAATATTTATTGGCAGACATTTATTAACATTGCCATGTTTATTTAATTATAAAACGTGCTGACGAGGTACAAAGGTCAACAACGCTTGAATGTATACATTGGAGATTGTAAAGAAGACATGACAGCGATAAGCAGTTATATATGTTGATAATTTGTGTTAGGTGCTCTGTGTTACGTGTGTGTTCCCAACATAGACGAGCTCACGATTAGAAAATTTCAGCTCGAACTCGGCGAGTTTGCTCCAGGGCTCGAGCCACTCGAGTTCGTGAGTGTTGAGTGCAGCCCTAATATATATATATATATATATATATATATATATATATATATATATATATATATATATATATATATATGTATATATATTCTACCATCCCTATTATTTGATTCGGATGACATGTTGTCAGAATGGGGTCAAATGACAGAGAAGGAAAACCAGAAGGTTGAATGACCGAGAGGTATTTTAATTATCTAAGTATCAAGCCCCTGTACAGGAAATGGATTTTCGTGTTTTATTCGCTTTTTCTGCCATATTCATGTCTACACCAACATGACGACCGCAACCGCCACAACCATCCCAACATACTACTCAGACCACGACTTAATAACAGTCTTCAACAACTAGAACCAAAAGCCCCAGCACAGACCATCAATAGATATCATCTTGACCTTCAATATAAAGCAAAATCGGTATGTAATATAGCTTTATTAATACTTCCTGAAATACACCTATGACGCTATTAGCGTCCTTCTTGTTTGAATTAAAATGAAAATAATAATAATAAAAATAATGATAATAATAATAATAATAATAATAATGATAATAATAATGATAATAATAATGATAATGATGGAAACATTATTGAATTTTATGCATTCTTATTATTATTATTTTTTTTTTTGTGCAGATGGTACTGGTCATGTTGGAAGAATAGCATTTGCCTGGCTGCAAGGGTAAGTTAACAATATAATTCATGCTATAATTTTCATCAATGCAACTACTATTTCATGCCATTCTGGTATGTAAAATATTCTGAATTTATCAATCAATGGACTTTTAAAAAAAAATTTAAACATTTTTATTTTATTTTATTTATTTTTTATTATTATTTTTTTTAATGGACTTGTCTTAAATTTGAAAGTGCACTAGTTAAATAAGGTCAGAGAATATTTCAAGAAGTAGATAAACCACCAGCCAATGTGGTATTTACCAGCGAAGCCTAAATGAGTCTGTACATATCTCACCTTCTGACTGAAGAAAGGGAACTGAAGCTCAGCTAAAAGTTGAATGAATAACCCTACCTGTCATTCCCATATCAATCCATGGAAAGACCTTAATCATTTCAGTAATATTTCTATCATAAACATATCTTGATTTTTTTTTTTGAGATTAAAAAGAAATCTTTTGAAAAGTTTGAGGACTGCTGATCATACCCAACTATAAAGTTGAATTCTCTTGCTGATATTTGTGAATTCTTGTTTTATATAATTCAAAACACTTTGATAGGTCGAGAAGACGCTTGTCGAATACCCAAGGCATGAATGGATCAACTAAACATCTTTGGAATTGCTGAGTTATTCACTGATGTATTTTTTTTCTTTGTTTTTCCAGAACCAACCTGGATTGTGATGCGAAAAGATGGCGATTCTTCGCAGATATCTTGAACGACTTTGCCATCTGTGTTGATATCTTAGCGCCTCATTTCAAACAGTTCTTCACAGCCATCATGTGCCTATCCAGTGTCTGCAGGGTACGTAGAGTCGTAGACTACAAGACTCCTAGCCCTTATGCTGGTGGCTAATTTAACCAATACAAAATGATGCAAAAAACCCTGAAAAATGATTGAAACCCTGTCATATGGGTACTCATCTGAAACTACTCAATGAGAGCTTTCCAATGAATACCAATATGACAGTGTTTAGATGTTTTTCTAAAATATTTGGATCCTTGTGCTTTGGATGAAAGTAGCATCGATCAGGGCCAAGTTTTCTTTGGTTTGGTTGAGCCTCGTGTTCGAGTGGGCGTTGTTCAGGACCATCAACGTTGATCAACGTGGTGGGAAAACGGAATCTGAACGGTATCAACGTTTACTTGCGATGATGATCTGAACAGGAGATGTTGGATCAACGTTGATCAACGTTTATGGTTTTGAACAAGGCCCACGTCGAACATGAGGCTCAACCAAACCAAAGAAAACTTGGCCCAGCATTGGACGGACTAATTAGACCGATGCATGCTCAAAACAATAGACAGTAAACCATGCTTACCTCGGACTCGCCTACCTGAGGTTTACACATATCCCTGACAAAGGCACCAGTCCGGCAGTCCCAAATTATTCCTATCTACTCAAACGTTAATAACATAACTGGGATTTTGGTTACCCCGGACACTTTTCCAATGGTATTTTACTTTTGAGATTAGAATGACACTATTAAGAAGATTTATAAGACTGATTAATTGATCCAGATTGATAGCCAAACTCTGTTTCCAAAAGCAATTAAGCCAGTATCTTCTGTAAGAATTTGTATTTTAAATGGCCTTTCATACCTTCAACAACATACTAACTATAGGAAGGAGTCACAGAATATAACCTGTTAATAATTTCAGTTTATTGTTGCATTTGACAAAGCTAGAGCAATGATATTTTGGGTGGGGCTATGACGAATTGAGAAACATAAGTCCTGGCGTCTCCCAGATTTTTTAGCCAAAGCCTGACCCCTGCGACATGTTCTTAATTTCAGTCTATTGTTGGAGTGGCAGGTGGCGCCACCAGGGCGGCATTGACGCAACACCAGGCGCGCAGAAACAACATGGCCGACGTTTCTGCTAAAGACGGTAGTCAAGAGACTATAGTCAACCTATTTGGACTCATCTGTAGCCTTCTCATCATTCCAATAGTAACAGGAAATCAAATGTAAGTCTCAGTACACTAATGCTGTACTATATACAGTCATACACTAATAAACATAGGCACTTTCTATACTATCTACAGTCAAACACTTATGAACATAGGCACTTTCTATACTATATACAGTCAAACACTTACGAACATAGGCACTTTCTATACTATATACAGTCAAACACTTACGAACATAGGCACTTTCTATACTATATACAGTCAAACACTAATGAACATAGGCACTTTCTAAACTATCTACAGTCAAACACTTATGAACATTGGCATTTTCTGTACTTTCTACAGTCCAATAGTAACTAGAAATCACGTATAAGATTTTAAACAATGATAGCAATTGACCAGTATTTTACTGTTTGCAGGCCATGCTGGGTCTTTATAGCCTTCTCTTGGTCACATTTAATAGTAGTTGTAAGTATATCTCAATGCAAAGATAAACGTTGGCCCTTCTTTACCCTTTATTCCTTAGTGCCCAAAATATTTTAGTCCCAAATGCATCCAGCTTGATATTTATTTAACACGTAACTAGCCCATTAGTGCAAGACTATGTGTGATCTAAGCACTTTCTAAAAGATTTTGAGGAATGAGGGATGATTATGAGAACCGCAATCATTAACTACCCATCATATTTTTTGGGAATGGATGTTGCAACCACAAATTCATTAAAAGAAGTACCTTAAGTCTAGACAAAACTTGTCAAGGAGATCTCAAGGCATGATTGGTTTAAATCTTCGATGAAAAATAAGTGGATATGAAACAATCTGGTCAACCTGAACAGGCTGACTGTGGGCTTGGCAAATTGCCCAAAAGTCTCGTTCTGCACATGTTGGTGCACAAGTTTCTCTGTAATGTAAACGATACGAGAGCCCTCATTGGTGGTTTGACTCCTAGTGATATCACAGTTAGGTCAGAATCGAGTCCCCTGGTATATCCAGGCCTTCACTATAGCACATATAGTAATTGGTCTCTCGCTACATATCCATTCATTTATTCATCTAAGCTTTAAATCCTTATTTTCATTTTCACATGTGATTTGTTTTTCTTTCAGCCCTCATTGGTCTTTGTCTCCTAGTGATATCACAGTTAGGTCAGATTCGAGTCCCCTGGTATATCCAGGCCTTCACTATAGCACATATAGTAATTGGTCTCTCGCTAGATATCCATTCTTTTATTCATCTAAGCTTTAAATCCCTATTTTCATTTTCACATGTGATTTGTTTTCCTTTCAGCACTCATTGGTCTTTGTCTCCTAGTGATATCACAGTTAGGTCAGATTCGAGTCCCTTGGCATATGCAAGCCTTCACTTAACGTATATAGTAATTGGTCTCTCGCTAGATATCCATTCTTTTATTCATCTGAGATTTAAATCCTTATTTTCATTTTCACATATGATTTGTTTTTCTTTCAGGCCTCATTGGTCTTTGTCTCCTAGTGATATCACAGTTAGGTCAGATTCGAGTCCCCTGGCATATGCAAGCCTTCACTTAACGTATATAGTAATTGGTCTCTCGCTAGATATCCATTCATTTATTCATCTAAGCTTTAAATCCTTATTTTCATTTTCACATGTGACTTGTTTTCCTTTCAGCCCTCATTGGTCTTTGTCTCCTAGTGATATCCCAGTTAGGTCAGAATCGAGTCCCCTGGTATATCCAGGCCTTCACGTAACGTATATAGTAATTGGTCTCTCGCTAGATATCCATTCTTTTATTCATCTAAGCTTTAAATCCTTATTTTCATTTTTACATGTGTTTTGTTTTTCTTTCAGGCTCACCTGGCTCTTATTCGTTCTCTTCACCTCTCTGCATCTTTATGCAAATTACTGTGCAGTAACTGCCGTCACCATGGAGACCTTCAATCAAGCTCGCCTACACCTGGCTGTCTTTGATCACCTTTCCTCCCCTTCCAGTGACATCTCAGGTGTACAAAACGTCAATCGGAGAGAACCTGTGCTATGGAGTAAGAGATTGCACTTTTGTAACTGTATATTGTGTTAATTTTGCACATATAAAGTAATGTACTTAGCATACAAAATGATGCAAAAAAAAAAATGAAAAACCTTGGCACATGGGTACTCATCTGCGAGTACTCAGCAAGAGTTATCCAATGAATACCAACAAACCAGATTTGTATGGTTTTCCAAAAAAGTTGCATCCTTGTTCTTTGGACGAAAGTAGCCTTAGCATTGGAAGTGTTAAATTCTTTGTAAGATGTAAATTGCCTTCTGGAAAGAGTGGCAGTAGCGGAAACCAGATACTAGTTAAAACCATTTTAAGCTTATAGCTAGTTTTTCTTTAAGTATGAACACAACGTCTTTAGCAGGAATGATTTTAATCAATTACACATTAAAGCATTTCATTTTTCTTTACAGGTACTAAAAGGTTGCTCCAAATCAATTTAGGTACTACATTGAATAAAGTGTTACAAAAGTAAGTGTCAATGATATTTTGAAACTAAATGTTCTAACACATATCACAAAATACATGATTGCATAGATTACAATACAGGTGAACTTGGATATGACGGACCACTGTACGACAGATTTTTGCATATGACGGACGATATGCTTGGTCCCAGTCCGATGAAAATCAAGTATTCGTCATATGTATACGACGGATTTTGCATATGACGGACCAATTTTCCTGGTCCCATTGAGTCCGTCATATCCAAGTTCACCTGTATTCAGCAGTTCATTTGCTGCAATAATGCTAAAAAAAAGTTTTTTTTTGTTATATTGGCTGTGTAAATTCAGTATATAAATGGAAATTTCAGGATATAAAAAAACAATAATTGATAAAAGACGAGTAAATACGTGTTTAACAGTTCTATACTTGTTTTGACAGCATGATATTTTGGGTATACCTTTCTGCCAAAAGTCTTTCACTAATATTTGTAAAATTCGGCTGTTACCCAAAGGCAGAGAGGTAAATAGATTGTCCCTGCCAAAGGGAAGGATTTATATCAATTTTGTATTCAATTAAGCTTGTCATAGATTGCTGTAACACAGACTCTTTATGCATATATTTTTCAGCTATGATGATCTAGTGAATTTACGAAAGATATTCAGCCATAGCAGGTACCTCCTGAATGTGGACTTTAAAAAAGGTAAGACCACACACCACCAACATATTGTTACCCCCTGAGAGATAGAGGCAGAGAGTTGAAGCCAAGCTTGAAAATAGCTCAAGGAGTCCAGGAGATAGTTGACTTGCCAATATGTTGCTGTATTTCATATTGTACAAAACATAGCTCTACACAGGAGGAATTGGATAGGTCATCTAGAAAGCTGTTTTCATGCTGAGGCTATTAAGTATTATTATACTTCATATGGAATTCTTGATCCTGGTTGGTCACGGACCATAGAGTAATCGTAATATTACACTCACTCCCTTAACAACAGGCTGTGGTCTCTAACAGCGGGATACCAAACATATTAACTGCACAGCTGATCATGAGCCTTTGATTTTAACTGCACGGCTGAGCCAGTGCAGTTAAAACCAATGGCTCGCGCTTGGCCCTTTCAACGCCTGAATATCCACGAACACCAACAAAGTTTGCCTATCTGTGAAACTATGTCACCATGGCAGACTATAATAATTTACCATACATCCAAAATCTCTGATGTTTGTCAATTTTATACGCTTTTGTGTTTTGTATTTTGTTTGGTATAATAAAACAAACATGACCCTCGGGCGACAATTCTCTCTTTGGGGATTCATTTCTGTTGTACACCCCACAGGGATGTCATATTTGTATATTGACACTGCTCTGATTATTGTATATTTCAGGATGTATAAACATAGTTCTGCACAAAAGGAGTGATAGCATGGATCAACTAGAGAGTTGTTTTCATGCCGAGGCTATAGAGTATGCCTACAGATCTGCGGGAAATGTACACATGTCTAGGGTAAGTAGGGCAGGGAATTGTGGGTAATATTGGGTCTCAGTACAACTCAGGACCACTTAATGGAGAATTTCCATTTATTTCCCAATCCCTTCTTGAAACTATGTCTTTGATGTGTTTGACTGAGAAAATAGTAAGGCCTTAAAAAAAAAAGTTGTTTGTTTCCTGTAACCCTACCCTAACTAGTTTTTATTCAAAAAAATCCCTATCCTAAAGTTTTTTCCACCCTCCCAACTCCCAAACAATGTAAAACATGCATAAAACACAGATTTTTGAGCAAAAAAATAATACCTACCCTATTTCTTTCGGAACGTTACAGGAAACAAACATTTTTTTTCTAGGCCTAATGACGATCTGAACTAGAGGATACAGGTAGGGCATGGTTAAAGTGTTGACAAATCATTTGATATTTTTTCCAGGCATTACTCAGCAGTCACATAGGAGGAATGATAAATGCTATAGAAAAAGGTATGTATTTTTTACTCTATCAATTATTGCATTACTTAAGTATCAGGTTATATATTAGTATGATAATGTTTCTGTACTGGATATCCAGGGCTCGACAACAACAGTAAACCATTTGCTCCGGGCCTGTAAAGAATCTCAAAATTGGCTTTGGGCCTGTGAAATCAGACCTCAACTGGTCTTAGAGGGCCAGTTAACATTCAGGGGTATTCTTGTTAACACGTTTTCCCCCACATAAGGCACATCAAATGCCTGGTACTGTTTAGAGAAAAAATTGAATTTTTTTTCAGGACCAGTAGGTCCTAGGTCTTACTGTTCCTATGGGGCCAGTAACTTTTTAAGCTAGCGTCAAGGCTTATGATCACACATTTATCTTGGACATGTGATGTATAAATGGATATTGCTGAGAACACTTTTTTGAATTGCATTTCTGGATTTTGTGGTATTTAAACCTTCATGAAAACTACACTTCCCCAGTAATGGTTTTTAAATAATTGTTATTGCCCTAAATGATTTCCTAAATAAATGTCACAAAATATTGGGTTAATGAAATACGCAACTTATTTTTACAACACTAAGTAACATACCTGTCTTGCAAATATCGATCACAACACAAAATAAGATATCTGTCTTACACTGAAAAATGAAAAATGACTGGCACATAGGTACTCATCTAAGAGTACTCAGTGAGAGCTATCCAATGAATACCAACTTGACAAGGTTTAGATGGTTTTCAAAAATCTTTGCATCCTTGTGCTTTGGACGAAAGTACCCTCAGCATTGGAAGGGTTAGCCCTTATCAATGTCCTTGTCAATGCTGAGGCTACTTTCGTCCAAAGGACAAGGATACAAAGATTTTTCAAAATCATCTAATCATCCATGTCATATTGGTATTCATTGGATAGCTCTCACTCAAAACTGTCAGATGAGTACCCATGTGCCATGATTTCAGTCATTTCTTTAGTTTTTTTCTTCACTTTTTTCACTTTTTTACATCTTTTTGTATTGGCCAAACTAGCCACCAGCAGCATTGGAATGGTTAAATTGCGCTATGTATAAAGCTAGCCATCTGGTTTATTTTTAGGTGATACTACTATGCTGCTGGCCACCTCCACCACCTTTGTGAAGGAGAATTTCCAGGCGTTCCTGAAAGGTGCGGCCCAGGAGGGCTGGAAACACGCACCTGTATATCTGGCTGCCGAGGAATGGCGGGCACGCTGGGACAACCACTAGGACACCTACTACATGTGGACTCAGAAAATAATCATCCTGGACAGATTCCATTGTAACGAGGTCATGTTTAGGGCTTAAAACACTCGCCTGTATGATGGGACAACCACTAGGACAACTACTACATTTGGACTCGAAACTAATCATCCTGGACAGATTCCATAGTAACAAGGTCATATTTAGGGCTGGAAACACTCGCCTGTATATCTCGCTGCCCAGGAATGGAGAGCATGCTGGGACAACTACTACATGTGGACTCGAAACTAATCTATACATGCCCATAGACTCTCACAAAATAATACTGGAGAATGGCTAATTTTTCTGTGTAACAATTTTCCCTAATTTTTCATTTTTTGGGTGTTTCCGCTCCCTTTACTTATTATTCCGAAGAGAGGACATGTTTTTTTCCGTTTCTAATTTTCCTGTTTTATGAAGGTTTTAAGTTTTAGTATACCAAAGAGTATAGTCTATTATAAAACTAAGGTCAGGATTTCTCTGTGTTTATCAAGTCCGTACATGTAATGTATTGTTTTTTCCTGTGTTGTTAATTCCCGGTTGAAAGCATTCGGGTAAAAACGGGAAAATAAAACTCATGGAAAAATTAGCCATTCTACAGTAATCATGAACAGATTCCAGTGTAACAAGAACATCTTTAGGGCTGGAAATTAACCCCTTCATACCTGTGGAAAGTATTGGTCTGAAACTTGTACAGCCTCAAGTGCAACCACAATAGGTTAAGGGCTGGAATTTCAAATTAAACAATTCTTGCCCAACCATTCTCTGGAAGATATCATCAAGATCCATGATACTTTTGAAAATAATTTAGGAATAAAGCAAGAATTAACAGATTTTTTGAATGAGAAATGTAAGGTTATATATTAGCTTATATTAGTTTCAATTGAAATTTTTGAAGTTTTATATATTTAAATATTTGAATATTTCTGAAGAGTGCTTTTAAAAGAGGAGTATCAACTAAATAGTCAGACAATTTTTAGCTGCTTTGAGCATGAATGGGTTAAAATTAACCCATATATACCAGTGGATTCCCTTGAAATATTTCATCTGGAACGGCAAAACAGTGCAAAACCTCTAGGGTTGGAAATTAAACCATTCATGCCCAACAATTCCCTATAAATTATTGTCTGGATCTCTGATACCTTTGATAATAACATATAAAGCATAAGCTCATGTAAATTCCAAATGAGGGTATTGCTTTTAGTCCATATCTGAATGAGGGTCCTGATGGATATTTCAAAATATAATATTTTCCAAAAAAATGTCTTTATAAGAAAGATATCACCAATCTTCTAGACAGGCCTTTAGAGAGCCATGGGCATTAAGGGATAATATTTGTTTCTATGGAACCTACAGAGTACTTTCACATGGCCCATTCATGCTCAAGTTTTTTTTGGTATGGGTGCTTGGTAGTTATGTAGGCATAAAGATACATTAGAATTAAGCACACATTGTAATACTAATACTTATGCCAGAAAAGTTTTATATAAAAACCCAGAAGGCCTTTTTAGTGGCTTAAGGGATGAAGGGGCCAAATGGTGGATGGCTATATTAAACTGCCAACCTCTTTATCTGCTCAACTTGTAAACATTCCATGTACTTAAGAGAAGGGAGAATAGATGTGCAAGCAAACAGCATTGTATTCATGGTTGTAGCCTAGCTACTAGGCCTTAATGTGTTTTCACCCATGTAAACTGATGGTCATATTGCTTTAGTTCATGTTATTGCCACATGAGGGAGTATTTCATTCAATAACCTCACCCATGTAAACTGATGGTCATATCGTTTTAGTTCATGTTATTGCCACACGAGGGAGTGTTTTGTTCAATGACCTCTCACCATTCCAGCATATTTCAGTACCACCCATCTACTGTATACCATGTTAATTTTGCCCCTATAGAATAAAGCGCTTAGGAGGCAGCTGCCTTTGATGCACAGTTTGATTATCAAGTACTGTAGAACACACATATGATGCGTGTCCCAAATATAGCAAATTGGGGAGTTTTCGCATTATAGCGTATCTTTATGACAGCGCCAGTACAGTAAGAAGAAAGTACAGCGTCTTTATATATAGCGAAGTGGAACCACACGCTATGTACGCTATATATAAACAGACACGTACATTGTGTGTTCTACAGTACTGGTTTTGAATAACACGCTATCATATCAGCCTGTTGTACGATACTAGCATAGTTTAAAAACAAAAGCAGACTCCAGGCTTGCGCTAAGTACACATTGATTTAACTGCTGCAATATTAACATGGTATACAGTATTAGGTGTATCATTTCTGAATCTGGCCTGAATAGAAGGCTAGAGGCAACACTGACCTTTCTAGCATGCACATTAGAGCAGCTAAACCTGCTTTGGAGTACCACTGATAGGGTGACTCAAAAGCAGTCCTTGAGACTGGTGGTCTTTGCAAGCAGGTGAAATGAGGTGATATTTCTCCTGTAGTCATTTGGTCTTGTCTTTGGGGACTGGTGTACTCTGCATTGCCAGAAAAAGTGACAACACACTACACGTATATCTTAGTCCATGCCATTACATTGTAAAGCATGTCTGTGCATTTTTGTCACCAGTGGTATTATCAATGTTGTGTAAGTGTACTAGTTGTCATTTCACCTTCGATCTATATCTTTAAAAGGCTCAATCCAATTGCGGTCACAATGAATAGATCTGATGTGGGTGTTATAAGAATGCAACATACTCGTCTATTTGAATAGTTAGGCAGCACATTTTTTTTTATTTCAAAGTTGAAGTAATGATCCATGTTATCTCTCGTAATATTTTAGTTACTTGAGAATAAGTATGTGCGTATTACATAATGTGGTGATCCGCACTTGTTTCCTGAATAGTAACCTTTCCAATGCTAAGGCTATTTTTATCCAAAGCACACGGATGCAAAGATTTTTGATAATCATATAAACCCTGTCATGTTGGTATTAATTAGATAACTCTCACTGAGTACTCTCAGATGAATACCTATATGCCAGGTTTTCAGTCATTTTCCAGCTTTTTTGCATCATTCTATATTGACCAAATTAGCCACCAGCAGCATAAGGGGTATCTTTAATGGCCATGGACTTGGCTCTCATACAGACAATCAATAATAATAATAATAATAATAATAATAATTGATATTTGATATAGCGCCCTTTCCACCTATAATGTTCAAAAGCGCTTTAGAGTCATTGGACAGTTGTCATGGTCCATTGATGTTACTGTTAGTGCCCTTAATTTATTCTACATTTTAGTTAACCCTTATGCTGCTGGTGGCTAATCATTGCCAATACAAAATGATGCAAAAAACTTTAAGATGAATGAAACCCTGGCAAATGGGTACTCATCGGAGTACTGAACGAGAGCTAATCCAATGAATATCAACCCAACAGGGTTTAGACAATATTCAAGCATCCTGGTGCCCTTGTGCTTTGGGCAAAAGTAGCCCCAGCATTGGATTATTTAATGTTGGTGCTTTTTATTCTACCTCTTAACATCCTGAACAGAGTTCTAGGTTCTCTTAGGCACTACTGACAAAGAAGGGGTCTGATTTCATAAGTTACATTAGTATGCAGGTTTTAGACGTATGATACTATCATTTTTGTTTTTGTGCCATGAATATTTTTAACCCAGTTATGCCTGGATATGCCTCTGAAATATTTTGTATGGAACTCAAATACTTTTCTATATGACTTAGACATACTACAGAGATTCACAAACTATTTCTAAGAGAGTTGTAAGCTGAAATCTTACAAATATTTCCTCAAATATTTTCAAAAAATTCTTTTCAGAGGAATATCAGCAAACTTGTCAGGCCCTTTCGAGGGCTCCGGGCATGAAAAGATTTAATGAAGAGGATCTATTGTTTTCATGAAATATGCATATTGTCTTTGCAGTCTTTAAGTCTGTAATTATTTATAACTTTATAGTGTAGTCCAAGACTAAAATACACTGTTTTGCAATGTATTATTTGAATAAATACTGACTAGATCAGTCTAAACATTCTCTGAGGTGTCATTTTATTCTTACTTTTCCATGTACCCAATCTAGGAAGTGACCAAGGAAACGTGTTTCTCTGCATCAAGTGTGGAAGAGATATATATTTTCAAATGACCTTATTTCACCAAATGGTCAATATTGAAATTATATTTTCTGTTTACCTGATAAGTGACAACATATTGATTGTTTACAAAGCCTTATTTCCATGTATCAACTAATTTAGATAACTCTAAAATGTTTCAAAAAATTTCTGACCAAAAATTAGATGAGCTTTATTAGAAATAGAGGGAAGGCACTGATGTGGCATAAATATGTGTATAAATTGCCAAGGTTTGACAGTTATAATTCAAATGTGATCTTGAAGAGAGTGTGGTCCTTCACTGGCTTCTGGTCTGGCCAGATAGCTGAGTGGTCTATGGCTCTGTAACTGACTGTTTGCTGTCTCTCGCCACTCTTAACCCTTATGCTGCCGGTGGCTAATTTGGCCAATACAAACTAATGCAAAAATCCTTAAAAATTACCGAAACCATGACAAATGGGTACTCATATGAAAGTACTCAGAGAGGGCTATCCAATGCGTACCAACATGACAAGGTTTAAATGAAATTCAAAAATCTTTGCATTTTTGTGCTTTGGATGAAAGTAGCCTCAGCATTGGAAGGGTTAAGGTTCGAATACTGACTGGTTGGTTACTACAAGGTGCCACATACCCATAACACACACACAGGCACCTGCCTACCATTGATTGGTTAAGGACATCAGTCTTCTTGAGCATACCAGCAGAGTCATTGCCTTTCATTGACTCCCCTGCTAAACCCTGGACATTCCATTCCATTCCTTAGTACAGGTGAACTTGGATATGACGGACCACTGTACGACGGACTTTTGCATATGACGGACGATATGCTTGGTCCCAATCCGATGCATATCAAGTATTTGTCATATGTATACGACAGATTTTGCATATGACGGACCAATTTTCCTTGTCCCATTGAGTCTGTCATATCCAAGTTCACCTGTATTATGAATGGTAGAGATATTCTGCCCTTCGGAGGCATATTCAATATGTGGCGGGCGCCATCTGGTGGCCATTTAAGACACTAAAATGCGAATTTGCATATTAATGAGGTCAAGGACGTTTGCCTCGTGGTTTTGTTGTTGGGTAATGTTTTGAATATGGCGAGACTGCAGTCTGTGTACTCCTGCCGTGTTTGAAGCTTGTTCTAGGCAGTTGGAGTGATTTTGGGTGAGTTTGTCTGGTACCAAGTGGATCTTGGTGATCTCCTGCTCCATTTCGTTCTACTCTAGTGGGTTATCCCAGGAGTGGATTCTAGAGACTGGAAGGGGAATTGGGGAGGTTGATTTTAGCCCAGGTGTATTGGGGCGGCCATATTGGGTTTTTGAGTAGTTTGTAGATAGGGGTTTTTGTGGTGTAAATAAAGTGTTTTAGTGTAAGATTTGGAGGTTTTAGTTAGTGATATTTGTTTCTATAGTTGTTGTTCTACATAGTTAGGGATAGTATAGGAATTGTCAATTTGGGGCAGAGCCCTGGTTTAATTGTGAACTAATATAGGTTTAGTTTAGGCAGGACCGGGCAAGGCCATACCTGCTAGATTAGATTGTGTTAATTGACAAATCTTGTGTGAAAGTATAAAGACATAAATAGGTGTCTGGGTTTGGGCAAGACACCTGAACCCCTCTTTAATTAGATAAGAACAATCAAGTTAGACTGTTTAGTTGCTGTATCTAGTTTATAGTGGGCAAGCCCTATTCCCACTTGTTGTAATTGGGGCAAGGCCCAGGAAATCAAGCATAGTTCTACTCTGACAGCGGGAGGGTTTGAGACCCCTTCAGATCACGGCCATATAACCTTTGGTCGACGACCCTCTCCTGTTACAGATTTGGTGCCGCGACGTCGGATTCGTAATCGAAGGGTTCCGACGAGAGATACTAAAATCAAGTTGTATATAAAGTGAAATTTTGTTGCTTAAGAAAATAGAAAAAACACAACGAGAGAATGGACATTGATGTCGGCAGATCACCGCGGTCGTTCGCAACCTTGGGGGGAGGGTCAGAGGACTTAGACGGTGTGTTACCGATCCCAGCGGGGGGGAATCGTGAGTTACATAGGGCTCGCGATTGGACCCATGGGAAAGAGGATCAGGTTGGTGGCGACGGGCTAGCCCAAGTTCACCAACATGACCTCGGTAGGACCTGTCAAATGGGCGGAGCCCGCGACACAGAGGATAGCCACGGTACACACCTAGCTGAAGCTTTCGGGCCTCGGTTCCCTCATTCACCTGAGGGATCTAAGTTCAGGTTAGGTAGGCAGGACCCCTGGTCGTTGGAGGAGGTGCAAGACAGTCAGCCTTCAGTGCACATTGGCCAGGGGGATGTGGTTGCTGAGGACCCTTACCGAGGAGATGTAGACCGATTCGACCGACAGCTGAAGGAGTTGAGAGAGGAATTGGCGAGTGTGGAGTGCCAGGTCAGGGATGTGTCTGCGACGATTGATGATCGAGTTGAACAGGCTCTGTTGATAGTGATACCTATGGTGGTACGGGAAATTTCGGCGCAATCAGAAGAGAAGCTTCAGGTTATGGTGGCCGACCTGACAGACACAGTGCGAGAAATAAAGGTGAAGATGGATGGTATTCCTGCTGGGATGTTGTCAGGTGGAGTTCATCAACAGGAGGTGGGGGAGCATGTTTTCTTTTGTCACCCGTCCACCCTGAGTCAGACAGTCAGTTGGGCGGAAGGATACGAAGCATACCTGGGAGGACGGAAGTCAAGTCACTCAAGTGAGACCCAAGACAGTCCTGTGCCAGGGGCAGCGAATTCAGCGTTGCTTGGCCAGGGACGGGCATCTCAAGTGGCAGAGGTATTTCGTGGAGATTTCGCTAGACGGCAGAAGAATGGCAGCAGGGTGGAGGACAAAGATACTTGCAGGAAAGTGACACACAGGGATTCCGGTGGCGTTCAGGAGCGGAATTCAGATGTATGGTCCGGAAGGCCTAAACCAAATGAGGGTAAACCTTATGCGAAATGTTGGCGATGCCATGGAATTGGACACTTTCGGCGCGTTTGCCCAAATCGCAAGCGGAGCAGGGTGAACTCTCAGACTCAGCCTTCGGTGGGGAGACATGCAGGAAGCCTGAGGAGGAAACCTTTGGCTGATATTCAGTGTTTCAAGTGCCGGGAGATGGGACACTACGCGAATAGGTGTCCATTGGGCAGAGTTAGGCGAGGAAAGGCGAGCAGGGAACCTACAGAGGTCAAGGGACCCAGCGGGGTTAAGGGACCCAGAAAGGACTGTGGGGATGGTGATAGCTTTTCCTGTTTCCATGTGAGGGACAGACGACAACAGAGGGTGTTGTGGAGGGCTGAGCCCCAGGTCAATAGGGCCGAGCATTTGGAGTCTAATGGGCCAGGTGGGGCAGCACTGATGGAGACCGCACCAGCTCCAAGAGATGCCATAAATCCTGGAGATGACGAGGACATTGGACACGATGTTTGGTGTTTATGTCTAGAGCCTCGAGGTAGGAGTCTTGTGATGCGGTGTGGCCACTGCCAGGAGTGGTTCCATGGGGACTGTGCCGGAATTGACGAAGAGAATGTGATAGGCCTGGATGTCTATAGGTGTCTTAGATGTAATGTGTTTGATGGAGATTAGGAGCCCAGGGAAAACTGATACCCCTTGGGTGGAGACCTAGTGATTCAGACAATTGGGAGTTTTGTTTGCTTGGATTATCCCTTGTTGTTTTTCCTTGGAGCAACCCGGGTCGGGTTGGTTGCAAGTTGGGGGGATTGTGGCGGGCGCCATCTGGTGGCCATTTAAGACACTAAAATGCGAATTTGCATATTAATGAGGTCAAGGACGTTTGCCTCGTGGTTTTGTTGTTGGGTAATGTTTTGAATATGGCGAGACTGCAGTCTGTGTACTCCTGCCGTGTTTGAAGCTTGTTCTAGGCAGTTGGAGTGATTTTGGGTGAGTTTGTCTGGTACCAAGTGGATCTTGGTGATCTCCTGCTCCATTTCGTTCTACTCTAGTGGGTTATCCCAGGAGTGGATTCTAGAGACTGGAAGGGGAATTGGGGAGGTTGATTTTAGCCCATGTGTATTGGGGCGGCCATATTGGGTTTTTGAGTAGTTTGTAGATAGGGGTTTTTGTGGTGTAAATAAAGTGTTTTAGTGTAAGATTTGGAGGTTTTAGTTAGTGATATTTGTTTCTATAGTTGTTGTTCTACATAGTTAGGGATAGTATAGGAATTGTCAATTTGGGGCAGAGCCCTGGTTTAATTGTGAACTAATATAGGTTTAGTTTAGGCAGGACCGGGCAAGGCCATACCTGCTAGATTAGATTGTGTTAATTGACAAATCTTGTGTGAAAGTATAAAGACATAAATAGGTGTCTGGGTTTGGGCAAGACACCTGGACCCTTCTTTAATTGGATAAGAACAATCAAGTTAGACTGTTTAGTTGCTGTATCTAGTTTATAGTGGGCAAGCCCTATTCCCACTTGTTGTAATTGGGGCAAGGCCCAGGAAATCAAGCATAGTTCTACTCTGACAGCGGGAGGGTTTGAGACCCCTTCAGATCACGGCCATATAACCTTTGGTCGACGACCCTCTCCTGTTACAAATACATTTACATAGTCCTCCATTGTTTTATCAGAAAAAATAAAAGATGAATATGGCAGAAATGAGATGATGGTGAGGGAATACACTGCTGGTTAACTTCATGAAAGTGACTTTGTGCATTTCTATCTTTAGATACTGCATGTAAAATGTAATGGGGCTGGTTACTGTATACAGTTTTTATTTGGAGTGCTAAAAATTTAGCTTTACAGACCTGCTGGAGGGTATTTGTGCTAGCTTAAATTTGCACATTCAAACTATATATTTATTACTTTATAGATATTTATTTGAGGGATGTTATTTTGGCGATATCATGGGTAGTGCGAAAATAGTGAAAAGTAAATAAATACCAGTTATACAGTATGCCTTCAAGGGGCAGGATATATATAGTTCAATACAAGATCGACAAGGGAGGTTAAGGTAACGTATTGACTATGCCTTCGAGGGGCAGGATATATATGGTTCACTTCAAGACTATGCCAGGATATATGAGGTTCAATACAAGATCGACAAGGGAGGTTAAGGTAACGTATTGACTATGCCTTCGAGGGGCAGGATATATATGGTTCACTTCAATACTATGCCAGGATATATGAGGTTCAATACAAGATCGACAAGGGAGGTTAAGGTAACGTATTGACTATGCCTTCGAGGGGCAGGATATATATGGTTCACTTCAAGACTATGCCAGGATATATGAGGTTCAATACAAGATAGACAAGGGAAGTTATGGTAACGTATTGACTATGCCTTTGAGGGGCACAATATATATGATTCTCTACAAGACTATGCCAGGATATATGAGGTTCAATACAAGATAAACAATGGAAGTTAAGATAAGGTGAAGAGCCAGATTTATTTCCATAAATATGTACATTCAGACGTTACATATTGCACATATATTTACTGGGAAATTTGATTTCTGTCGAGGCAGTGGCCGTGCGACCACAGTTCCTCTAAATCACAAAATTACAGTTACATAGTGTCATGCCCTTTTCAGAGCCCCCTTCTGCAGCTCATAGCCTGCCTGATTTCTGCCTGCCAAAGCGACTGATTTCTGCCTCTCAGTCCGCCTGATTCTTGGCTTCCAGTCCGCCTGATAATTGAATATCAGACCACCTAATTTTTGCCAACAAGACTGCCTGATTTCTGTCTACCAGACCCCTGTTTCTCACCGGCAGACTGCCTGATTTCTGTCTACCAGACCCCCTGTTTCCTGCCGGCAGACTGCCTGATTTCTGTCTACCAGACCCCCTGTTTCCTGCCGGCAGACTGCCTGATTTCTGTCTACCAGACCCCCTGTTTCCTGCCGGCAGACTGCCTGATTTCTGTCTACCAGACCCCTGTTTCTCACCGGCAGACTGCCTGTTTTCCACCTAGCAGACCCCTTGTTTCCTACAAGTAAACTGCCTGATTTCTTGCCACTAGACTACCTGATGTATTTACAACAAACATGATGAAACCATAAAATTCATGCTTTATTTAAAAAAAATATTTAGTTAAGTATTATAGATCAAGGCCATGTGTTGGAATTATCTTCTCACCAAGAAGTTTGAAGAAAACATTTGAACGAGATGTAAATTCGAGATATTTTCAGATATTTTGTGAATTTAGGCTTAATTCCTAAGACATTTTCAAACGATCATTTCCAAAAGAAGCTATAGGCACGAATGGGTCAGGAATAAGATGTAAACTCCAGATATTTTCAGATATTTTGTGAATTTAGGCTTTATTCCTAAAACATTTTCAAACGATCATTTCCAAAAGAAGCTATAAGCACGGTTGGGTCAGGAACCATGTCAGACAATTAAGGGCCTTCTCGGAGTACAGAGGTGAGTGAGAAGCAAGCATAATGTGTACTAGACACAATACACGTTTCACAAGTTGGAACTATTTGAGGAAAAGAACAGTTAATAAACTATCCTCTCAAAATTCTTCCTAAATGGTCACTGTAAAGAATGAATATTTTGCTAGTAAAGATAAATACTAGAAATAGTAGACATACACTTTGACTGGAAAAAAATCATTTCTTATTTCAAAAAAATATCTTGGCATCCCTTTTGACTGTCAAGTATATGTATATATTTTTGTCGGAATAGATCTATAAAAATGCCAGAGACAACCTGTCAACTTAATTTAATCCACACAAGCTTCAAGCAGTAAAAATGCCAGGTATATATAATATATATTGTATTTCAAATACGCAAAAATTGCTAAAAAGTTAAAAAGCACAGTGAAAAGAACCTTTCTTCTCTTCCTTTCCTTCTCTTCTTCCTGGTGCAGAGCGCCCTCTTTTAGAACATCCACGCAACTCTTCACCACTTGACAACATTCTTATATTCAACACTTACGAAACATTGAACACCATTCAGAGTATGTGCAACACTAAGACAACACACATGGAACACATGCAGATAAACACTTCGCATCCCTGAAAATTGTCGCCACTTCCTCTAGATAATAAAAAACACCATAACAACAGGCAGTATCAACGATTACCGAGAAACTACATTCAAGTTTAAAAACATTGCATTAGTGTGCATAAATACGTGGTCTTTTTCAACACCAACTCCAGTTACATTATTTTCGGTCTTCCGGCAGGAACACATGGCAAGGCTATGAGCGGCAGAGAGAGAGTCCGATACACCTCCTAATCGCAGCATGACATTTATCAAAGAATAAATACAGCCCAATGGTAGTGAGGCAGTCACTAGCCGACCCCAGCTCTGCACCGCAGAACAAATGGCCCAGAAATACACTTGTTTGTTTCCTGAAGCTTTACTTATTTTTCTGGTGATCTACGTTAAAATTTCTGTTGCAACCCTTACACATTTTCATAATGTTCTGAGTGAAAAATGAATCATTTTGTAATGGAAAAATGATTCTAAGTACATTTCAAGAACCTCAGATGAAAAAGAAATGCATCTGAACCAAAGTTGAGAAAGACAAGCGTTCCTTATTACAAAAGCTGTTCAAATACAGAATAATTTCATTAAGGTATCAACCTTAAATTTTGCAAATGACCTTATTCATGAGCTGATACCTATATGATCATTATATAGGAAAGGAACCTAAATATCAAGAAATAATGACAATGACACTTCCTCATTCTGAAGAAAGTGCAATTTTGGAATCGATGACTGTACTGCACAAAATAGACAATGCAATTGACAAAAGCTATCACGTGGTATTTTACAGATTAAGTAGCATTGAATTGTATGGCGTCACCACGCGCCATGATAATATATTGTAAACTGCGGACCAGGATCCAAACATCTAAGTGTGAAGTGTTGACACAAAAATACAGCTTCGAGAAACAAACAAACTTTTTCTGGGTGATTTCTAGTCAGTGCAGGCCTGGGACCGGGTAGAACTCCTGCACCTTTGGTGAACATCCACTTATACACAATAACCTGTCGATGAGGGGCGCGAACCATGCTCCTTAACCCTTTCAATGCTGAGACAACTTTTGTCTAAAGCACAAAAAATCTAAATATCTTGAAAATCCTCTAAACCCTGTCATGTTGGTATTCATTGGAAAGCTCTCACTGAGTACTTTCAGATGAGTACCCATTTGCCAGGGTTTCAGACATATTTTAGGTTTTTTGCATAATATGTAAAAGACAAAATTAGCAGCCAGCAGCATAAGGGTTAAAATACCTACTGCTAATCTTCACTCTCATTCCACTTACACTTTCCTTGCAGATATATCCCTCAAGCCTAGAAATCTCTTCCCTTAAGCCTTCCAATGCTAAGGCTACAGTAATCCAAAGCACAATGAGGCAAAGATTTTTGAAAACTATCTAAACCCTATGATTTTGGTATTCATTGGAAAGCTCTCACTGAGAACGTTCAGATGAGTACCCATGTGCCAGGGTTTCAGTCATTTCTCAGCGATTTTTGCAACATTTTGTATTGGCCAAATTAGCCACTAGCAGCATAAGGGCTAATTAGGCTTGTTTAACAGTGAAATGGACCAGTAGCTTTTCATACTTTAACAAGAAAATCAGAATGTAGCAACTACAAATGTAAATTTAAGTCACATTTCATGTGTGAATTAACCCTTCCAATGCTGTGGCTACTTTTGCCCAAAGCACAAGTATGCAAAGATTTTTTAAAAACATCAAAACCCTGTCATGTTGGTACTCATTGGAAAGCTCCTGCTGAGCACTCTCAGATGAGTACCCATTTGCCAGGGGTTTCAATGGTTTTTCAGGATTTTTGCATAATTTTGTATTGGCAAATTTAGCCGTCAGCAGCATAAGGGTTAAGACACTGATTACTAGCCTAAGTGTTTGGCTAGGTTTGGAAAAGTACAATAAAACACTTTTAATTAATCTTAATTTTGCACAGAAATAAAACTGGCCAGCAATCATGGATGGCCTATTATTATAGTCATGGTGACTTCCATTCTAAGTACCAGATTTCTTATATTTAGGCAATTTCATTCCAAACAAACTAATTTTAGGAAAATATTTGAAGGAGAAATGTTCATATCAATTTTACAAACCAACAACACTTCTTTGAAGATTTTGTGAATTCGTGTTTCTGTTTTCATTTAGTTTCATAGACATTAAGGAAGGAAAAGATCAAACACTGATGGGTTAACCCTTCCAATGCTGAGGCTTTCGTCCAAAAAACAATGATGCCAATATTTCTGAAAACCAACCAAACCCTGTCATGTTGGTTTGGAAAGCTCTCACTGAGTACTATCAGATGAGTACCCATATGCCAGGGTTTCAGTGTTTTCTCAAGATTTTTGCATTATTTTGTATTGGCCAACTTAGCCACCAGCAGCACAAGGGTTAAGGACAATGAACAGAGTTGTGTACAAGCCAATCATATTAAGAGATTCGTGCCCGTGGGATTTTACCTGCAAAGTTGTGTAAATTATTCTACAAACACAGGCGTATCCCAAGAGCCATTTCAAGAAACCTTTGTCCACAGCTCAAAAACACTACAACATTTTTAAATGAGCTTTTGGGATAAGCCTGCTATGATGAAAACACCCATCCTCATCCTCTCAAGTCTCATAGACTTGTTCACAAGCACTATTCCAAGTGCACAGATGCCTTACTATATCACAAATCAATGTTTATGAACCGTAACATGCAGTGTAAAGAGAGAATGAATGGGTGATTGCATCTGATGAAAGCATGCACTTGTGTATAAGTATAAATGAGTGTCTGTATATATATATATATATATATATATATATATATATATATATATATATATATATATATATATATATATATATATATATATATATATATATACATATATATATATATATATATATATATATATATATATATATATATATGTATATATATATATATATATATGTGTATATATATATATATAATATATATATATATAATATATATATATATATATATATATATATGTATATATATATATATTTATATACACACATATACATATAAACAGACACACATAAACATGGGATATATTTCCCTATTTGTGAAAGCGAGTAATTTCTTTGTTTTTTTTTGTCATGTCTATGCCCGTGTGTGCTTATAGATATTTTTTGTTAACAGGCTACAAAAAATGAAGCCTGCCTTCCTTTATTTATACACATTTTCAATTGTCTGTGTGCACATGCATTATGTGTGAGCGAGTGTGTATGCTAATGTTCACACATGAGCGCCTTTCTCTTCCGCTCCCGCCACCGACAGGTCTTTTCAACAGAAATCTCAGTGACTTGCTGATATATACATACATTGCTACATTTCAGTGAAGGATAAAAACTTTTAGAAAAAGTTAAAGCTTCTCACAACTGATCTCTTCCTTGTAGTCCTTCCAGTATGCATTATGTACAGTTTGTACATAGATGGGGGCTGGGGACGAGCAGGTTCAGCATGAACTCCAGGGAAAGCGCGCGGGAGAATCACTCAACTGTGACGCTTACATTAACCCTTCCAATGCTGTGGCTACTTTCGTCCACAGAGTAAGGATGCAAAGATTTTTGAGAAACATTTAAAAACCTTTTTGTTTGAAATTAGGAGTTCTCAGAAATGGTAGGTATTCAGCTTGTAATACTTAACCCTTCCAAAGCCGAGGCTACTTTCATCCTAAGCACAAGGACACAAAGATTTTTGAAACCCATCTAAACCCTGTCATATTGGTATTCATTGGATAGCTCTCAATGAGCACGTGCCAGGGTTTCAATTTCAGGGTTTTCTGTATCATTTTGTATTTACAAGTTTTTCTCACTAAATATTTGATGGAAGATTGCTCTTCTCAACCTCAGAAACAATATTCAGATTTTAATTTTTCTGACATAGACAAAGATGTCTTGGCGAATATTTATTTTTTCAAAAAAATGCTCTTCACAGTCAACGGTTGGTATTGAAGTTTCGGAAATTTCAGATAGGATATTTGGTGTGCTGGTATTGGCTTTTTTGAGGTAGGGGTATCAAAATAACACCAAGACACTCTGCGGGCTACATCCCAGATGCAAATGCTGTAAATTCGGAAAAGATTGCATTAGTTTAATTATTACGTTTTTTTAGCGTTTAGCCTCAAATGCAAAATTAAAATTTCGAAATGATTAGTGCTGCTTCTTTAAGTGTATAGTTAGCTCTCCATGATGCGGCCAATTCGCAAAGTTCAAAAATGCAAAAATCGATTTTCTGTAAATTCGCAAAATTTACTCTACACAATCTCTTGGAAATCCACAGTGCCTCATTATCTATAAAAGGTTTTGGAAATTTCAGATAGGATATTTGGAGTGCTGGTATTTGCTTTTTTGAGTTAGGGGTATCAAAATAACACCAAGACTCTCTGCGGGCTACAGCCCAGATGCAAATGCTTCATTATTTACCAAAAGTTTACGGTCGTAAGGGTGCACACAGAGTGGTATTTTTTGGATAGGTCATGCTGAGTACTCTCAGATGAGTACCCATGTGCCAAGGCTTTGGTCATTTTTCAGTTGTCTTTTGCATCATTATGTATGGAACAAATTAGCCAGAAGCAGCATAAGGGTTAAGGTTCGAATACTGACTTGTGGTTACTACAAGGTGCCACATACCCATAACACACACACAGGCACCTGCCTACCATTGATCGGTTAAAGACATCAGTCTTCTTGAGCATACCAGCTGAGTCATTGCCTTTGATTGACTCCCCTGCTAAACCCTGGACATTCCATTCCATTCCTTAGTATTATGAATGGTAGAGCTATCCTGCCCTTCGGAGGCATAGTCAATGCATTTAGGTAGTCCTCTATTGTGATGCTGGAAAAAATCGCTAATTAATCTGGCAGAAATGAGATGATGGTGGGCGAATACACTGCTGGTTAACTTCATGAAAGTGACTTAGTGCATTTCTATCTTTAGATACTGCGTGCAAATTGTATTGGGGCTGGATACTGTATACAGTTTTAATTTGTAGTGCTAAAAATTTCGCTTTACAGACCTGCTGGAGGGTATTTGTGCTAGCTTAAATTTACACATTCAAACTATATATTTATTACTTTATAGATATTTATTTGAGGGATGTTATTTTGGCGATATTATGGGTAGTGCGAAAATAGTGAAAAGTAAATAAATACCAGTTATACAGTATGCCTTCAAGGGGCAGGATATATATAGTTCAATACAAGATCGACAAGGGAGGTTATGGTCTCGGTGAACTAATTCCAAAGCTGACGGGTGAATTTCAGCTGTGGTATGACAAAAATGCTTGGCTAGCTCCAAAACTAGTCATCCTTTCACACCTAAAGTTGTTATTATTTTGATCAGAACATTCTCCTCTTTTAAATTAAGCCAAAAAATTAGGGGTCATATCGTGATTTTTTTTTCTATGGGCCAAGCTAGGTCAGAGTGACAGATTGGCCCTCTGGTGGCCAAAGTCAGAAACGAGTCAGCATACAAACAAACTCGATCACTTCCAGCTTGGTATTCATACGCCCGAGCAACAAACTTCACTTTATGGGCAAAAAACAAAAGCCCAGTCCCTACCCATTCCAAAAATACCATATTTGTTGAATAAAGTTGTATATATCTCCATTTATAGGCCTCAATCGTCCCTACCCCCAGTTTTAATAGGGACTATGCAATGCTACTACTCGGATGGATACACCATTTAGTTCACCGAGACCTTAAGGTAACGTATTGACTATGCCTTCGAGGGGCAGGATATATATGGTTCACTTCAAGACTATGCCAGGATATATGAGGTTCAATACAAGATAAACAATGGAAGTTAAGATAAGGTGAAGAGCCAGATTTATTTCCATAAATATGTACATTCAGACGTTACATATTGCACATATATTTACTGGGAAATTTGATTTCTGTCGAGGCAGTGGCCGTGCGGCCACAGTTCCTCTAAATCACAAAATTACAGTTACATAGTGTCATGCCCTTTTCAGAGCCCCCTTCTGCTGCTCATAGCCTGCCTGATTTCTGCCTGCCAAAGCGACTAATTTCTGCCTCTCAGTCCGCCTGATTCTTGGCTTCCAGTCCGCCTGATAATTGAATATCAGACCACCTAATTTTTGCCTACAAGACTGCCTGATTTCTGTCTACCAGACCCCTGTTTCTCACATGCAGACTGCCTGTTTTCCACCTAGCAGACCCCTTGTTTCCTACAAGTAAACTGCCTGATTTCTTGCCACTAGACTACCTGATGTATTTACAACAAACATGATGAAACCATAAAATTCATGCTTTATTTAAAAAAAATATTTAGTTAAGTATTATAGATCAAGGCCATGTGTTGGAATTATCTTCTCACCAAGAAGTTTGATGAAAACATTTGAACGAGATGTAAATTCGAGATATTTTCAGATATTTTGTGAATTTAGGCTTTATTCCTAAAACATTTTCAAACGATCATTTCCAAAAGAAGCTATAAGCACGGTTGGGTCAGGAACCATGTCAGACAATTAAGGGCCTTCTCGGAGTACAGAGGTGAGTGAGAAGCAAGCATAATGTGTACGAGACACAATACACGTTTTACAAGTTGGAACTATTTGAGTAAAAAAAACAGTTGAAATACTATCCTCTCAAAATTCTTCCAAAATGGTCACTGTAAAGAATGAATATTTTGCTAGTAAAGATAAATACTAGAAATAGTAGACATACACTTTGACTGGAAAAAATTCATTTCTTAGTTCAAAAAAATATCTTGACATCCCTTTTGACTGTCAAGTATATGTATATATTTTTGTCGGAATAGGTCTATACAAATGCCAGAGATAACCTGTCAACTTAAGTTAATCCACACAAGCTTCAAGCAGTAAAAATGCCAGGTATATATAATATATATTGTATTTCAAATACGCAAAAATTGCTAAAAAGTTAAAAAGCACAGTGAAAAGAACATTTCTTCTCTTCCTTTCCTTCTCTTCTTCCTGGTGCAGAGCGCCCTCTTTTGGAACATCCACGCAACTCATCACCACTTGACAACATTCTTATATTCAACACTTACAAAACATTGAACACCATTCAGAGTATGTGCAACACTAAGACAACACACATGGAACACATGCAGATAAACACTTCGCATCCCTGAAAATTGTGTCGCCACTTCCTCTAATAAAAAACACCATAACAACAGGCAGTATCAACGATTACCGAGAAACTACATTCAAGTTTAAAAACATTGCATTAGTGTGCATAAATACGTGGTCTTTTTCAACACCGACTCCAGTTACATTATTTTCGGTCTTCCGGCAGGAACACATGGCAAGGCTATGAGCGGCAGAGAGAGTCCGATACACCTCCTAATCGCAGCATGACATTTATCAAAGAATAAATACAGCCCAATGGTAGTGAGCCAGTCACTAGCCGACCCCAGCTCTGCGCCGCAGAATAAATGGCCCAGAAATACACTTGTTTGTTTCCTGAAGCTTTACTTATTTTTCTGGTGATCTACGTTAAAATTTCTGTTGCAACCCTTACACATTTTCATAATGTTCTGAGTGAAAAATGAATCATTTTGTAATGGAAAAATGATTCTAAGTACATTTCAAGAACCTCAGATGAAAAAGAAATGCATCTGAACCAAAGTTGAGAAAGACAAGCGTTCCTTATTACAAAAGCTGTTCAAATACAGAATAATTTCATTAAGGTATCAACCTTACATTTTGCAAATTACCTTATTCATGAGCTGATACCTATATGATCATTATATAGTAAAGGAACCTAAATATCAAGAAATAATGACAATGACACTTCCTCATTCTGAAGAAAGTGCAATTTTGGAATCGATGACTGTACTGCACAAAATAGACAATGCAATTGACACAAGCTATCATGTGGTACTTTACAGATTAAGTAGCATTGAATTGTATGGCGTCACCACGCGCCATGATAATATATTGTAAACTGCAGACCAGGATCCAAAACATCTAAGTGTGAAGTGTTGACACAAAAATACAGCTTCGAGAAACAAACAAACTTTTTCTGGGTGATTTCTAGTCAGGGCAGGCCTGGGACCGGGTAGAACTCCTGCACCTTTGGTGAACATCCACTTATACACAATAACCTGTCGATGAGGGGCGCGAACCATGCTCCTTAACCCTTTCAATGCTGAGACAACTTTTGTCTAAAGCACAAAAAATCTAAATATCTTGAAAATCCTCTAAACCCTGTCATGTTGGTATTCATTGGAAAGCTCTCACTGAGTACTTTCAGATGAGTACCCATTTGCCAGGGTTTCAGACATATTTTAGGTTTTTTGCATAATATGTAAAAGACAAAATTAGCAGCCAGCAGCATAAGGGTTAAAATACCTACTGCTACTCTTCACTCTCATTCCACTTTCACTTTCCTTGCAGATATATCCCTCAAGCCTAAAAATCTCTTCCCTTAAGCCTTCCAATGCTAAGGCTACAGTAATCCAAAGCACAGTGATGCAAAGATTTTTGAAAACGATCTAAACCCTATGATTTTGGTATTCATTGGAAAGCTCTAACTGAGTGCTTTCAGATGAGTACCCATGTGCCAGGGTTTCAGTCATTTCTCAGCGATTTTTGCAACATTTTGTATTGGCCAAATTAGCCACTAGCAGCATAAGGGCTAATTAGGCGTGTCTCACAGTGAAATGGACCAGTAGCTTTTAATACTTTAACAAGAAAATCAGAATGTAGCAACTACAAATGTAAATTTAAGTCACATTTCAAGTGTGAATTCACCCTTCCAATGCTGTGGCTACTTTTGCCCAAATCACAAGGATGCAAAGATTTTTTAAAAACATCAAAACCCTGCCATGTTGGTACTCATTGGAAAGCTCCTGCTGAGCACTCTCAGATGAGTACCCATTTGCTAAGGGTTTCAATGGTTTTTCAGGATTTTTGCATAATTTTGTATTGGCAAATTTAGCCGTCAGCAGCATAAGGGTTCAGACACTGATTACTAGCCCAAGTGTTTGGCTAGGTTTGGAAAAGTACAATAAAACACTTTTAATTAATCTTAATTTTGCACAGAAATAAAACTGGCCAGCAATCATGGATGGCCTATTATTATAGTCATGGTGACTTCCATTCTAAGTACCAGATTTCTTATATTTAGGCAATTTCATTCCGAACAAACTAATTTTAGGAAAATATTTGAAGGAGAAATGTTCATATCCATTTTACAAACCAACAACACTTCTTTGAAGATTTTGTGAATTCATGTTTCCGTTTTCATTTAGTTTCATAGACATTAACCCTTCCAATGCTGAGGGTACTTTCATCCAAAGCACAAAAACGTAAAGATTTTTGAATTTTATCTAAACCTTGTCATGTTGGTACTCATTGGATAGCTCTCGCTGAGTACTCTCATATGAGTACCCATTTGCCAGGGTTTCGGTAATTTTTCATGATTTTTGCATTATGTTGTATTGGCCAAATTAGCCACCAGCAGCATAAGGGTTAAGGAAGGAAAAGATCAAACACTGATGGGTTAAGGACAATGAACAGAGTTGTGTACAAGCCAATCATATTTAGAGATTCGTGCCTGAGGGATTTTACCTGCAAAGTTATGTTAATTATTCTACAAATACAGGCTTATCCCAAGAGCCATTTCAAGAAACCTTTGTTTACAGCTCAAAAACACTACAACATTTTTAAATGAGCTTTTGAGATAAGCCTGCTATGATGAAAACACCCATCCTCATCCTCTGAAGTCTCATAGACTTGTTCACAAGCACTATTCCAAGTGCACAGATACCTTACTATATCACAAATCAATGGTTTATGAACCGTAATCATGCAGTGTAAAGAGAGAATGAATGGGTGATTGCATCTGATGAAAGCATGCACTTGTGTATAAGTATAAATGAGTGTCTGTATGTATATATATATATATATATATATATATATATATATATATATATATATATATATATATATATATATATATATATATATATATATATATATATATATATACTGTAGAACACGAAATTTCCGCGTGTGTTTATATATAGCGTACTTAGCGTGTGGTTCCGCTTCGCTATATATAAAAACGCTGTACTTTTTTATTACTGTACGTGCGCTGTCAGCGGCGACTACCGTCGCTAACATAAAGATACGTTATGATGCAAAACTCCCCAATTCACTATACTTGGGACACGCGTGAATTTCGTGTTCTACAGTATATATATATATATATATATATATATATATATATATATATATATATATATATATAAATATATATGTATATATATATATATATATATATATATGTGTATATATATATATATATATATATATATATATATATATATATATATATATATATATATATATATATATATATATATATATATATATATATATATATATATATATATATAATATATATATATATATATATATATATATATATATATATATATTTATATACACACACATACATATACATATAAACAGACACACATAAACATGGGATATATTTCCCTATTTGTGAAAGCGAGTAATTTCTTTGTTTTTTTTGTCATGTCTATGCCCGTGTGTGCTTATAGATATTTTTTGTTAACAGGCTACAAAAAATGAAGCCTGCCTTCCTTTATTTATACACATTTTCAATTGTCTGTGTGCACATGCATTATGTGTGAGCCAGTGTGTATGCTAATGTTCACACATGAGCGCCTTTTTCTTCCGCTCCCGCCACCGACAGGTCTTTTCAACAGAAATCTCAGTGACTTGCTGATATATACATACATTGCTACATTTCAGTGAAGGATAAAAACTTTTAGAAAAAGTTAAAGCTTCTCACAACTGATCTCTTCCTTGTAGTCCTTCCAGTATGCATTATGTACAGTTTGTATATAGATGGGGGCTGGGGACGAGCAGGTTCACCATGAACTCCAGGGAAAGCACGCGAGAGAATCACTCAACTGTGACGCTTACATTAACCCTTCCAATGCTGAGGCTACTTTCGTCCACAGAGTAAGGATGCAAAGATTTTTGAGAAACATTTAAAAACCTTTTTGTTTGAAATTAGGAGTTCTCAGAAATGGTAGGTATTCAGCTTGTAATACTTAACCCTTCCAAAGCCGAGGCTACTTTCATCCTAAGCACAAGGACACAAAGATTTTTGAAACCCATCTAAACCCTGTCATATTGGTATTCATTGGATAGCTCTCAATGAGCACGTGCCAGGGTTTCAATTTCAGGGTTTTCTGTTTCATTTTGTATTGGTCAGATTAACCTCCAGCAGCATAAGGTTTTAACTCCTACATGTCTCCCCACTCAGGAAACACTTGGGGTGTCTCTGAAATAAACCAGGTTTATTTCTACTATTGTCGCGGAGATAAACATAGTTTTTTTGCCATCGCAAAGACTCTTAATTGTCTCCAAGATAACCCAACTTTTTTTGTCATTGCAAACACCTTTTAGTGTCTCTGAGATGAACCTAGTATTTTTGCCATTGCTAAGACTTTTTAGAGTCTCTCAGAGAAAACAAATTTATTTTGTACGATAAACCAGGCTAATTTTGTCATTTCAAAGACTTTCTAGTGTCTCTATGATAAACCAAGTTCATTTGTGTCATTGCAAGAATTCTATGGGCGTTTTAACCCATTCACACTCAAGAGTTCCTCTAGAAATATTGTCTGCTACTTTCATACTTTTGGAGATAACTTGGGAATAAATCAAAATTTCACAAAATATTTCAAGTAGAGTTGTTGTTTATCATCTGATCAACATTTCTCCTTCAAATGTTTTCAAAAAAATGCTTTTGTAAAGAAAATATTTCCAAAATGATCAGGCCTCTTTTGGCCACCCTGAGTGTAAATGGGTTAACTTCCTATCTTTTGAAACAAACATTTATTTTTCTGAGATAACCGAGTATAATATATTCTTTGCAAAACATTTGCTGGAAGATCACACTTCCTACCTTCAGAAACATCCTTCATAAATTTTCATAGATACATCACGATTGTTTATAACTTAGCCACATATTCAATTGAAGCATGCACTTTCAACCTTCAGAAACGCCTTTTTCTTAGCCCATTGGCACTCAGAGCGGCCAAAACAGGCCTGACTATTTTGTTCATATTTTCCGCACAAAAGTGTTTTTATCAAAAATATTTGAAGGAGAAATGTTTATCAGAATATTACCAACAACTCTCCTTCAAATATTTTGTGAGAATTTGCTTTATTTCCAAGTTATTTTCAAAAGTATGAAAATAGCAGATGATAATATTGTGACAGATACAAGTTTTTCTCACTAAATATTTGATGGAAGATTGCTCTTCTCAACCTCAGAAACAATATTCAGATTTTAATTTTTCTGACATAGACAAAGATGTCTTGGCGAATATTTATTTTTTCAAAAAAATGCTCTTCACAGTCAACGGTTGGTATTGAAGTTTCGGAAATTTCAGATAGGATATTTGGTGTGCTGGTATTAGCTTTTTTGAGGTAGGGGTATCAAAATAACACCAAGACACTCTGCGGGCTACATCCCAGATGCAAATGCTGTAAATTCGGAAAAGATTGCATTAGTTTAATTATTACGTTTTTTTAGCGTTTAGCCTCAAATGCAAAATTAAAATTTCGAAATGATTAGTGCTGCTTCTTTAAGTGTATAGTTAGCTCTCCATGATGCGGCCAATTCGCAAAGTTCAAAAATGCAAAAATCGATTTTCTGTAAATTCGCAAAATTTACTCTACACAATCTCTTGTGAATCCACAGTGCCTCATTATCTATAAAAGGTTTTGGAAATTTCAGATAGGATATTTGGAGTGCTGGTATTTGCTCTTTTGAGTTAGGGGTATCAAAATAACACCAAGACACTCTGCGGGCTACAGCCCAGATGCAAATGCTTCATTATTTACCAAAAGTTTACGGTCGTAAGGGTGCACACAGAGTGGTATTTTTTGGATAGGTCATGCTGAGTACTCTCAGATGAGTACCCATGTGCCAAGGCTTTGGTCATTTTTCAGTTGTCTTTTGCATCATTATGTATGGAACAAATTAGCCAGAAGCAGCATAAGGGTTAAGGTTCGAATACTGACTGGTGGTTACTACAAGGTGCCACATACCCATAACACACACACACACACAGGCACCTGCCTACCATTGATCGGTTAAAGACATCAGTCTTCTTGAGCATACCAGCTGAGTCATTGCCTTTGATTGACTCCCCTGCTAAACCCTGGACATTCCATTCCATTCCTTAGTATTATGAATGGTAGAGCTATCCTGCCCTTCGGAGGCATAGTCAATGCATTTAGGTAGTCCTCTATTGTGATGCTGGAAAAAATCGCTAATTAATCTGGCAGAAATGAGATGATGGTGGGCGAATACACTGCTGGTTAACTTCATGAAAGTGACTTAGTGCATTTCTATCTTTAGTTACTGCGTGCAAATTGTATTGGGGCTGGATACTGTATACAGTTTTAATTTGGAGTGCTAAAAATTTCGCTTTACAGACCTGCTGGAGGGTATTTGTGCTAGCTTAAATTTGCACATTCAAACTATATATTTATTACTTTATAGATATTTATTTGAGGGATGTTATTTTGGCGATATTATGGGTAGTGCGAAAATAGTGAAAAGTAAATAAATACCAGTTATACAGTATGCCTTCAAGGGGCAGGATATATATAGTTCAATACAAGATCGACAAGGGAGGTTATGGATGGTCTCGGTGAACTAATTCCAAAGCTGACGGGTGAATTTCAGCTGTGGTATGACAAAAATGCTTGGCTAGCTCCAAAACTAGTCATCCTTTCACACCTAAAGTTGTTATTATTTTGATCAGAACATTCTCCTCTTTTAAATTAAGCCAGAAAATTAGGGGTCATATCGTGATTTTTTTTTCTATGGGCCAAGCTAGGTCAGAGTGACAGATTGGCCCTCTGGTGGCCAAAGTCAGAAACGAGTCAGCATACAAACAAACTCGATCACTTCCAGCTTGGTATTCATACGCCCGAGCAACAAACTTCACTTTATGGGCAAAAAACAAAAGCCCAGTCCCTACCCATTCCAAAAATACCATATTTGTTGAATAAAGTTGTATATATCTCCATTTATAGGCCTCAATCGTCCCTACCCCCAGTTTTAATAGGGACTATGCAATGCTACTACTCGGATGGATACACCATTTAGTTCACCGAGACCTTAAGGTAACGTATTGACTATGCCTTCGAGGGGCAGGATATATATGGTTCACTTCAAGACTATGCCAGGATATATGAGGTTCAATACAAGATAAACAATGGAAGTTAAGATAAGGTGAAGAGCCAGATTTATTTCCATAAATATGTACATTCAGACGTTACATATTGCACATATATTTACTGGGAAATTTGATTTCTTTCGAGGCAATGGCCGTGCGGCCACAGTTCCTCTAAATCACAAAATTACAGTTACATAGTGTCATGCCCTTTTCAGAGCCCCCTTCTGCAGCTCATAGCCTGCCTGATTTCTGCCTGCCAAAGCGACTGATTTCCGCCTCTCAGTCCGCCTGATTCTTGGCTTCCAGTCCGCCTGATAATTGAATATCAGACCACTTAATTTTTGCCTACAAGACTGCCTGATTTCTGTCTACCAGACCCCCTGTTTCCTGCCGGCAGACTGCCTGATTTCTGTCTACCAGACCCCTGTTTCTCACATGCAGACTGCCTGTTTTCCACCTAGCAGACCCCTTGTTTCCTACAAGTAAACTGCCTGATTTCTTGCCACTAGACTACCTGATGTATTTACAAACACACATGATGAAACCATAAAATTCATGCTTTATTTAAAAAAAATATTTAGTTAAGTATTACAGATCAAGGCCATGTGTTGGAATTATCTTCTCACCATGAAGTTTGAAGAAAACATTTGAACGAGATGTAAATTCGAGATATTTTCAGATATTTTGTGAATTTAGGCTTTATTCCTAAGACATTTTCAAACGATCATTTCCAAAAGAAGCTATATGCATGGTTCGGTCAGGAACCATGTCAGACAATTAAGGGCCTTCTCGGAGTACAGAGGTGAGTGAGAAGCAAGCATAATGTGTACTAGACACAATACACGTTTTACAAGTTGGAACTATTTGAGTAAAAGAACAGTTGAAATACTATCCTCTCAAAACTCTTCCTAAATGGTCACTGTAAAGAATGAATATTTTGCTAGTAAAGATAAATACTAGAAATAGTAGACATACACTTTGACTGGAAAAAAATCATTTCTTATTTCAAAAAAATATCTTGACATCCCTTTTGACTGTCAAGTATATGTATATATTTTTGTTTGAATAGATCTATAAAAATGCCAGAGACAACCTGTCAACTTAATTTAATCCACACAAGCTTCAAGCAGTAAAAATGCCAGGTATATATAATATATATTGTATTTCAAATACGCAAAAATTGCTAAAAAGTTAAAAAGCACAGTGAAAAGAACCTTTCTTCTCTTCCTTTCCTTCTCTTCTTCCTGGTGCAGAGCGCCCTCTTTTGGAACATCCACGCAACTCTTCACCACTTGACAACATTCTTATATTCAACACTTACAAAACATTGAACACCATTCAGAGTATGTGCAACACTAAGACAACACACATGGAACACATGCAGATAAACACTTCGCATCCCTGAAAATTGTCGCCACTTCCTCTATAATAAAAAAACACCATAACAACAGGCAGTATCAACGATTACCGAGAAACTACATTCAAGTTTAAAAACATTGCATTAGTGTGCATAAATATGTGGTCTTTTTCGACACCAACTCCAGTTACATTATTTTCGGTCTTCCGGCAGGAACACATGGCAAGGCTATGAGCGGCAGAGAGAGTCCGATACACCTCCTAATCGCAGCATGACATTTATCAAAGAATAAATACAGCCCAATGGTAGTGAGCCAGTCACTAGCCGACCCCAGCCCTGCGCCGCAGAACAAATGGCCCAGAAATACACTTGTTTGTTTCCGGAAGCTTTACTTATTTTTCTGGTGATCTACGTTAAAATTTCTGTTGCAACCCTTACACATTTTCATAATGTTCTGAGTGAAAAATGAATCATTTTGTAATGGAAAAATGATTCCAAGTACATTTCAAGAACCTCAGATGAAAAAGAAATGCATCTGAACCAAAGTTGAGAAAGACAAGCGTTCCTTATTACAAAAGCTGTTCAAATACAGAATAATTTCATTAAGGTATCAACATTAAATTTTGCAAATTACCTTATTCATGAGCTGATACCTATATGATCATTATATAGTAAAGGAACCTAAATATCAAGAAATAATGACAATGACTGTACTGCACAAAATAGACAATGCAATTGACACAAGCTATCATGTGGTATTTTACAGATTAAATAGCATTGAATTGTATGGCGTCACCACGCGCCATGATAATATATCGTAAACTGCGGACCAGGATCCAAAACATCTAAGTGTGAAGTGTTGACACAAAAATACAGCTTCGAGAAACAAACAAACTTTTTCTGGCCGATTTCTAGTCAGGGCAGGCCTGGGACCGGGTAGAACTCCTGCACCTTTGGTGAACATCCACTTATACACAATAACCTGTCGATGAGGGGCGCGAACCATGCTCCTTAACCCTTTCAATGCTGAGACAACTTTTGTCTAAAGCACAAAAAATCTAAATATCTTGAAAATCCTCTAAACCCTGTCATGTTGGTATTCATTGGAAAGCTCTCACTGAGTACTTTCACATGAGTACCCATATGCCAGGGTTTCGGTGTTTTCTCAAGATTTTTGCAATATTTTGTATTGGCCAACTTAGCCACCAGCAGCACAAGGGTTAAGGACAATGAACAGAGTTGTGTACACGCCAATCATATTTAGAGATTCGTGCCTGAGGGATTTTACCTGCAAAGTTATGATGTAAATTATTCTACAAATACAGGTTTATCCCAAGAGCCATTTCAAGAAACCTTTGTTCACAGCTCAAAAACACTACAACATTTTTAAATGAGCTTTTGAGGTAAGCCTGCTATGATGAAAACACCCATCCTCATCCTCATCCTCTGAAGTCTCATAGACTTATTCACAAGCACTATTCCAAGTGCACAGATACCTTACTATACCACAAATCAATGTTTATGAACCGTAACATGCAGTGTAAAGAGAGAATGAATGGGTGATTGCATCTGATGAAAGCATGCACTTGTGTATAAGTATAAATGAGTGTCTGTATATATATATATATATATATATATATATATATATATATATATATATATATATATATATATATATATATATATATATATATATATATATATATATGTATATATATGTATATATATATATGTATATATATATGTGTATATATATATATATATATATATATATATATAATATATATATATATATATATATATATATATATATATATATATATATATATATATATATATATATATATATATATATATATATATATATATATATATATATATATACACACACATACATATACATATAAACAGACACACATAAACATGGGATATATTTCCCTATTTGTGAAAGCGAGTAATTTCTTTGTTTTTTTTGTCATGTCTATGCCCGTGTGTGCTTATAGATATTTTTTGTTAACAGGCTACAAAAAATGAAGCCTGCCTTCCTTTATTTATACACATTTTCAATTGTCTGTGTGCACATGCATTATGTGTGAGCGAGTGTGTATGCTAATGTTCACACATGAGCGCCGTTTTCTTCCGCTCCCGCCACCGACAGGTCTTTTCAACAGAAATCTCAGTGACTTGCTGATATATACATACATTGCTACATTTCAGTGAAGGATAAAAACTTTTAGAAAAAGTTAAAGCTTCTCACAACTGATCTCTTCCTTGTAGTCCTTCCAGTATGCATTATGTACAGTTTGTACATAGATGGGGGCTGGGGACGAGCAGGTTCACCATGAACTCCAGGGAAAGCACGCGAGAGAATCACTCAACTGTGACGCTTACATTAACCCTTCCAATGCTGAGGCTACTTTCGTCCACAGAGTAAGGATGCAAAGATTTTTGAGAAACATTTAAAAACCTTTTTGTTTGAAATTAGGAGTTCTCAGAAATGGTAGGTATTCAGCTTGTAATACTTAACCCTTCCAAAGCCGAGGCTACTTTCATCCTAAGCACAAGGACACAAAGATTTTTGAAACCCATCTAAACCCTGTCATATTGGTATTCATTGGATAGCTCTCAATGAGCACGTGCCAGGGTTTCAATTTCAGGGTTTTCTGTTTCATTTTGTATTGGTCAGATTAACCTCCAGCAGCATAAGGTTTTAACTCCTACATGTCTCCCCACTCAGGAAACACTTGGGGTGTCTCTGAAATAAACCAGGTTTATTTCTACTATTGTCGCGGAGATAAACATAGTTTTTTTGCCATCGCAAAGACTCTTAATTGTCTCCAAGATAACCCAACTTTTTTTGTCATTGCAAACACCTTTTAGTGTCTCTGAGATGAACCTAGTATTTTTGCCATTGCTAAGACTTTTTAGAGTCTCTCAGAGAAAACAAATTTATTTTGTACGATAAACCAGGCTAATTTTGTCATTTCAAAGACTTTCTAGTGTCTCTATGATAAACCAAGTTCATTTGTGTCATTGCAAGAATTCTATGGGCGTTTTAACCCATTCACACTCAAGAGTTCCTCTAGAAATATTGTCTGCTACTTTCATACTTTTGGAGATAACTTGGGAATAAATCAAAATTTCACAAAATATTTCAAGTAGAGTTGTTGTTTATCATCTGATCAACATTTCTCCTTCAAATGTTTTCAAAAAAATGCTTTTGTAAAGAAAATATTTCCAAAATGATCAGGCCTCTTTTGGCCACCCTGAGTGTAAATGGGTTAACTTCCTATCTTTTGAAACAAACATTTATTTTTCTGAGATAACCGAGTATAATATATTCTTTGCAAAACATTTGCTGGAAGATCACACTTCCTACCTTCAGAAACATCCTTCATAAATTTTCATAGATACATCACGATTGTTTATAACTTAGCCACATATTCAATTGAAGCATGCACTTTCAACCTTCAGAAACGCCTTTTTCTTAGCCCATTGGCACTCAGAGCGGCCAAAACAGGCCTGACTATTTTGTTCATATTTTCCGCACAAAAGTGTTTTTATCAAAAATATTTGAAGGAGAAATGTTTATCAGAATATTACCAACAACTCTCCTTCAAATATTTTGTGAGAATTTGCTTTATTTCCAAGTTATTTTCAAAAGTATGAAAATAGCAGATGATAATATTGTGACAGATACAAGTTTTTCTCACTAAATATTTGATGGAAGATTGCTCTTCTCAACCTCAGAAACAATATTCAGATTTTAATTTTTCTGACATAGACAAAGATGTCTTGGCGAATATTTATTTTTTCAAAAAAATGCTCTTCACAGTCAACGGTTGGTATTGAAGTTTCGGAAATTTCAGATAGGATATTTGGTGTGCTGGTATTAGCTTTTTTGAGGTAGGGGTATCAAAATAACACCAAGACACTCTGCGGGCTACATCCCAGATGCAAATGCTGTAAATTCGGAAAAGATTGCATTAGTTTAATTATTACGTTTTTTTAGCGTTTAGCCTCAAATGCAAAATTAAAATTTCGAAATGATTAGTGCTGCTTCTTTAAGTGTATAGTTAGCTCTCCATGATGCGGCCAATTCGCAAAGTTCAAAAATGCAAAAATCGATTTTCTGTAAATTCGCAAAATTTACTCTACACAATCTCTTGTGAATCCACAGTGCCTCATTATCTATAAAAGGTTTTGGAAATTTCAGATAGGATATTTGGAGTGCTGGTATTTGCTCTTTTGAGTTAGGGGTATCAAAATAACACCAAGACACTCTGCGGGCTACAGCCCAGATGCAAATGCTTCATTATTTACCAAAAGTTTACGGTCGTAAGGGTGCACACAGAGTGGTATTTTTTGGATAGGTCATGCTGAGTACTCTCAGATGAGTACCCATGTGCCAAGGCTTTGGTCATTTTTCAGTTGTCTTTTGCATCATTATGTATGGAACAAATTAGCCAGAAGCAGCATAAGGGTTAAGGTTCGAATACTGACTGGTGGTTACTACAAGGTGCCACATACCCATAACACACACACACACACAGGCACCTGCCTACCATTGATCGGTTAAAGACATCAGTCTTCTTGAGCATACCAGCTGAGTCATTGCCTTTGATTGACTCCCCTGCTAAACCCTGGACATTCCATTCCATTCCTTAGTATTATGAATGGTAGAGCTATCCTGCCCTTCGGAGGCATAGTCAATGCATTTAGGTAGTCCTCTATTGTGATGCTGGAAAAAATCGCTAATTAATCTGGCAGAAATGAGATGATGGTGGGCGAATACACTGCTGGTTAACTTCATGAAAGTGACTTAGTGCATTTCTATCTTTAGTTACTGCGTGCAAATTGTATTGGGGCTGGATACTGTATACAGTTTTAATTTGGAGTGCTAAAAATTTCGCTTTACAGACCTGCTGGAGGGTATTTGTGCTAGCTTAAATTTGCACATTCAAACTATATATTTATTACTTTATAGATATTTATTTGAGGGATGTTATTTTGGCGATATTATGGGTAGTGCGAAAATAGTGAAAAGTAAATAAATACCAGTTATACAGTATGCCTTCAAGGGGCAGGATATATATAGTTCAATACAAGATCGACAAGGGAGGTTATGGATGGTCTCGGTGAACTAATTCCAAAGCTGACGGGTGAATTTCAGCTGTGGTATGACAAAAATGCTTGGCTAGCTCCAAAACTAGTCATCCTTTCACACCTAAAGTTGTTATTATTTTGATCAGAACATTCTCCTCTTTTAAATTAAGCCAGAAAATTAGGGGTCATATCGTGATTTTTTTTTCTATGGGCCAAGCTAGGTCAGAGTGACAGATTGGCCCTCTGGTGGCCAAAGTCAGAAACGAGTCAGCATACAAACAAACTCGATCACTTCCAGCTTGGTATTCATACGCCCGAGCAACAAACTTCACTTTATGGGCAAAAAACAAAAGCCCAGTCCCTACCCATTCCAAAAATACCATATTTGTTGAATAAAGTTGTATATATCTCCATTTATAGGCCTCAATCGTCCCTACCCCCAGTTTTAATAGGGACTATGCAATGCTACTACTCGGATGGATACACCATTTAGTTCACCGAGACCTTAAGGTAACGTATTGACTATGCCTTCGAGGGGCAGGATATATATGGTTCACTTCAAGACTATGCCAGGATATATGAGGTTCAATACAAGATAAACAATGGAAGTTAAGATAAGGTGAAGAGCCAGATTTATTTCCATAAATATGTACATTCAGACGTTACATATTGCACATATATTTACTGGGAAATTTGATTTCTTTCGAGGCAATGGCCGTGCGGCCACAGTTCCTCTAAATCACAAAATTACAGTTACATAGTGTCATGCCCTTTTCAGAGCCCCCTTCTGCAGCTCATAGCCTGCCTGATTTCTGCCTGCCAAAGCGACTGATTTCCGCCTCTCAGTCCGCCTGATTCTTGGCTTCCAGTCCGCCTGATAATTGAATATCAGACCACTTAATTTTTGCCTACAAGACTGCCTGATTTCTGTCTACCAGACCCCCTGTTTCCTGCCGGCAGACTGCCTGATTTCTGTCTACCAGACCCCTGTTTCTCACATGCAGACTGCCTGTTTTCCACCTAGCAGACCCCTTGTTTCCTACAAGTAAACTGCCTGATTTCTTGCCACTAGACTACCTGATGTATTTACAAACACACATGATGAAACCATAAAATTCATGCTTTATTTAAAAAAAATATTTAGTTAAGTATTACAGATCAAGGCCATGTGTTGGAATTATCTTCTCACCATGAAGTTTGAAGAAAACATTTGAACGAGATGTAAATTCGAGATATTTTCAGATATTTTGTGAATTTAGGCTTTATTCCTAAGACATTTTCAAACGATCATTTCCAAAAGAAGCTATATGCATGGTTGGGTCAGGAACCATGTCAGACAATTAAGGGCCTTCTCGGAGTACAGAGGTGAGTGAGAAGCAAGCATAATG
>OZ012691.1:30077886-30202886 GCA_963942565.1 Maea johnstoni
GTCAATGCATTTAGGTAGTCCTCTATTGTGATGCTGGAAAAAATCGCTAATTAATCTGGCAGAAATGAGATGATGGTGGGCGAATACACTGCTGGTTAACTTCATGAAAGTGACTTAGTGCATTTCTATCTTTAGTTACTGCGTGCAAATTGTATTGGGGCTGGATACTGTATACAGTTTTAATTTGGAGTGCTAAAGATTTCGCTTTACAGACCTGCTGGAGGGTATTTGTGCTAGCTTAAATTTGCACATTCAAACTATATATTTATTACTTTATAGATATTTATTTGAGGGATGTTATTTTGGCGATATTATGGGTAGTGCAAAAATAGTGAAAAGTAAATAAATACCAGTTATAAAGTATGCCTTCAAGGGGCAGGATATATATAGTTCAATACAAGATCGACAAGGGAGGTTATGGTCTCGGTGAACTAATTCCAAAGCTGACGGGTGAATTTCAGCTGTGGTATGACAAAAATGCTTGGCTAGCTCCAAAACTAGTCATCCTTTCACACCTAAAGTTGTTATTATTTTGATCAGAACATTCTCCTCTTTTAAATTAAGCCAAAAAATTAGGGGTCATATCGTGATTTTTTTTTCTATGGGCCAAGCTAGGTCAGAGTGACAGATTGGCCCTCTGGTGGCCAAAGTCAGAAACGAGTCAGCATACAAACAAACTCGATCACTTCCAGCTTGGTATTCATACGCCCGAGCAACAAACTTCACTTTATGGGCAAAAAACAAAAGCCCAGTCCCTACCCATTCCAAAAATACCATATTTGTTGAATAAAGTTGTATATATCTCCATTTATAGGCCTCAATCGTCCCTACCCCCAGTTTTAATAGGGACTATGCAATGCTACTACTCGGATGGATACACCATTTAGTTCACCGAGACCTTAAGGTAACGTATTGACTATGCCTTCGAGGGGCAGGATATATATGGTTCACTTCAAGACTATGCCAGGATATATGAGGTTCAATACAAGATAAACAATGGAAGTTAAGATAAGGTGAAGAGCCAGATTTATTTCCATAAATATGTACATTCAGACGTTACATATTGCACATATATTTACTGGGAAATTTGATTTCTGTCGAGGCAGTGGCCGTGCGACCACAGTTCCTCTAAATCACAAAATTACAGTTACATAGTGTCATGCCCTTTTCAGAGCCCCCTTCTGCAGCTCATAGCCTGCCTGATTTCTGCCTGCCAAAGCGCCTGATTTCTGCCTCTCAGTCCGCCTGATTCTTGTCTTCCAGTCCGCCTGATAATTGAATATCAGACCACCTAATTTTTGCCTACAAGACTGCCGGATTTCTGTCTACCAGACCCCCTGTTTCCTGCCGGCAGACTGCCTGATTTCTGTCTACCAGACCCCTGTTTCTCACATGCAGACTGCCTGTTTTCCACCTAGCAGACCCCTTGTTTCCTACAAGTAAACTGCCTGATTTCTTGCCACTAGACTACCTGATGTATTTACAACAAACATGATGAAACCATAAAATTCATGCTTTATTTTAAAAAAATATTTAGTTAAGTATTATAGATCAAGGCCATGTGTTGGAATTATCTTCTCACCAAGAAGTTTGAAGAAAACATTTGAACGAGATGTAAATTCGAGATATTTTCAGATATTTTGTGAATTTAGGCTTTATTCCTAAAACATTTTCAAACGATCATTTCCAAAAGAAGCTATAGTCATGAATGGGTCAGGAACCATGTCAGACAATTAAGGGCCTTCTCGGAGTACAGAGGTGAGTGAGAAGCAAGCATAATGTGTCCTAGACACAATACACGTTTCACAAGTTGGAACTATTTGAGTAAAAGAACAGTTAATAAACTATCCTCTCAAAATTCTTCCTAAATGGTCACTGTAAAGAATGAATATTTTGCTAGTAAAGATAAATACTAGAAATAGTAGACATACACTTTGACTGGAAAAAATTCATTTCTTATTTCAAAAAAATATCTTGGCATCCCTTTTGACTGTCAAGTATATGTATGTATTTTTGTCGGAATAGATCTATAAAAATGCCAGAGACAACCTGTCAACTTAATTTAATCCACACAAGCTTCAAGCAGTAAAAATGCCAGGTATATATAATATATATTGTATTTCAAATACGCAAAAATTGCTAAAAAGTTAAAAAAGCACAGTGAAAAGAACCTTTCTTCTCTCCCTTTCCTTCTCTTCTTCCTGGTGCAGAGCGCCCTCTTTTGGAACATCCACGCAACTCTTCACCACTTGACAACATTCTTATATTCAACACTTACAAAACATTGAACACCATTCAGAGTATGTGCAACACTAAGACAACACACATGGAACACATGCAGATAAACACTTCGCATCCCTGAAAATTGTCACCACTTCCTCTAATAAAAAAGACCATAACAACAGGCAGTATCAACGATTACCGAGAAACTACATTCAAGTTTAAAAACATTGCATTAGTGTGCATAAATACGTGGTCTTTTTCAACACCAACTCCAGTTACATTATTTTCGGTCTTCCGGCAGGAACACATGGCAAGGCTATGAGCGGCAGAGAGAGTCCGATACACCTCCTAATCGCAGCATGACATTTATCAAAGAATAAATACAGCCCAATGGTAGTGAGCCAGTCACTAGCCGACCCCAGCTCTGCGCCGCAGAACAAATGGCCCAGAAATACACTTGTTTGTTTCCTGAAGCTTTACTTATTTTTCTGGTGATCTACGTTAAAATTTCTGCTGCAACCCTTACACATTTTCATAATGTTCTGAGTGAAAAATGAATCATTTTGTAATGGAAAAATGATTCTAAGTACATTTCAAGAACCTCAGATGAAAAAGAAATGCATCTGAACCAAAGTTGAGAAAGACCAGCGTTCCTTATAACAAAAGCTGTTCAAATACAGAATAATTTCATTAAGGTATCAACCTTAAATTTTGCAAATTACCTTATTCATGAGCTGATACCTATATGATCATTATATAGTAAAGGAACCTAAATATCAAGAAATAATAACAATGACACTTCCTCATTCTGAAGAAAGTGCAATTTTGGAATCGATGACTGTACTGCACAAAATAGACAATGCAATTGACACAAGCTATCATGTGGTATTTTACAGATTAAGTAGCATTGAATTGTATGGCGTCACCATGCGCCATGATAATATATTGTAAACTGCGGACCAGGATCCAAAACATCTAAGTGTGAAATGTTGAAACAAAAATACAGTTTCGAGAAACAAACAAACTTTTTCTGGGCGATTTCTAGTCAGGGCAGGCCTGGGACCGGGTAGAACTCCTGCACCTTTGGTGAACATCCACTTATACACAATAACCTGTCGATGAGGGGCGCGAACCATGCTCCTTAACCCTTTCAATGCTGAGACAACTTTTGTCTAAAGCACAAAAAATCTAAATATCTTGAAAATCCTCTAAACCCTGTCATGTTGGTATTCATTGGAAAGCTCTCACTGAGTACTTTCAGATGAGTACCCATTTGCCAGGGTTTCAGACATATTTTAGGTTTTTTGCATAATATGTAAAAGACAAAATTAGCAGCCAGCAGCATAAGGGTTAAAATACCTACTGCTAATCTTCACTCTCATTCCACTTACACTTTCCTTGCAGATATATCCCTCAAGCCTAGAAATCTCTTCCCTTAAGCCTTCCAATGCTAAGGCTACAGTAATCCAAAGCACAATGATGCAAAGATTTTTGAAAACGATCTAAACCCTATGATTTTGGTATTCATTGGAAAGCTCTCACTGAGTGCTTTCAGATGAGTACCCATGTGCCAGGGTTTCAGTCATTTCTCAGCGATTTTTGCAACATTGAAAACACCCATCCTCATCCTCCGAAGTCTCATAGACTTGTCCACAAGCACTATTCCAAGTGCACAGATACCTTACTATATCACAAATCAATGTTTATGAACCGTAACATGCAGTGTAAAGAGAGAATGAATGGGTGATTGCATCTGATGAAAGCATGCACTTGTGTATAAGTATAAATGAGTGTCTGTATATATATATATATATATATATATATATATATATATATATATATATATATATATATATATATATATATATATATATATATATATATATATATATATATATACATATATATATATATATATATATATATATATATATATATATGTATATATATATATGTGTATATATATATATATATATATATATATATAATATATATATATATATATATATATATATATATATATATATATATATATATATATATATATATATATATATATATTTATATACACACACATACATATACATATAAACAGACACACATAAACATGGGATATATTTCCCTATTTGTGAAAGCGAGTAATTTCTTTGTTTTTTTTGTCATGTCTATGCCCGTGTGTGCTTATAGATATTTTTTGTTAACAGGCTACAAAAAATGAAGCCTGCCTTCCTTTATTTATACACATTTTCAATTGTCTGTGTGCACATGCATTATGTGTGAGCGAGTGTGTATGCTAATGTCCACACATGAGCGCCTTTTTCTTCCGCTCCCGCCACCGACAGGTCTTTTCAACAGAAATCTCAGTGACTTGCTGATATATACATACATTGCTACATTTCAGTGAAGGATAAAAACTTTTAGAAAAAGTTAAAGCTTCTCACAACTGATCTCTTCCTTGTAGTCCTTCCAGTATGCATTATGTACAGTTTGTACAAAGATGGGGGCTGGGGACGAGCAGTGCACCATGAACGTCAGGGAAAGCGCGCGAGAGAATCACTCAACTGTGACGCTTACATTAACCCTTCCAATGCTGAGGCTACTTTCGTCCACAGAGTAAGGATGCAAAGATTTTTGAGAAACATTTAAAAACCTTTTTGTTTGAAATTAGGAGTTCTCAGAAATGGTAGGTATTCAGCTTGTAATACTTAACCCTTCCAAAGCCGAGGCTACTTTCGTCCAAAGCACAAAGACGCAAAGATTTTTGAGACCCATTTAAACCCTGTCATATTGGTATTCATTGGATAGCTCTCAATGAGCACGTGCCAGGGTTTCAATTTCAGGGTTTTCTGTATCATTTTGTATTGGTCAGATTAACCTCCAGCAGCATAAGGTTTTAACTCCTACATGTCTCCCCACTCAGGAAACACTTGGAGTGTCTCTGAAACAAACCAGGTTTATTTCTACTATTGTCGCGGAGATAAACATAGTTTTTTTGCCATCGCAAAGACTCTTTAGTGTCTCCAAGATAACCCAACTTTTTTTTGTCATTGCAAACACCTTTTAGTGTCTCTGAGATGAACCTAGTATTTCTGACATTGCTAAGACTTTTTAGAGTCTCTCAGAAAAAAACAAATTTATTTTGTACGATAAACCAGGCTAATTTTGTCATTTCAAAGACTTTCTAATGTCTCTATGATAAACCAAGTTCATTTGTGTCATTGCAAGAATTCTATGGACGTTTTAACATCGTATCTTTTGAAACAAACATTTATTTTTCTGAGATAACCGAGTATAATATATTCTTTGCAAAACATTTGCTGGAAGATTACACTTCCTACCTTCAGAAACATCCTTCATAAGTTTTCATAGATACATCGTGATTGTTTATAACTTAGCCACGTATTCAATTGAAGCATGCACTTTCAACCTTCAGAAACGCCTTTTTCTTAATATTGTGACAGATACAAGTTTTTCTCACTAAATATTTGATGGAAGATTGCTCTTCTCAACCTCAGAAACAATATTCAGATTTTAATTTTTCTGACATAGACAAAGATGTCTTGGCGAATATTTATTTTTTCAAAAAAATGCTCTTCACAGTCAACGGTTGGTATTGAAGTTTCGGAAATTTCAGATAGGATATTTGGTGTGCTGGTATTAGCTTTTTTGAGGTAGGGGTATCAAAATAACACCAAGACACTCTGCGGGCTACATCCCAGATGCAAATGCTGTAAATTCGGAAAAGATTGCATTAGTTTAATTATTACGTTTTTTTTAGCGTTTAGCCTCAAATGCAAAATTAAAATTTCGAAATGATTAGTGCTGCTTCTTTAAGTATATAGTTAGCTCTCCATGATGCGGCCAATTCGCAAAGTTCAAAAATGCAAAAATCGATTTTCTGTAAATTCGCAAAATTTACTCTACACAATCTCTTGTGAATCCACAGTGCCTCATTATCTATAAAAGGTTTTGGAAATTTCAGATAGGATATTTGGAGTGCTGGTATTTGCTTTTTTGAGTTAGGGGTATCAAAATAACACCAAGACACTCTGCGGGCTACAGCCCAGATGCAAATGCTTCATTATTTACCAAAAGTTTACGGTCGTAAGGGTGCACACAGAGTGGTATTTTTTGGATAGGTCATGCTGAGTACTCTCAGATGAGTACCCATGTGCCAAGGCTTTGGTCATTTTTCAGTTGTCTTTTGCATCATTATGTATGGAACAAATTAGCAGAAGCAGCATAAGGGTTAAGGTTCGAATACTGACTGGTGGTTACTACAAGGTGCCACATACCCATAACACACACACACACAGGCACCTGCCTACCATTGATCGGTTAAAGACATCAGTCTTCTTGAGCATACCAGCTGAGTCATTGCCTTTGATTGACTCCCCTGCTAAACCCTGGACATTCCATTCCATTCCTTAGTATTATGAATGGTAGAGCTATCCTGCCCTTCGGAGGCATAGTCAATGCATTTAGGTAGTCCTCTATTGTGATGCTGGAAAAAATCGCTAATTAATCTGGCAGAAATGAGATGATGGTGGGCGAATACACTGCTGGTTAACTTCATGAAAGTGACTTAGTGCATTTCTATCTTTAGTTACTGCGTGCAAATTGTATTGGGGCTGGATACTGTATACAGTTTTAATTTGGAGTGCTAAAGATTTCGCTTTACAGACCTGCTGGAGGGTATTTGTGCTAGCTTAAATTTGCACATTCAAACTATATATTTATTACTTTATAGATATTTATTTGAGGGATGTTATTTTGGCGATATTATGGGTAGTGCGAAAATAGTGAAAAGTAAATAAATACCAGTTATACAGTATGCCTTCAAGGGGCAGGATATATATAGTTCAATACAAGATCGACAAGGGAGGTTATGGTCTCGGTGAACTAATTCCAAAGCTGACGGGTGAATTTCAGCTGTGGTATGACAAAAATGCTTGGCTAGCTCCAAAACTAGTCATCCTTTCACACCTAAAGTTGTTATTATTTTGATCAGAACATTCTCCTCTTTTAAATTAAGCCAAAAAATTAGGGGTCATATCGTGATTTTTTTTCTATGGGCCAAGCTAGGTCAGAGTGACAGATTGGCCCTCTGGTGGCCAAAGTCAGAAACGAGTCAGCATACAAACAAACTCGATCACTTCCAGCTTGGTATTCATACGCCCGAGCAACAAACTTCACTTTATGGGCAAAAAACAAAAGCCCAGTCCCTACCCATTCCAAAAATACCATATTTGTTGAATAAAGTTGTATATATCTCCATTTATAGGCCTCAATCGTCCCTACCCCCAGTTTTAATAGGGACTATGCAATGGATGGATACACCATTTAGTTCACCGAGACCTTAAGGTAACGTATTGACTATGCCTTCGAGGGGCAGGATATATATGGTTCACTTCAAGACTATGCCAGGATATATGAGGTTCAATACAAGATAAACAATGGAAGTTAAGATAAGGTGAAGAGCCAGATTTATTTCCATAAATATGTACATTCAGACGTTACATATTGCACATATATTTACTGGGAAATTTGATTTCTGTCGAGGCAGTGGCCGTGCGACCACAGTTCCTCTAAATCACAAAATTACAGTTACATAGTGTCATGCCCTTTTCAGAGCCCCCTTCTGCAGCTCATAGCCTGCCTGATTTCTGCCTGCCAAAGCGACTGATTTCTGCCTCTCAGTCCGCCTGATTCTTGGCTTCCAGTCCGCCTGATAATTGAATATCAGACCACCTAATTTTTGCCTACAAGACTGCCGGATTTCTGTCTACCAGACCCCCTGTTTCCTGCCGGCAGACTGCCTGATTTCTGTCTACCAGACCCCTGTTTCTCACATGCAGACTGCCTGTTTTCCACCTAGCAGACCCCTTGTTTCCTACAAGTAAACTGCCTGATTTCTTGCCACTAGACTACCTGATGTATTTACAACAAACATGATGAAACCATAAAATTCATGCTTTATTTAAAAATAAATTTAGTTAAGTATTATAGATCAAGGCCATGTGTTGGAATTATCTTCTCACCAAGAAGTTTGAAGAAAACATTTGAACGAGATGTAAATTCGAGATATTTTCAGATATTTTGTAAATTTAGGCTTTATTCCTAAAACATTTTCAAACGATCATTTCCAAAAGAAGCTATAGGCAGGAATGGGTCAGGAACCATATGTAAATTCGAGATATTTTCAGATATTTTGTGAATTTAGGCTTTATTCCTAAAACATTTTCAAACGATCATTTCCAAAAGAAGCTATAAGCACGGTTGGGTCAAGAACCATGTCAGACAATTAAGGGCCTTCTAGGAGTACAGAGGTGAGTGAGAAGCAAGCATAATGTGTACTAGACACAATACACATTTCACAAGTTGGAACTATTTGAGTAAAAAAACAGTTGAAATACTATCCTCTCAAAATTCTTCCTAAATGGTCACTGTAAAGAATGAATATTTTGCTAGTAAAGACAAATACTAGAAATAGTAGACATACACTTTGACTGGAATAAATTCATTTCTTAGTTCAAAAAAATATCTTGACATCCCTTTTGACTGTCAAGTATAAGTATATATTTTTGTCGGAATAGATCTATAAAAATGCCAGAGACAACCTGTCAACTTAATTTAATCCACACAAGCTTCAAGCAGTAAAAATGCCAGGTATATATAATATATATTGTATTTCAAATACGCAAAAATTGCTAAAAAGTTAAAAAGCACAGTGAAAAGAACCTTTCTCCTCTTCCTTTCCTTCTCTTCTTCCTGGTGCAGAGCGCCCTCTTTTGGAACATCCACGCAACTCTTCACCACTTGACAACATTCTTATATTCAACACTTACAAAACATTGAACACCATTCAGAGTATGTGCAACACTAAGACAACACACATGGAACACATGCAGATAAACACTTCGCATCCCTGAAAATTGTCCCCACTTCCTCTAATAAAAAACACCATAACAACAGGCAGTATCAACGATTACCGAGAAACTACATTCAAGTTTAAAAACATTGCATTAGTGTGCATAAATACGTGGTCTTTTTCAACACCAACTCCAGTTACATTATTTTCGGTCTTCCGGCAGGAACACATGGCAAGGCTATGAGCGGCAGAGAGAGTCCGATACACCTCCTAATCGCAGCATGACATTTATCAAAGAATAAATACAGCCCAATGGTAGTGAGCCAGTCACTAGCCGACCCCAGCCCTGCGCCGCAGAACAAATGGCCCAGAAATACACTTGTTTGTTTCCTGAAGCTTTAGTTATTTTTCTGGTGATCTACGTTAAAATTTCTGTTGCAACCCTTACACATTTTCATAATGTTCTGAGTGAAAAATGAATCATTTTGTAATGGAAAAATGATTCTAAGTACATTTCAAGAACCTCAGATGAAAAAGAAATGCATCTGAACCAAAGTTGAGAAAGACAAGCGTTCCTTATTACAAAAGCTGTTCAAATACAGAATAATTTCATTAAGGTATCAACCTTAAATTTTGCAAATTACCTTATTCATGAGCTGATACCTATATGATCATTATATAGTAAAGGAACCTAAATATCAAGAAATAATGACAATGACACTTCCTCATTCTGAAGAAAGTGCAATTTTGGAATCGATGACTGTACTGCACAAAATAGACAATGCAATTGACACAAGCTATCATGTGGTATTTTACAGATTAAATAGCATTGAATTGTATGGCGTCACCACGCGCCATGATAATATATTGTAAACTGCGGACCAGGATCCAAAACATCTAAGTGTGAAGTGTTGACACAAAAATACAGCTTCGAGAAACAAACAAACTTTTTCTGGGTGATTTCTGGTCAGGGCAGGCCTGGGACCGGGTAGAACTCCTGCACCTTTGGTGAACATCCACTTATACACAATAACCTGTCGATGAGGGGCGCGAACCATGCTCCTTAACCCTTTCAATGCTGAGACAACTTTTGTCTAAAGCACAAAAAATCTAAATATCTTGAAAATCCTCTAAACCCTGTCATGTTGGTATTCATTGGAAAGCTCTCACTGAGTACTTTCAGATGAGTACCCATTTGCCAGGGTTTCAGACATATTTTAGGTTTTTTGCATAATATGTAAAAGACAAAATTAGCAGCCAGCAGCATAAGGGTTAAAATACCTACTGCTAATCTTCACTCTCATTCCACTTTCACTTTCCTTGCAGATATATCCCTCAAGCCTAATAATCTCTTCCCTTAAGCCTTCCAATGCTAAGGCTACAGTAATCCAAAGCACAGTGATGCAAAGATTTTTGAAAACGATCTAAACCCTATGATTTTGGTATTCATTGGAAAGCTCTCACTGAGTACTTTCAGATGAGTACCCATGTGCCAGGGTTTCAGTCATTTCTCAGCGATTTTTGCAACATTTTGTATTGGCCAAATTAACCACTAGCAGCATAAGGGCTATTTAGGCTTGTCTAACAGTGAAATGGACCAGTAGCTTTTCATACGTTAACAAGAAAATCAGAATGTAGCAACTACAAATGTAAATTTAAGTCACATTTCTAGTGTGAATTAACCCTTCCAATGCTGTGGCTACTTTTGCCCAAAGCACAAGGATGCAAAGATTTTTTAAAAACATCAAAACCCTGTCATGTTGGTACTCATTGGAAAGCTCCTGCTGAGCACTCTCAGATGAGTACCCATTTGCCAAGGGTTTCAATGGTTTTTCAGGATTTTTGCATAATTTTGTATTGGCAAATTTAGCCGTCAGCAGCATAAGGGTTAAGACACTGATTACTAGCCTAAGTGTTTGTCTAGGTTTGGATAAGTACAATAAAACACTTTTAATTAATCTTAATTTTGCACAGAAATAAAACTGGCCAGCAATCATGGATGGCCTATTATTATAGTCATGGTGACTTCCATTCTAAGTACCAGATTTCTTATATTTAGGCAATTTCATTCCGAACAAACTAATTTTAGGAAAATATTTGAAGGAGAAATGTTCATATCAATTTTACGAACCAACAACACTTCTTTGAAGATTTTGTGAATTCATGTTTCCGTTTTCATTTAGTTTCATAGACATAAAGGAAGGAAAAGATCAAACACTGATGGGTTAACCCATTAGCACTCACAGCAGCCAAAACCGGCCGGACAATTTTGATGAAATCTTTCAGCCTAAAGCATCATTGGCAAAATATTTGAAGGAGAAATGTTGATCAGAACATTACTAACAACTCTCCTTCAAATATTTTGTAAAATCTTTCTCAATACAAAAGTTATGGTCAGAAGTATCTTAGATTCAGACGACAATTTCTGAAGTTACTCTGAAGTGTCAATGGGTTAAGGACAATGAACAGAGTTGTGTACAAGCCAATCCTATTTAGAGATTCGTGCCTGAGGGATTCTACCTGCAAAGTTATGTAAATTATTCTACAAACACAGGCTTATCCCAAGAGCCATTTCAAGAAACCTTTGTTCACAGCTCAAAAACACTACAACATTTTTAAATGAGCTTTTGCGATAAGCCTGCTATGATGAAAACACCCATCCTCATCCTCTGAAGTCTCATAGACTTGTTCACAAGCACTATTCCAAGTGCACAGATACCTTACTATATCACAAATCAATGGCTTATGAACCGTAACATGCAGTGTAAAGAGAGAATGAATGGGTGATTGCATCTGATGAAAGCATGCACTTGTGTATAAGTATAAATGAGTGTCTGTGTATATATATATATATATATATATATATATATATATATATATATATATATATATATATATATATATATATATATATGTATATGTATATATATGTATATGTATATATATATATGTATATATATATATATATATATATATATATATATATATATATATATATATATATATATAATTATATATATTTATATATATATATATATATATATATATATATATATATATATATATATATGTATATATATATATATGTTTATATATATATATATATGTGTATATATATATATATAATATATATATATATATACATATATATATTTATATACACACACATACATATACATATAAACAGACACACATAAACATGGGATATATTTCCCTATTTGTGAAAGCGAGTAATTTCTTTGTTTTTTTTTGTCATGTCTATGCCCGTGTGTGCTTATAGATATTTTTTGTTAACAGGCTACAAAAAATGAAGCCTGCCTTCCTTTATTTATACACATTTTCAATTGTCTGTGTGCACATGCATTATGTGTGAGCGAGTGTGTATGCTAATGTTCACACATGAGCGCCTTCTTCTTCCGCTCCCGCCACCGACAGGTCTTTTCAACAGAAATCTCAGTGACTTGCTGATATATACATACATTGCTACATTTCAGTGAAGGATAAAAACTTTTAGAAAAAGTTAAAGCTTCTCACAACTGATCTCTTCCTTGTAGTCCTTCCAGTATGCATTATGTACAGTTTGTACATAGATGGGGGCTGGGGACGAGCAGGTTCACCATTAACTCCAGGGAAAGCGCGCGAGAGAATCACTCAACTGTGACGCTTACATTAACCCTTCCAATGCTGAGGCTACTTTCGTCCACAGAGTAAGGATGCAAAGATTTTTGAGAAACATTTAAAAACCTTTTTGTTTGAAATTACGAGTATCTTAGAAATGGTAGGTATTCAGCTTGTAATACTAAACCCTTCCAAAGCCGAGGCTACTTTCATCCAAAGCACAAGGACACAAAGATTTTTGAAACCCATCTAAACCCTGTCATATTGGTATTCATTGGATAGCTCTCAATGAGCACGTGCCAGGGTTTCAATTTCAGGGTTTTCTGTATCATTTTGTATTGGTCAGATTAACCTCCAGCAGCATAAGGTTTTAACTCCTACATGTCTCCCCACTCAGGAAACACTTGGAGTGTCTCTGAAATAAACCAGGTTTATTTCTACTATTGTCGCGGAGATAAACATAGTTTTTTTGCCATCGCAAAGACTCTTTAGTGTCTCCAAGATAACCCAACTTTTTTTTGTCATTGCAAACACCATTTAGTGTCTCTGAGATGAACCTAGTATTTTTGCCATTGCTAAGACTTTTTAGAGTCTCTCAGAAAAAACAAATTTATTTTGTACGATAAACCAGGCTAATTTTGTCATTTCAAAGACTTTCTAATGTCTCTATGATAAACCAAGTTCATTTGTGTCACTGCAAGAATTCCATGGACGTTTTAACATCCTATCTTTTGAAACAAACATTTATTTTTCTGAGATAACCGAGTATAATATATTCTTTGCAAAACATTTGCTGGAAGATCACACTTCCTACCTTCAGAAACATCCTTCATAAATTTTCATAGATACATCATGATTGTTTATAACTTAGCCACGTATTCAATTGAAGCATGCACTTTCAACCTTCAGAAACGCCTTTTTCTTAATATTGTGACAGATACAATTTTTTCTCACTAAATATTTGATGGAAGATTACTCTTCTCAACCTCAGAAACAATATTCAGATTTTAATTTTTCTGACATAGACAAAGATGTCTTGGCGAATATTTATTTTTTCAAAAAAATGCTCTTCACACTCACCGGTTGGTATTGAAGTTTTGGAAATTTCAGATAGGTAATTTGGTGTGCTGGTATTAGCTTTTTTGAGGTAGGGGTATCAAAATAACACCAAGACACTCTGCGGGCTACATCCCAGAGGCAAATGCTGTAAATTCGGAAAAGATTGCATTAGTTTAATTATTACGTTTTTTAGCGTTTAGCCTCAAATGCAAAATTATTTACCAAAAGTTTACGGTCGTAAGGGTGCACACAGAGTGCGGTGATAACCCATGGGCTGGGTCATGGTCTTAGCCAGCAGGGCGTCTGGGTGCCTTTTTGGACACCCAAACCCTTAAAAAGAACCCCTCAGGACACCCAATTTTTTTTAGTGTGGAATTTCTAAAAATTTTAATCTCAAGCTTATATTTGAATTTTTTCATCTCCTTATAATTCCCATGACATTGTTCAATGATATCATGCCTTATTTTGATGAATTTATACATGTTTATGGTTGAAATATGAGTATATTGTAATCCCCCTTAAAAAATTGGACGCCCCAAAATTTTACAACAGCCAATTTAAGGCACCCAGTTTCTAAATCCTGGCTAAGACACTGACCCTAGGCTTTTCACTGAAGCATCTCTTACTTTGGGGCGACAAAGACAACCTCTGCGGAGAAGTGGGAACACTTCTTCCCAGATGGCTGTCTCTGCAAGACTTTGTTATTTCCAGTGGTAGACATGAGTTGAAGGTAGCCATTTTCTTGAAAAGTTTGTACAATCATTCCGACTTCTTTGCAATGTGCACCTTGGTGCAAGATGAGTTTTTGCTTCGAGGAAGATGAAATATAAAATTTGGAATTTCGTTTTTCCTCACTTTTTCTGCCATATTGCGGCGAAGTCGTCCCTAGACAGTTGTAAATGGTGGAGTACCCGGCTAAAACCACCGCCTAACCCCAAGTAACTGGCAACTTTCTCACATGCCCGGGCATTACTAGTGATAGTGGATCTTTTGTTGAGGGCGAGTTTGAAAAGTTGGAACGACTCAGCAAGATCTTAATATTTCCAATGACAAATTTGACGCTGATTCTTCAGTTTTTAGTATTGGGGTAACCAACAGTGCAATGCGATGCAACTGTTCTGATGCATAATTTCTTGAAGTATTCCAAAGATGTCTGCACAGGATATACTTCCACATGGCAATAAGGGTGGAGACCATTTTTCAGAAGATGGTGAATTTCAAGCAAACATTTTGTTCTTTTTTTTCCACATTTTCCAATTAGTCACCTTGCAGAAACTGGATTTAATCCATGTATGTCCTTGGAAAAGATGAATTCTTTTTCACTTGCAATAGGTGAGTTTTACGAAGCTTGTTCAGGTGGTTTCTGAGCCTTAACCCATTAATGCTCACAGAGGCCAAAAGCAGCCTGACAATTTTGATGAAATCTTGCAGGCAAAAGCAACACTGGGAAAATATTAGAATGAGAATTGTTATTCAGAACATTGCCAAAAACTCCTTCAAATATTTTGTAAAATCAAACTTAATTCTGAAGTTATTGTCAAAAGTATCATAGACCCAGACGAAAATTTGTGAAGGAACTCTTAAGCATTAATGGGTTAACTCAGCAAACCTTTGATGAATCCTTTTCACACAAAATAGGCGGGTTTTTTTTCCCGAAGCTTGTTCAGCTTTTTTTTCTGAAGCGTAACTCGGCAAGCCTTAGATACTCGTGCAAAGACGAATTCTTGTAATTCAAGAAAAGCTTCCTGAAGTTAATCCAGGTCTTTTCTGAAGCGTGACTCGGCCAACCTTTGATACTCGGGCAAAGATGAATTCTTGTAATTCAAGAAAAGCTTCCTGAAGTTAATCCAGATCTTTTCTGAAGCGTGACTCGGCAAACCTTGGATACTTGGGCAAGGATGAATTCCTGCTATTCGCGGAGAAGAGAGCTTCCTGATGCTTGTTCCAGTATTGGAACGAGTGACCCTGCAAGGCTCCACAGCTCCCAGTGATGGACTTGAGACGAAGATGAAGTGTTTATAAGACTGTACACGTTTTCAGAAGACCGATTCTGCGCTGCGAGACAATTGTACCGGATGTGATGGACTTCGAGCCAAGCGTTTCTTTGGCAATCGGTCAAGAGTCTTAAGAATGCGACTAAAATCGGGTCTGTCTTTTGCATCGTACGACCAGCAATGCATCAGAATATCCTGCCAAGAGAAAATCAGAGATCATTTGTCTGACTATTATCATATTCATGTTTGGAGCATACATATGGCCTGACAGGTATGCAAAGATAATCTTAACAAAGTGAAACTTTGGGAAAGTTTCTTGTGAAAGTTCCAGTTATTTTTTAAAAATTTCAAGTATATTTCAAATTTCACTCTTATTTCATGAGTTGTGTTGAACACATTCACATCTGAGAAGAGAAAATCAGAGATCATTTGTCTGACTATTAACTCATTCATGTATGGAGCATACACAAAGAGAATAAACAAGAGTTGTAAGGGCTCAATACTGCCTGAAAGTGGCACAACAGAGGACAGGAGTTATATTAACTACTGTAGAACACACAATTTACGCATCTGTTTATATATAGAGTACATAGCGTGTGGTCCTGCTTCGCTATATATAAAGACGCTGTACTTTTTTCTCACTGTACTGGCGCTGTCAGCGGCGGCTACCGTTGCTAAAATAAAGATACGCTATGATGCGAAAACTCCCCAATTCGCTATATTTGGGACCCGCGTCATATGCGTGTTCTACAGTATTTGGACAATTTACATTTACTCTACGACTTAAAACCTTCAAGTCTTCTGTAATGCACTTTTGATCATAATAGGTTCAGGGGCACAATATCACATAACAAGCGTTTGTTACAATTTTCTATAACAATCATCATCATCATTATTACTAATAATTATTACTTATTATTATTACTATCATCATTATAATTATTATTATCATCATCATCATCATCATCATCATTATTATCATCATTATTATTATCATTATTATTATAATTATTATTATTATTATTATCATTATTATTACTATCATCATTATAATTATTATAATTATTATTATCATCATCATCATCATCATCATCATCATTATTATTATTATCATCAACATTATCATCATTATTTTAACTCAAAATTAAACAATATAACGCATATAGAGCATTCCATTGAGTTAACCCTTATGCTGCTGGTGGCTACTTTGGCCAATACAAAATAATGCAAAAATCCTGAAAAATGAACGAAACCCTGGCAAATGGGTACTCATTTGAGAGTACTCATCAAGAGCTTTTCAATGAATACCAACATGACAGGGTTTTGATGATTTTGAAAATAATTTGCATTCCTATGCTTTGGACGAAAGTACCCTCAGCATTGGAAGGGTTAAAAAGCATTCTTCTTTGCAATTTGCCTCACCTTGACATCTCTGGAAGCATGGATTTGGCCGAGGGACTGCTTCATTCCTTTGCCCACCTGCCAGATGATCGCCTCGGGAGGCTGGTTCTTGAAGGGCCATTCACTGGCCAGTAACTCATACCACACAGTACTGGAAAACAGAACAAAATCTCTGGTTCAGAACACAAATATATCCTGGTTCTTGAAGGGCCATTCACTGGCAAGTAACTCATACCACACAGTACTGGAAAACAGAACAAAATCTCTGGTTCAGAACACAAATATATCCCACCCCAGGGCCAGATGATCGCCTCAGGAGGCTGGTTCTTGAACGGCCATTCACTGGCCAGTAACTCATACCACACAGTACTGGAAAACAGAACAAAATCTCTGGTTTAGAGCACAAAAATATCCCACCCCAGGGCCAGATGATCGCCTCGGGAGGCTGGTTCTTGAAGGGCCATTCACTGGCCAGTAACTCATACCACACAGTACTGGAAAACAGAACAAAATCTCTGGTTCAGAACACAACAATATCCCACCCCAGGGCCAGATAATGGCCTTGAAAGGTGCTATCCTTAAAACTAAAGCATATTTTGATAACTATATAACAATAAAATGTTAGCTAGGATTTAAACTGAAACTCTAATTCAAATTATGCCTTATTCCTAAGTTATTAGCAAAAGTAACGATCATACAGATAAAAAATTCATGAATGCCTAATTATGAATGGGATAAGAGTTAACTAACCCTTCGAACGCTGAGGCTACTTATGTCCAAAGCACAAGGATGCACAGAATTTTGAAAACCATCTAAACCATGTTATGTTAGTATTCATTGAAAAGCTCTCACACAGTCCTCTCAGATGAGTACCCACATGCCAGGGTTTCAATCATATTTCAGGATTTTTGTATCATTTTGCATTGGCCGAAGTAGCCACCAGCAGCATAAGGGCTTAACCCATTAATGCTCACCGCGGCCAAAACAGGCCTGACAATTTTGATAAAAAAATTCTAACAAAAGTATTTTTTGAAAAATATTTGAAGGAGAAATGTTAATCAGAATCGAAACAACAACTCTCCTTCAAATATTTTGTGAACTTTTGCTTTATTCTCAAGTTATTGTCAAAAGTATGAGAGTAGCAGACGATACTTACTGGAGGAACTCTATAAGTGTGAATGGGTTAAAGTACTCACCCGAAGGCATACACGTCGGAGGCCTCGGTGAAGGGTAGTTCATTATTGGACAGGTGGCTCCCAGCCGTCAGATTGCGGATGATCTCCGGTCCAAGGTAGCAGAGCCAACCTGGAGGAATGCATAACCACTCCCCTTTCCTGAGGGAGGAAACAATAGCAATGTACAATAGGAATTGACAATAGGAATAGGAAAAGAACAATATAAATTAACAATAGAAATTAACAATAGGAATATGCCATCTTGGATGAGGGGACAACCTGGAGGAATGCATTACCACTCCCCTTTTATTTCCTGGGGGAGGAAACAATAGCAATGTACAATAGGAATTAACAATAGGAATAGGACGAAAACAATAGAAATTAACAATAGAAATTAACAATAGGAATATGCCATCTTGGATGAGGGGACAACCTGGAGGAATGCATTACCACTCCCCTTTTATTTCCTGGGGGAGGAAACAATAGCAATGTACAATAGGAATTAACAATAGGAATAGGACGAAAACAATAGAAATTAACAATAGAAATTAACAATAGGAATATGCCATCTTGGATGAGGGGACAACCTGGAGGAATGCATTACCACTCCCCTTTTATTTCCTGGGGGAGGAAACAATAGCAATGTACAATAGGAATTGACTTTAGGAATACTGTAGAATAGGAAATTAATCCGAGGTGCAAATAAACCGAATTCTTGAGTTTGGATTTTTCCGGGATTTTTTATTCTGAAAAGCCAACATAGAATGTCAATATTTGACTGACAGGAATAATACTGTTAATGCATGGTACAATACTTCTGACTTTCATTATACCGAACTGACCCCACTCGGAAAAGTCTGGCGGAATAAACCAGATTAACTTCCTATTCTAAAGTATGTCATTCTGGATAAGGGGACTAACTGTAGGAATGCAAAACCACTCCCCTTTTCTCAGGGAGAAAATAATGGCAATGTACAATAAAAAATTAACAAGTGGAATGCATCCTACAATATTTCTAGACACAAAACCTCTAGAAAATGTGTAACAGGTTGAAGATGAGAAGTTCCCTTTTATAGCATTGTTTGCCTTGCCTGTTTTAAATTGGTATTAACCCTTGTCATGCTAGACCCCCATATGGGAGAACCTATCCTCTGGGACCAGGGATATTGTGGGTCTACCCACCAAATCAGAAGGATTTCATAGATTCCTATTACTGTTTCAATAATGTGCTTTACAAACTGAACTAGAAACAGTAGAAGGTAAAACCTTGATATCTAGTATAATTCAATACCCCTTAATCGACCTATGTAGTTTTTATTTTGCTAAGTGCAAGGGTACCCAAAGACCGGATATATCCGGTGTTGGTCACACAGGCAAGATATGTAGCACAGGATATATCCGGTGTTAGCAAGAGCAGGGTTAACCATGGTAACACAGTACATATGGCACAGTGAGGTGACATGAAGTAAATTCTTAATAGCCCATCCCTGTGATTGATTTACAATGCTCAGCATACATTCACAAACCACTGTGAAGACAATTCCATAATAAAGACCATCACAGCTCTTACTCTTTATCTGTTGGACACAAGATACTGTCAATTCTGCATTGCTGCATAATGTGTCAGTAAAAGACATACTTTAAATTTCAAAGATTGGATTGTTAGTCTCTGCTTCTTACAAACAGAGAACGGTTTATTGGTACAGTCTGTAAATTGAAATCTCCATTGAAGCATGATATTTTAACCCTTATGGTGCTGGTGGCTAAATTGGCCTGTACAAAATATCACAAAAATCCTGAGAAATCACTGAAACCCTGGCATATGGGTACTCATCTGAGAGTACTCCGCGAGGGCTATCAAATGAGTACCAACATGACAGGGTTTAGATGGTTTTCACAGATTTTTGCGTTCTTGTGCTTCGGACGAAAGTAGCCTCAGCATTGGAAGGGTTGACCTTTCTGTCAATGAATTCAAGAGAACTGAAGGGCAGACTTACCTATTGCCATGACAGAGCTTAGTAACACTGAAGAGGCCAAAATCTGTTATAACCACTTTACCATTTTCTAAGAAAATATTCTTTGTTTTCAAATCTTTATGTACAATTCCCTTGGCTTGGAGGTACCCCATGCCCTGAAAAACAAAGAAATAACAGCACTCAGAGCTATCCAGTGGTGGAACTCTAACATATTCATTTTAATTTTGCGGGAAATTTAAAGAAGAAATGTGAATTATTTTTTTTATTTTTTTATTTTTAAATTTTTTTATTATTATTATCTTTTTAATGTGAATTATTATTGCCAGCATCAATGAGGCTAAATAGATGAGAAGGGCACATGCAATTTTCCAATTCATTCTTGGGGGTTTACTTGACTTTTGTGGTCTGGAACTGTCACTTTTCTGTCATCTTAAGGCTAAACCAGTAGTTAATGGTGGGAGGAAATCAGTACATCAGTAAAACCACTGCCTACCCTGAAGTCACTGGTAACTTTCTCACATGCCTTGAGTGCGCTGGTGAGCAGTCAGTAGCAACACCTGATACCACTTAGCCATCAAGACAGGCCAAGCTGCTTGCAGTCTTTCACCACTGGCCGGATTTGAACCCTGACCACGTCATGTAAGAAAGTTGCCAATGACTTGGGTGTAAGCATTGAGATTGTGTGGGTACTCCGGTTTCCTCCACTAATTTTCGATTGAATAGTCATAAATTCAGCCTAAATATGGCAGAAAACCAATATGCACATGATAGTCATAGTTGACAAGCAATAAAAAGAACCAAAAATTCTTAAAATTTAAATAATATTTTTTTGAATTTAAAAAATACATATGGCAGAAAAAGTGACAATCATACAATTTCCAAATTCAGCACCAGAATGGTTGTTTTAAATCAGTCTGAAAATATGAAATAAATTTCTTTGATTTCCCTGGGAGAAAAAAAGCCTTACCTGAGCTACCTGCGTTCCTATGTTCATTGTCCTACTCATGGGAAACTTCTCCTTGCGCACATGTATATGCTTATACAATGTGATACATTTACACAAACTGAAAAACAAAAAAACAGATGATAACAAAGTAACCAGAACTCTATTTGTAGCACTACAGGGAGCACATACGCTTGTCCACCTGGCAGAGTCTAAGCCAGGATCTTAACCCTTCTAATGCTGAGACTACTTTCGTCCAAAGCACAAGAATGCAAGATTCTTGAAAAACTATTGAAACCCTGTCGTCTTGGTATTCACTAGAAAGCTCTCGCTTAGTACTCTCAGATAAGTACCCATTTGCCAGGGTTTCAGTAATTTTTCGGGTTTTTTGCATCTTTTTGTATTGGCCAAATTAGCCCCCGGCAGCATAAGGGTTAAAAATGTCTGCCAGTTCCAAAAATTCTGTCCATCCAGATTTAGCTGCTCAGTTACTTCAAATCCTTATATACCAACTACATGTAATACCCTTTTGAGTCAAAAAGGGCAATTTACACTTCAGTCTAAAAAGACCATATTCCAAGACCACAATCAGGGTCTTGGCCATGATTTAGAAACTAGGTGCCCAAAATTGGCAATAATAATATTACTGTACGTCCTGTATTTCATGGGAGACTACAATATACTCAAATTACAACTATGAATGTGTATTAACTCATTAAAATGAGGCATTATATCCATATGCAATATCATGGGAGTTATAACCAGGTATAAAAAAATGTTTTGGGTGTCCTGAGGGGTGATTTTAGAGGGGTTTGGGTGTCCAAATGACACCCAGACACCCTGCTGGCTAAGACTATGAAGTCCACAATGCCCCCACAAGTACTCACCTTGTTACTATAGCTAGTATTCTACTCTGCATACTGTATAAATGGTATTCTTAACAGGCATTTAATTTTTCAGTATTTTCACGCTCCCCATGATAGTGCCAAAATAACATCCTTCAAATAAATATCTATGTAGTAATAAATATATAGTATAAGTGCTTGAATGTGAAAAATCAAAGTAGCACAAATGCCCTCCAGCAGGGCTGTAAAGCGAAATTTTTAGCACTCCAAATTAAAGTAGCATACAGTATTGTACTTGTCTTTTTTACATTTAGAAGCTACTTTTGTACTGTTTTGCCTGTCTAAACAGGCCATATTCCAAGACCACAATACCCTTTAAGTACTCACCTTGTTACTATAGCTAGGTGAGGTGGCTTCATGCAGGCCCCCATGAAAAGCACTAGATTCTCGTGTCTGGTTTTTCTGAGCATGGCCACCTCTTGCTTGAAGGCCGTCAGCTGCTGCTGGTTGTCCATCATGGGGTCCATGTTCAACATCTTGATGGCCACGTTCCCGTGCCAATTACCACTGTGAATAACAACAATAATAATAGTAATAATGATGATGATAATAATAATAATAATAATAATAATAATAATAATAATAATAATAATAATAATAATAATAATAATTATAATAATAATAATAAGGATGATGATAATAATAAAAATAAATATAAAAAAAATAATAAAATTAATAATAATAGAAGTAGTAGTAGTAGTAGTAGTAGTAGTAGTAGTAGTAGTAGTAGTAGTAGTAGTAGTAGTGCTACTACTACTACTACTATTACTACTACTACTACTACTACTACTACTACTACTACTACTACTACTACTACTACTTCTACTACTACTACTACTACTACTACTACTACTAGTAATAATGATAAGATTAGCAATGAGAACAGTCAGGAAAAAACTCCTCATCAAAGACGATAAGTCACATTTCTGTACCAATTAGCACTGTGGTGGACAACTCCAGGAGAGAAAAGTCACTAATAAGTGAGAAATCATAAATGGACAAACTTACGTGGCATTTCACACGACACACAAAAAATAGCCATGTCCCAAATCCAATTTTCAATTCTAGCTAGGGCCATGCTTTCTAGTGCCCTTCCGTCATATCATTATGCCAAGTTAATTTCAGGAAAAACATGTATCAGAAAGGAGGGTCTAAGCTAGGATTTAGAAACTGGGTGCATAAAATTGATGATTGGCAGATTTTGGGGCATCATATTTTTCAAGGGAGATCACAGTATACTCAGATAACAACCATAGACATGGATTTACTTGATGAAATAAAGCATTATGCCAATAAACAATGCCATGGAAATTATATGAAAAGATCCTATTACATGCTTGAAATTGACATATTAAGCCTTATGCTGCTGTTGGCTAATTTGGCCAATACAAAATAATGCAAGAAACCTGAAAAAATGACTGAAACCCTGGCATATGGGTGCTCATCTGAGAATGCTCAGCGAGAGCTATCCAACGGATACCAACATGACAAGGTAAACCGGTTTGGATGGTTTTCATAAATGTTTGCCTCCTTGTGCAGTGGATGAAAGTAGCCTAAGCATCAGAAGGGTTAAGAAATTCCTCACAAATTTTGGGGGTGTCCTGAGGGTATATTTTTAAGGGTTTGGGTGTTCCAATGACACCCAGACGCCCTGCTGGCTACGACTACACAGGTAAAAGTTGACGGGCCGGTACGGCCCCGTAATGGGCCCGTTTTTCGATCCCTAAATATATCGACATTTCACGGCTAGAAAAACCCGCAACGGTCCCATTATTTTTATCATTCATACAGGCCCGTTATAACGGGTTCTGAGCCCGAAACGGGCCTGTTTGGACCTGTCAATTTTTACCTGTGTATGTCAAAAAATTATATTCACCTGTACACTGTGCCAAATCTTCCTTTTCCTATCGTTTCTACTAGCAACAATTCCTCATATGGGATATCCCATTCCTTAAGAGCTACAGAAATCTGAAAGAAACAACATCACATGCACATAACATACACACCTCAATATAATCATATGCACATGTAAACCTAATTATTATAATCGTGATTATTATAATCATATGCACATGTATACCTAATTAAAAATGTATTTGCCTATTTATGAACATATGTGTGTGTGCCTGATGGCAAAACACTTCAAGGGTTGATATAAATACTGCTTACTAAATAATCTTTTTCAGATGGTGCTCAAAAATACATTAATACAACAATAATACAACATGTCAAAGAAAATGTTATGAAGGCAAATTTTACATTAACTGGGGCATGACCATTTTAAGTTAAAGGACAACTATGATACTGATTTAAATATATATGTCTGAAAACCAGGGGCAAATGACAATATTTTCCACAAAAGAGCAATGGTCGAGGCCATGGAAATAAGAATGTCTCATTGTGGGCTTAGTCACCTGAAAGCAGTACAAATATAAAACAGGTGATGGAAGGAAAACATGCCTTTTAGCTAGGGTGTCACTGTTTAAATACATGTATATAAATTCAGCATTACAGTGTTAAGTAAGCAAATTGTTAGCAGCATTTTTTGAGCAAAAAGAGATGTCTGAGGATGACAGAGATAACTGGAAGCAGCAAGACTCAATAGAGCAGTAGGGTAAGAACAATTACAATGCAAGCATTGTCTCTCAAGACTTGTGAAAGACAGAGAGAAAACAAGATCTCAGGAAGCATAAGAACAATTCAAGGACCAGAGAGCAGGCAATCTATTTGGTTGCATATAAAAACAATTGCTTGTGCTTGTGAAGCTTGTGAAAGATCAGAGAGAAAGCATACAGACAACTAAAAAAGCAAGCATGGTCTCTCAAGGCTGGTGAAACTTCATACTAAACTTCAGAGAGCAGGCAGTGCCTCTTGAGGCTTATAAAAGACCAGAGAGAAAGCAAGATCTCAGGAAGCATAAGAACAATTTAAAGGACCACAGAGCGGGCAAGGTATTTGGCAGCATATAAGAACAATTAGCAAGCAAGCATGGTCCCTTGAGGCTTGTGAAAGTCCAGAGAGCAAGCGAGGTATTTGGAAGCATACAAACAATTAAAAAGTAAGCATGGTCTCTTGAGACTTATGAAAGACCAGCAACAATTAGAACAATTAGAAAGAAAGCATTGTGAAAGACCAGAGAGCAAGCAATGTATTTGGAAGCATACATACAATTGGAAATCAATCATGGTCTCTCAATGTTTATGGAAGACTAGAGAGCAAGCAGGATATTTGGCAGCATATACAAACAATTAGAAAGCAAGCATGGTCCCTTGGGGCTGGTGAAAGCCCAGACAGAAAGCAAGGTCTCAAGAAGCATAAAAACAATTACAAAGCAAGAATGGTTTTTCGAGGCTTGTGAAAGTCCAGACAGCAAAGAAAGTATTTGGAAGCTGCTGAAGGCAGGGGCAGGAGCAAGCCAGGTCAGGGGCAGGATGTGAGCGGTAATAGAATTCAAAGTCTGAAATGTTAAACAGGTCAGAAACAAAGCAGAGTCTCCAGAAGCATGAGAAAGGTCAGAAAGAATAAAGATCTCTGGAAAGAGCTTTCAGGACAGCAATAAGAGTCTAAGCAAGGAAGATCAGAAAGAACAACGATCTCTGGAAAGAGCTTTCAGGACAGCAATAAGAGTCTAAGCAAGGAAGGTCAGAAAGAACAAAGATCTCTGGAAAGAGCTTTCAGGACAGCAATAAGAGAAGCAAGGAAGATCAGAAAGAATACAGATCTCTGGAAAGAGCTTTCAGGACAGCAATAAGAGTCTAAGCAAGGAAGATCAGAAAGAACAAAGATCTCTGGAAGGAGCTTTCAGGACAGCAATAAGAGAAGCAATGCAGATCAGAAAGAACAAAGATCTCTGGAAAGAGCTTTCAGGACAGCAATAAGAGTCTAAGCAAGGAAGGTCAGAAAGAACAAAGATCTCAGGAAAGAGCTTTCAGGACATTAATAAGAGAAGCAAGGAAGATCAGAAAGAACAAAGATCTCTGGAAAGAGCTTTCAGGGCAGCAATAAGAGAAGCAAGGAAGATCAGAAAGAATACAGATCTATGGAAGGAGCTTTCAGGACAGCAATAAGAGTCTAAGCAAGGAAGGTCAGAAAGAACAAAGATCTCTGGAAAGAGCTTTCAGGACAGCAATAAGAGAAGCAAGGAAGATCAGAAAAAACAAAGATCTCTGGAAAGAGCTTTCAGGACAGCAATAAGAGAAGCAAGGAAGATCAGAAAGAACAAAGATCTCTGGAAAGAGCTTTCAGGACAGCAATAAGAGAAGCAAGGAAGATCAGAAAGAACAAAGATCTCTGGAAAGAGCTTTCAGGACAGCAATAAGAGAAGCAAGGAAGATCAGAAAGAACAAAGATCTCTGGAAAGAGCTTTCAGGACAGCAATAAGAGTCTAAGCAAGGAAGGTCAGAAAGAACAAAGATCTCAGGAAAGAGCTTTCAGGACAGCAATAAGAGTCTAAGCAAGGAAGGTCAGAAAGAACAAAGATCTCAGGAAAGAGCTTTCAGGACAGCAATGTGAGAAACGGAGGCACGAGAAGCAAACTCATGACAAGTAGCAGTGCTGTTGGTGTAGTTGTTGATGACTTACACTATTTTGTCTGTGCCAGCTTTGCCCAAGGCTCTCGTCCTGGCTGTCTAAGGAATCTACTCTGTCCGGCAGAGTCTTCTCAGAGTTACTCTGTGCAAACACACAAATAGAACACCGTCAGCACCCAACACAACAACAACAACAACAACAACAACAACAACAACAACAACATCATACTCACCAGCATCTCATCTAGATACAACAACCCACCCATACCTGAATATAGTCTGGATTTATGATACTTTAACCCATTCACACTTAGACCTAACGTCTGCTACTTTCATACTTTTGAAAATAACTTGAGAACAAAGCGAAAGTTCACACAATATTTGAAGGAGAGTTGTAGTTTGGCTTCTGATAAACATTTCTCCTTCAAATGTTTTCCAGAAAATGCTTTTGAAAGTGATTTATTTCCAAAGTTGTCAGGCCTGTTTTGGCTGCTCTGAGTGCTACTGGGTTAACCCTTATGCTGCTGGGGGCTAAGTTAGCCAAAACAAAATAATGCAAACATTCTAAAAAATCACTGAAACACTGACATATGGGTACTCATCTGAGAGTACTCCATGAGGACTTTTCAATGAGTACCAACATGACAGGGTTTAGATAGTTTTCAAAAATCGCTGCGTTCTAGTGCATTAGATAAAAAAAAGTAGCCTTAGCATTGGAAGGGTTAAAGATTAACTCAGAAAAAAAAAAATGAATTTCAAAAGAAATTGAAGAAGAATTGTTGATTTGACCTAGATGAACATACCTCCTTCAAATATTTTTTCCGAAATACTTTTTTTATGAGATCATATTTCCAAAATTGTCGGGTGTTAATTGGACACTTCAGGCGTGAAATGACTTCTCAAGGTGAGACTTTGCAAACATACAGTGACCGTATTTTACAAAGGAAAACAACACTATAATATAATATAACTGATATTTTTTACAGGCATTTAATTTTTACTATTTTTGTGCTCTTCGTGATAGCGCCAAAATAACATCCTTCAAATAAATATCTACAGAGTAATAAATATTTAGTTTGAGTGCTTAAATGCGGGAATTTAAAATAGCACAAACACCCTCCAAAATTTTCAGCACTCCATATTAAAGCTGTATTCTTAACTTCTCAGATAACAATCAGAAATATGTAATCACTTCTTGACACAGTGCACTTTATACTTAGAAAATGTGTCCTAGAATTTACACTCAAGTATAATTTCAAGTATTTGTTTGAAATTAAACTTTCGATATTTGTGGCCCAAAAAGTTTCCCGTTCATGGTTTTTAGGGGTTTTAGGTGCTCAAAACAAACAGCTGGCTAATGCCCTGATTGGCTGGTTAGTTACTTAGCAACACAATGGAATTATAAGGAGATGGGCGTGATGTGTGCAAAGAAAATACTGAGAAACACTTAACCCTTCCAATGCTGAGGCTACTTTCATTCAAAGCACAAGGATGCGAAGATTTTTGAAAACCATCTAAACCCTGTCATGTTGGTATTCATTGGATAGCTCTCACAGAGTACTCTCAGATGACTACCCATGTGCCAGGGTTTCAGTCATTTGTCAGTTGTTTTTTTTGCATTATTTTGTATTGGCAAAATTAGCCACCAGCAGCATAAGGGTTAACATCATAATTTTCATATTTGGCTGACTTATTTGCCATTTTAATAAAATATAAAATATCAGAATTAATCAATACCATCGAGTACCATACATGGCCACTATCGAGTGTGAAAATCAATCTTCACTAATCCCCTCACAAAATCTACTTACGTACAAGAATTGTTTCAAGTAAATCTTTAAAATCATATCTCTAAAAATGGTTTACCCCTAGTAAAAACATCTGTACTTTGAAATCTCCAGAGGCATCTGGTAACTTATATATTAACATTTGTAACACTGTTTTTACATGTTTGTTTTTATAAAAATCAAGTGCACAATATTATATTGACTACACTAAAAAATAAAAAAATTCAATCTGACACAGCGCCCTCTGAATTTTATTACTGCCATTCCCAATTCCCAAATATTGCCGATTCCTACTCTTCTATAACAACGTTTTTTTGTTAAAATAACACACAGAGGGGGAGAGGTGTGTGCTTTGATCAAACTTAGTGGAATCAGCTGCAAATAAACAAGTATCACACTGTACAAACTGCTACTTACATCTACAAGGGTTTTATCACTGTCGTTTGAAGTATTTGATTTGATTCGTTCATCCCTGAAAGAGACATCAAAACTAGTTAGTCGCCAACTTTAAATAAACATTGAGAAGAGAATACATACAATAATACACGAACAATACATTTATAATAACACTTTGCTCTGAATTGGATAAAAAAAACTCCTTTTCAGGAAAATATCTGAATTGGAAAAAACACAACCTTTTCTGGAAAATGTCTAAGGTTCTTTTCAGAAAAATATCTGAAGTAGACAAGTACTTGCAATTTTCCTCTATAAGGTATGTGCCTTTTAAAGAAGGGAGTTCTTTCTTTGAGGTTTACTTCATTGTCAAGAAATAACACTATTTTATTGTCATGATAATGCCACTTAAATTGTATCTTAAATCACGAGAAAATATTCAATTAAACCATTAAACTCACCACAACCCATCCATGGTTAGAAATCTACATGACGAGTGTCGTCTGGACTTGTTATTCCTTTGCCAATAACTTTTGAATGAAGCATTAATAAAACAGTATTTTGAGAAATACTTTTAATGATCTCCCTTCAATATTTGTTTCATAGAACTCTTTTTGATGAATTCAGTTTGAAATTGTCAAAGACTACGTGTATACTACACATTTAAATGGGCTATGGAAAGGCTGAAGAACCTAGGGACTTACGATCTTTCGTCTTCCAAGTTATTGTTGATAAGTATAGCAGGACTGGTTGAGGCCATGCCACTATCACTATGGCTTATATGAATAGGAATATCTGAAAAGAGGGAAAAGATGAATAGATAAATCAGTGCAAATCAAGAATTACGATAAAAATGCACGATGACAAAATTGTTCTCATAATTTCGAATGAAACTTTCGAAATTGTCCATACCTTAATAATGAGGATTGCAAAAACGTTTCAGCTTTTTATAATTCATATTGAATGTTCTACGAATGTTGGTTTGTTTTATGATGCTACCTGATAGTGTTAAACCAGTCACAAGCCTCCTCTGCCTCTCATTATGAAGTGTCTACTCATAAACGTCTCAGGCATCAGCCTGATCAACAAAAGTTAAGTGTCTCTCAAAGACGGCTAGCTTACCTGAGAAGAGGGACTGTTGAGATAGAATGACTAGCTTACCCACTAGGACCTACGCTCTGCTCTGCACGCTCATTGCATCTGATCAAGCTCCGACAAATCGCCAAACATCGTAGTCTAACTGTCAGAGGGAAGCGTGGTGCAATTGGTTTTTAATGCGCTGTACGAGCATGGTGGAAGCACTGTGCCATCACCAACAGCATGGGGCAAGCTGCATATGATCGCAAAGATTGCACTTTCAGCACAAAGAAAGCATCGCACAATCCTGCACCATCATGGATAGGATGCACTGCGCTCATACGAAGATGGTACAGTGATGGTACAACGGTTGTGCTGCACGATTTACGCTTGTGTTGAGTTTGTACCGCGCTCTTCACAGGCTCTGTGTTCCAAACGATCTGCAGGGTTGGAAGCGCTACTTTATTACTTTGTTACGAAACTGTCATGACATTCACCACATTTGCGCTGCACTCATGGTACAATGATCCGATTGTGAAGAAGGCAAAAGCAGCTCTGCGCACGCGCAGGGGGAACGCCAAAATTTGAAAAGATCAAAAACCACAGTGATTTGGCGTGATCACTTAGCGATCTTATGGCGACCTTCAAGTCACTGTGTTGTCTCAAAGAGCGCCAGGAGCATGCAGAGCATGAACTCTAGTGAGACGGCTAGCTTACCTGGGAAGAGGAACTGCTGTGATAGAATGGCTGGTGAGGGCTGAGCTGATGATGAGGGCGTCATAGAGACAAAGATGACTAGCTTACCTGGGAAGAGGAATTGCTGTGATAGAATGGCTGGTGAGGGCTGAGCTGATGATGAGGGCGTCATAGAGACAGAGACGGCTAGCTTACCTGGGAAGAGGAACTGCTGTGATAGAATGGCTGGTGAGGGCTGAGCTGATGATGAGGGCGTCATGGAGCCCGAGGTGATCATGGGCGCGGGCGATGAGGGCGTGGAAGAATTGCAGGATGACGTATTGGAACTAGAATCGGGCGCGTGGAATGCAGGCAACGACCCCACCTGGTGGAGCAGACTCTCTTCGTGAGCGACCATCCCCATTGTGTAGTTTGACGGTCTTCGAATTAAGTTAGGGGAATCTGAAAACAAGAATAGCAGACATTATTATAAGTAAAACATGCAAAATTAATTCAGGGCAATCTGGAAAAACAAACAGACATACCCTTCTTCAAACAGCATAATAATTAAGACAGGGGAATTTGGACGGTCTTTAAATCTAGTTCTGGAAACAAACTAAGCAAACAAATTATTGTACGTAAAAAGTGCCATATTTGGTTTGATAGTTTGAAAAACTTCAAGACACAGCTGAAAACATTGCTATTTCGAAAGGAGTCTATTTGACTTAATGGACCTTAAACATCTGTCGACTGACTATTCGTCATATTAAAGGGCTTTTGAACATTATAGGTGGAAAGGGCCCAATATCAAATACCAATACAAACTGATGGGAAAACCCCTGAGAAATGATTGAAACCCAGGCACATGGGTACTCACTTGAGAGTACTCGGGGAGAAATATCCGATGAATACAAAAATGACAGGGTTTAGGTGGTTTTCAAAAATATCCGTACTCTTGTTCCTTGGACGAAAGTAGCCTCAGCATTGGAAAGGTTAACCATTCTAATGCTAAGGATACTTTCGTCAAAAGCACAAGGATGCAAAGATTTTTAATAACCATAGAAATCCTATTGGTATTCATTAGATAGCTCTCACTGAGTACTATCAGATGAGTACCCATTTGCCAGGGTATCAGTCATATTTCATTTTTTTTTAGGTTTTTCACATCATTTTGTATTGGCCAAATTAGCCACCAGCAGCATAAGGGTTAACCCATTCACACTCAGAGCGGCCAAAAGAGGCCTGACAAATTTGGAAATATTTTACTTGAATGTTGATCAGAAGTCAAACAACAACTCTCCTTCAAATATTTTACGAAATTTTGATTTGTTCACAAATTATTTTCAAAAGTATGAAAGTAGCAGACGGTACCTTCTAGAGAAACTCTGAGTGTCGATGGGTTAAGGTATATCAAATGGACTTACTTTCTGAGCGTAAAGTGTCTATGAAGATATTGACCAGCTCGTCTGGGAGACCACAAGCGGGTGCTGCCTTGGCCGCACAGTCCTTGTGGCACTTAAACCTAAACAAGAGGAACACAGTCAATCAGCGCATCCGAAAAAAAAAGTCTTGTGTCATTTATCAGCATTATCGATCAGTTAAAAGATAAAAGACAAAATAATCAAATCAACCAAAATGATGAATTGGATAGAAACAAAATGAGTTCTGTAACACATCATTTGAATCTTAAATGCAGTATACTGAGATTCTCGAAAAGTGAACATATACACTATATTTTAAACAATTATAATGAGCATATAGTGCAAAGGTAACTGGAACGTCAGAATTTACAAATATGAATATCTCCCCGACAGGGATAATGAAAATCTGGGAAATATAGGGACGACATTATATAAATAAAACCCTGAACTGTTTTTTTTATCTAGCATGAAAATTATAGTTTTATTTGGAATTGTGAGACGTTTTTTGCAATTTCTAGTACATTGCAATCATTTATGTTACAATGGTTGCAAAACAGTTGCTTCAACTTTAAAAAGTGTACATTTTGTAGCAAAAATGTTACAATTTAAGGTCCTCCAGCAATTATGTTGCAATCATTTTATATTACAATGGTTGCAAAACAGTTGATTCAACTTAAAAAAGCGTACATTTGTAGAGATAATGTAAACATCTAAGGTCCTCAAGCAGAAGAATTTTGATCCAAAATGCCCCAAAATAAGCTTTTATACATATACAAGGTTACCAAAATCTAATCAGTTCATGGGAATGCCAAATGAAAAACCCTGAAAATTTAAAAAGATTTCAAAGAGCCGTTTTGAAATATTTTGAAGATATCTTGCGAACGACCTGGACACAACCAGGGAACTGCGCCAAAAGCATTATTGAACAATAATCAATCAATACAGATGTTATAAATGACATTAAAATATACCCAAGAGGACTTTGATAAAAATATAAAACTTAGAATTGTTCTGGCCAATAGATGTAATACAAAACTGATAACAAATTCAAAGCATTATGGTGTGGAAATATAGGTATCTCCAACACATACTTTAACAATTTTCTAGATGGCAAACCTCACGCAATTGTAAAAATATAAACAGAAGCACAAAATTCTTGCCACATGGAAAACAATTTGTGTGTGTGTGTGTGTCTGTGTGATTGTGTGTGTGTTTGTGTGTGTCTGAGTGTGTGTAAGAATCCAAAACAATCAAAATAATAATACAGTCATAAATATAAACAACAGACATCTTGGGTAACCTTTGTTGGGAGATACAATTAGGAATTTGCATGAAATTATGCTATGAACAATATCTAACATAATACCAATTTACAGCATGCACACTTAAGGAAAACATTCATGCCTACAGCAGCCAAAAAGTCAAGACTCTTTTGATAATATCTCCCTGAGGAAGGATTCTTTCAAAAATAATCTGAAAGATTTTTTTACTGAGAACCCAACAAATGGCTCTACTTCAAATACCTACCCACTTATTTGTGGCAAGGGATTCTTTTAGTTTTAAGCTGGAAATATTCAGAACTTATAACATATTGAGTTAGGTTTTCTGAAGGCTTTGCATATAACAAAACAGTTAAGAATTGCACATACTTGATTAAAATATTGGAATAGGAGAGTTACTCTAAGATCAAACAGTTCGGTTAAGACGAGATTTCACAAAAATATTTTAGGTTTCCATGTTATAAATGAACGTGACAAAATTGATTTAATTAACAAATGAAATGTATGGTCAAAGGTCAAAACTCAACCATTGCATTGATTGCACAAGCATTTGACAGAAAAATGGTTTTGATTGGGAAATGAAATAATATTTGTATATTAGAAGGTCAAAAATCAACCATTCCACAAGCATTTGACTGATCACAAATTCTGAGAGTACAATACCCCTTCCAGTGGAAAAATTTTCTAAGCTCTCAAAAGTGATCCAAGATACTTTTGTGGGAAGAAGATAACGAATAAAGTGCCGACTTACTTGCAGTCTCGACAGACCCGTCCTAGGATGACATATCTGTGACATATATTACATGCCCCCATAACGAATTTTGTCTGAAATCTAGTGCAAAAACAAGGTGACAGCAGGACTGCACTGTAGGGCAGGAAAAGAGGAGGGTGTGAGATGTAAATGGAGGGGGAGAATATAGAGGGCAGTACATGCTGACAGAAGTTTGGTGTACAGGATCATCAACGCCACCTGTTGGTCAGGTCAGGCTGCGCTTGCTGCCCCCTATAGTACATGCAAAGAACTGTGTGTAAAACTAATACTAGTGACGCTGAGAAACAAAGAGGATCTGCACTGATTTGCATTCAAAGGGAATAACGGGATGTCATGCAACAAATTAGTTCACAAGAGACACATCAAGACAATGAATAAACAGACTGGCGAGCAAAAGCGAAAAACTAGAGGAAGTCTACTTCTTATCTGCAGACTCCAATTGGACAACATATATGGAAGAGGCTCTATCAGAGGACAACATGCATTCAAGACCCTTTTTGTTTACGTGAGAAATTTGTAAAAAAAAAAAAAAAATTATGTCAAGGCAATGGCAGGAGAGGTGCTGGATGGTGGGTTGACCTTCACAGCCACCATGAAAGAAAGTGATCTCAAAATTACAACATCAATAACGAAAACATCAGTCCAATGGCTACTGCTATGAATCTGCCCTGAACTGAAGGAAATTTAGGTGGATTTTTTCCCTCAGAAACACGAAATAATAATTTCTGTTGAACCTCACTGCAATTTCTTGTAAGGTAAGTCAGTCAGTTTATCACAATCTTATAGTTTATAGCATGATTAAATTGTTGTGTGACCAATTAACTAAGGGATAAGTAATGAACAGAATCAATGTAGAGACACTTATACTGCTGATATTATGGGTGCACAGGTGAAGTGTTTAACGCAAAATCTCTTAACAGGCCTTATTTGCACCCGAAACAAGCTTTTTTTGGATGACAATCTTATTGAGATCCCAATGTAAGAAAATGCAAATGGAAAATGAAGAGTTTGAATCAAAATTTCGAAGCCGCCAGGAAGCGTTGAGATATGGAGGAAAAAAAGTGATATATATATATATATATATATATATATATATATATATATATATATATATATATATATATATATTTATATATATATATATATATATATATATATATATATATATATATATATATATATATACATATATATATATATATATACATGTATATATATGTATATATATGTATATATATGTATATATGTATATATATATATATATATATATATATATATATATATATATATATATATATATATATATATATATATATATATATATATATATATACAACATTAAGAAATTACATCTTCCAAATGCCAAAGCAACAAAAAAGCCTGCTTTTCTTCTTAGTGTCATGACAATTAGATTAAGACTTAAAGATTAGTGAGATTAGGCAGTCATAGTAGTAAGCCGTTGGAGTGAGTGTGCCAGGATTAGCGCGGCTAGGCCATCTTACTTGCACTCTTTGCATTTGTACCCAAGGAACATCTGTTTGTGACAGTAATCACAGGTTGTGATCTTAAACGTGTTAGTAAACCTTGGGAAAAGAGAGAAAACAAGGAGAGGACGGGGTTAGCTTAAGCAATCTTCATCATCGTGTTAGCCAGATAGAAAAGATGGGTTTAAACGTTCTTGTTCTGCTACATGCGCTCATAAAACCCACAACATTTTTTCTTCAGTGGGCATGTTCACTGTTTTCAACTCTCTAGGGAGCATACAACCTCCACAGCCAATTTTGTCCTCATAGGTTGGATCAATCAGATCATGCCCGCACGCTAGGTGCCGGTATTCAGTTCACAGCTCGGTGTACTGAGGCAGTATGAGGTAAACTGTCTTACAGTATTTACACCCACATGCTCTGGCTGCACATCAAACAGCAAGCCTAGGATATATTACAAAACCTAACCCACTGAGCTACGCAGATCTTCTTATAAGATACTGAGGGAAAGAGACAGGAAGTCACTTGATATTTTTGGCTTCATGTACGAAGTTGGTTAATTACAGTCAGTAGGTAGTAAATCTGGCAATCAACGACCTAACTCTTATCTTTCCTCTAGTAGGAGGTCGTTGTATAAATGACTAAGACAACCACAGAAACCTTTCTGAATTTTTCTTTAAGATTGTGGATATAATTCACATATACTGACTAAGAGAAGAGAAGAAAAGTTATTCATCTCTTCGCTTTCAATGATACCATATTAGTAGGTTTGATAGTCAATTGTTATATGAAGTTTGGTATAAAAGAACAAACAATTCACCCAAAATGCAAGACAACCCATGCAAATAGATAAAGGTATTAACTTTTAGAAATGATAACCTCTGTTTGTTCTTTCCAATCTTAATGATTTATACACATTTAACCGTCTTGATATCATTTTCAATATCGCATGCTTAATTGGATGAATCCAAGGATTTACAAACATCTTCCTTGAAGTTTTGTATTGCCAAGGTGAAACAAGCCATATTTAAGTAGGTTACTGCATTTAAAATGAAATCATATGGGGGAGTCTTAAAGATAACGTTTGGTTAGATTCAAGATTATGTTCCTTGTAACTTCTATGTGTAACTTAAGTGAAAGATAAATATTACTCTAGTGTGAAAGTAGTCTTCAAAACAATTCTAAGGTACATGATACCTTGCATAACTATTCAGTCTATTCTATGTAAACAAAGTGCCCAGTGTTCTTAGGACTTCATGGAAGCAGGCCTACACTAGGTAAAGATTCTCCCCGCAAGCAGAAACTATTCTTGCTGAATGAAATAAGCAAGTGACACTTCAAGTTCTTAACATTAGTTGTAACTTATAATCATGAAGCATTATAATGCATAAAAAACGTTTTTCTAAAGTCAAAAGTACTTAGTTTTTAAACAGATTTTTAATATACTTGACAGATTAAGATATACAATAAGGCTTTAACATATACATGTACTCTCTCGTTATAAGATAATTGGAAACAAGAGGGTATATAGCAAGGATATGTATTCAATTAACAATAAATGGTGTACCATTAGGGAGAAGAAGGGTGAGTATTTTTCCATCAATCCATTTTTGAACTTTACTTTAAACAAGAATTAGTTATGATAACATGAGTATTATTTCAAAATCAGCGAATGTAACATTACTCTTATCCATAAGAAATTTGCATATCTTTCCAATCTTCAGGAATCTGTAGACATAAGATGTGAACGGTAGTCTTACCTGTGGTTTATTGAATGCATCATACTATGAGATCCAATGGGAGGTATAGGTGTCTTAGGGGACTTTGGAACTGTCAGCATATCTGAAGGGAAAGAAGAAACTCCTAAAGCACCAGTCAACAAGCCACAGCTTTCTTATTCAGAAGTTTGTCTGACCAATCATAAGAGTGCGCTGAAATGTATTTCAAATCACCTGTCTTTTTTACAAAAGTTTAATTAAAATTATCAAAGCAGGGATCGACGTTAAGGGTAAACCTATGGCCCCAAAAACAGTTTCGGGCCAGTAAAAAAAGACTTCAACTGGTCCTACAGGCCCGGTAAACATTTGGAGACATTCTTGTTAAAAAGTTTCCCCCCGAGAATGTCCCCAAATGTTTTTGAAATAAATGAAGTTAAAATTTATAAAGATAAGTGTTGTGGTGAATTTTATCCAATGTTCTTTCTTGTTATATGTTAAAGAAAAAATGTAGGACCAGTAAAAATTTTGCAGGACCAGTAGATGCTAGGTGTCACTGGTCCTACAGGGCCAGTGTCATTTTGAGTTAGCGTCGAGGCCTGCAAAGATCCAGACAACAATTTCAAGAGGATTTTTTTAAGTATCAATGGGTTAAACATTAATGGGTTAAGGGTAGGCCCTGGATGACATTGTAGTGTCCACAATTTTGATAATAACTATGGAATTAACCCTTATGCTGCTTTTGGCTAATTTGTCCAATACAAAATGATGCAAAAACCTGGAAAAAACTGAAACCCTGGCACATGGGTACTTAACAGAGTGCACTCAGCGAGAGCTATCCAATGAATACCAACATGACAGGGTTTAGACGATTTTCAAAAAATCTTTGGGTCCTTTTGCTTTGAACAAAAGTAGCCTTAGCATTAGAAGTGTTAAGACAGATTTGAGAAAATATTTGAAGGAGAGTTGTTGATAATATTCTGATCAACATTTCCCCTTCAAATAATTTCTCAAATATGCTTTTGATTGAAAGATTTCATCAAAGTTTGTCCACTTACTTCTGGAGTGTTCATTCTCAGGTGGGAGGCTGTACTGGTCATGATGCTTGTATGGCGGGGTTCGAATGTGGGTGGGGGATGACATCACAGGCGAGGTATGTCCCGAGGGACCGCGGCTACTTCCTCCGGCTTCCGAGCCTTCCGTCGACCGCCGACGCTTGTACAACGCATCGTAACTACCCGCTAATCCTATTGTCAAGTTATTCGGCTTCTTTTTGGCATATCTGAAATAAGCACCATATACAGGTTTAAACTTTCAGTACCGTTTAATAGAAATAATCGATAAATTGATCCTTTTGTCATGATTTCTGATTAATGGATCATTAAAACAAAATTGATTACGTTCTCTGCTCACATGATCAAAGATTCCAATCAAAGAAGGTCTTTTTTTATTATGAAAACCATGCATGAAAGTAAACGATTATTGAAATAAACTAAGAGTACCTGACCATTTATCATTCATAATTTAGGGGTAATCAGCCATATATCAGACACTGGCAATTGGGCATAATAACAATGATAAGAATCGATAATAATCAATATGGTCGAAGATTTTGGCAGTTAATCGAGCTGAAATTTTCCAACGATTCCAAGCACTACTCATCTGCAACAATTGACTCACTTAGTGTCTGCATCTGTGATGCGATTGGCCAGTTGTGACTCATGTGACTTGCTGCGGTTGAGCGGGAAGCCGTCTGGAAAGAGCTGCATCCTCTTCTTTGGTGGTGGGGTGGTGGGGAACTTTCCCTTGGGGGGCCGGACGAGGGGCGGGGTATGGGGCGGGGTGTAGCGGCGCCCACGCTGGGGCGAGAGGCTGGGCAGCGGGGAGGCGGGGGTGCTTGGGGGCGGGGTGGGTGGGGACTGGGGCGACTGTGCCGGGGAATGTTGGGTGACGAGAAAGGCGGTCTCTGGAGGGAGGGAGGAAGTGGAGGGGCGGGGCTTGCTGGGGAAGTTGGGGGAGTTGCCGCCATATGGGCTGTTGTTGGCTGACTTGTAAGTTGTCCAGTGTAGTTCCACATCGTCGTCACTGTTTACCTGTCCTCGTAACTGCCGCTCTGAAGGAAGAAGAATACACATGTTACCATACATTAGGACTGTCATTGACATCCATTTTTTTTCGATTCGATCATTGACATTTTATTTTTCAATTCCGATTATTTCGATTCGATTTTGAAGAACTGCACTAATAGAATATTTTCACATGTTCCACACTATTTTTGTGGCTAGGATCCTAAGATTCTCACAATGCAAAGACAATGAAGATTTTCTCAACACTTTTTGATTGAATACTTGAGTTTCTCTTCAAAATTCTTATAAGCGTTGGCTAAAAATGACGTAAAAGGCTGAAAAAATGTGTTTCGAATAATTGACATAAAAATTGACATATTTTTTTCGATTAATTGGAAAAATTATTTTGATCGATCGATACTTGTCATATCAATGACAGTCCTACCATACATTCTCGCAAATTTAGACCACCATAGGAATTCGGGCCACTATAATCATTATGCAAAATAATAAATTGGAATCTGGGCAAACCTCAAGCTATCGCCAGTTGCCATTTCACAAAATATGGACCTAGCTGTAAATCTTGTTGATACAAGGTATTTTCAGAAAACATGGGCCACCCTGAACCAATCAAAATTGTATTTATTAAAAAGTGTCACAAATCACTGAGACTTTACGGTAACTAACACTTTTACTGCCATACCTAACTCTTTTGCTGCTGGTGGCTAATTTGTCCAATACATAATGACACAAAAAGCAGGAAAATGACTGTAACCGTCTGCTTCTTTCATACTTTTGAAGATAACTTGTGAATAAAGCATAAGTTCCCAAAATATTTGAAGGAGAGTTGTTGTTTGGCATCTGGTCAACATTCCTCCTTCAAATATTTTCAAGAAAACGCTTTTGTAAGTAAAATATTTTCAAATTCGTCAGGCCCATTTTGGCCCAAAGTTACCTGTCCAGAGTCGTAGGTTTCCCAGCGCCAGGTTGAGTCTCTTGATGTCATCCTCGGGGCAGTCGAATCTTTGCAGGAGCTGTTTGATTTCGGCCTCAGACATTTCCAGCTGGGTCTCCAGGGTGATGTCCCTACCCACAATGCCCTGCAAAAGAGAAATAGGTATGTTTTAACTCTTATACTGCCGGCGACTAATTTGGCCAATACAGAACAGGGTCTGACACTTAGATTTCAGGCTAGGGGCCCGAAAAGATCTTTTGATAAAAATATGTGGTCAAAAACAGGACTTTTGGTTAAAATACATACTATTTTGGGGCCCTAGTCTGAGAAATCTCGGGGCCCACAGCAAATTCTAGGGGCATATGCCCCTGGGCCCCTGGGAAAGTCGAACCCTGCAGAATGATGCAAAAATGACTGAAACACTGGCACGTGGGTACTCATCTTAAGAGTACTCAGCGAGAGCTATCCAATGAATACCAACAATCTTGACAGGGTTTAGACAGTTTTCAAAAATCTTTGCGTTAGAAGGGTTAAGTGTTTTTACCAGCCAGCCTACAATAGTGGTACAGTGAAACCTCGGAAATGTGAACTCCCTGGAACCAGGGTAAAAGCGTTCAGGGGATGTTTTCATCTCAGAGGTATTTCATAGTGTAAAAGATGCAAATGGGCCTGTGAATTGTGTTCACATAACTTATTAAGGGGTGTTCACATCTCAAAGGTATTTTCATAAGGCCAAATAAAAATAAAAGTACGCTTCAGGGGACATGGCCAAAAAAAAGAGGGTAGGTAGGTAGGCAGATCTTCTTTTTTTTTTTTTTTTTTTTTTTTTTTGAAAACACAGCACCTGTATCACTTTTTTTTGAAAACACAGCACCTGTATCACTTTTTGTATTATTCTAACCTGTCTTTTTTCTTCTCTTTGTAAGTAGTACCCTACTCCATAATTGTGGCTTGCGGTTGCGTTGTACCCTGCTTGCATTGTTGTCAGATGGTCACATAGCAGCGCCTCCTCGTGGCGTGATCGGACTGGGAGCACCTAACCACTATGCAACCTGCACATCTTTCCTTCTGATTTTATTAAACCTTGCTTGTAGTGCATCTAAACCTCTAAACCTTTGTGTGTTTTCAGTCTAGTTTGTAGAATATATGTGTAGGTTTGCATGCAGTGTAGGTTCTTCCTGACAGAGCTGCTTTTAGAGGTCTGTGGGGAACTTTTTCAAATTTTAAAATACATCAATGAAAACAAATTTCTTTTCTAGAATAAATCTTTATTTAATGATAAACAAAAGTTATTATTCCTGAGGGCTGTTCCATTTTAAAAAGGAAGGGGCACCAGCGTACAAAGCGTGTGGTTCTGCTTTGCCTATATCTATTTATCTACCTTTATATATATATATATATATATATATATATATATATATATATATATATATATATATATATATATATATATATATATATATATATATATATATATATATATATATGTGTGTGTGTGTGTGTGTGTATCTTCCTAAAAATAAAGTTTTATATGATAATTGGGCCAAATAAAACTACATTTGATAGAGTATTGTGCATTAATATGAATATGTGACTCTGTAACATTTGGTGACTGTGACCCTATAACAACTTAACAAGACTTTCTGTGATGTTTTTCTTAGTAAAACCAGTTTTGGTAACAATTATAACTAAACTCTTGTTTTATATTGTTTAAAACAAGTTTATCTATCTACAGATTGAGTTTTCTTTTAGAGTATCTAACTGCAACAGCAAGAAAAAGTTATTAGATTAAAACCTTGAAAATCATAGGTGTCAAGGTGCTATGAGACCATATATATATATATATATATATATATATATATATATATATATATATATATATATATATATATATATATATATATATATATATATATATATATATATATACTGTAGAACACGAAATTTCCGCGTGTGTTTATATATAGCGTACTTAGCGTCTGGTGCCGCTTCGCTATATATAAAAACGCTGTAGTTTGTCTTTTTTTTAGCCACTGGTGGCGCTGACGTCAATTTTGTTGATAGATTTTTTCCCATTCTGGCGGGCATAGTCTGTTGCTCAGCTGAGTAGTCCTTGGTAGGCTTAGCTCCTTTCGGCCAGGCAAGCATATTGATAAAAATGTTTAAAACCTAGCATTAAATTATGTTAGAAGTTACAGTACTAGTATTTAAAAGTCACAGTCCAGGTTGACAGAAGCCAGAATACTGAGTGAGTGTTGCACATAGCAACCAGAAGGATAGGTGCCCAGCTATTGTTCTGGCGGCTCTGTTTACTCACAAACAAATGCTTAATTAAGGTTGCTTCACTCTGGCAGCATTAGATCAAGAGCTCAGTAGTGTGGCTTCTGTCAACCTGGACTGTGACTTTTAAATACTGTAACTTCTAACATCATTTAAAGCTAGATTTTAAACACTTTTAACACAATGCTTGCCTGGCTGAAAGGAGCTAAGTCTACCAAGGAGAGATATGAATTGTCCCCAGTTATTACCAGTGCAGACCGCTCAGTTTCTGAAACTTTAAAACAGTCAGGGTCAGCGTCAAGAAAACGAAAGAGATCGGGCAACAATAGTTATTCAGCTGAGCAACGGGCTCAAATCGCCGACTATGCCCGCCAGAATGGAAACACAGCATCTGCCCGACATTTCAGCATCATATGGACGGAAGTCACGTCCGCCAAATGATGTAATCTCTGCTTAAATTAGTTCGTCTTTTTTGCGACAGATGGCGCTGTCAGCGGCGGCTTTTACGGTACAGAGACGCTAATATAAAGATACGCTATGACGCAAAACTCCGAAATTCGCTATACATGGGACACGCGTGAATTTCGTGTTCTACAGTATATGATACCTGATGCTAAATAGGGTGTCAGGGTGCTAAGGTGTCAAGGTGCTATGAGACGGTGCGAGGCCTTAAATCCGTGTAGTAAACACCGTGGCACCCTCAATAGCACCAAGGTTTTAAGAGGCATATTATGGCTCCTATGTTCAATAAGACAAGGAAATGAGTCAGGGAACCAATCCCATAATGCACTGGTCAAAATGGCCTCTTTGTTTACAAAAGTTACAAACACGTGCTTTGCAGCTGGCCTCGGTGCTAGAGAAGAAACAAAGTCACTGGACCGTGAGTAGCTTGCTCCAGACAGCTATTAAGTACTGCTGAATGGTCTTCGTCGGCTTGCTGTGAAGTCATGCTGCCGCTCGCATGACAATGGTCATGCTGCAGCATAACAATGAGTGCCATAAAATTTTCAAGCTCGGCTGGTAATTGACAGAGTCGGTCGGGTCCCCGGAATCTTGATATTTATTTTACTTGGCCTAATGTAAAAGAGTAAATGGGCCTAAGAATTGAGTTCACATCACTTATTAAAGGGTGTTCACATCTCAGAGGTCTTTTCATTATGTAAAAGATACAAATGGGATCAAGATATTGTGTTCAAATTGGGAGGTGTTCAATCTTTGGGGTTTCACTGTAATTCTAATAATTGAGATGACTACAACTGTAGATGGAAAGAAAAGAAGGAATAGTTATGCCTATGGGTACTCATCTGAGTGCTATATATAATGAATAACAACATGACAGGGTTTATATGATTTCCAAAAATCTTTGCATTCTAGTCCTTTTGAAGAAAGTAGCCTTAGCATAGGAAGGATAAAAGATAATTGGTTTATCTAAGACAGGGTCTTAGCCAGGATCTAGAAACTGGGTGTCTAAAATCGGCAATTGCTAAATTTTTGGGTGTCCAAATTTTTAAGGGGGCAACAATATACTCAAATTTCAACCATAAACATATATAAATTTATCAAAATAAGGCATGATATCCTTATACAATATCATGGAAATTATGTGGAGATGAAAATATTCAATTTTTATGCTTGATTTTGACATTTTAAGAAATTCCTCACAAAAAAATTTGGGTGTCCTGAGGGGTGCTTTTTAAGGGTTTGGGTGTCCAAAAAGACACCCAGACGCCCTGCTGGCTAAGACCATGGCCCCAGACCTTAGGGCTGTCATTGATAAGAAATATTTGCGTACCTTGATGGCGTCATCCTGAATGCCGACGACCAGCAGCCACTGTTCAGTGCGCGGGAATTCCTGTAGCTCTGCCGGGACCTCATCCACAACCAGGCGAGCCTTGGCCACCAGCTGCTTGCTGAACAGTTTGATCAACTTGCTCTGAAAAGAGATAAATACAGTTTTGAATTAACCCTTATGCTGCTGAGTGGCTAATTTTGCCAATACAAAATGAGGCAAAACAGCTGAAAAATTAATGAAGCCCTTTCACATGGGTGCTCATCTGAGAGCTATCAGAGAGAGCTATCTAATGAATACCAACATGACAGGGTATAGATGGTTACAAAAATGTTTGCATCCTTGGATAAGAGAAGCCTTAGGCCTAAAAAAAAAATTGTTTGTTTCCTGTAACCCGACCGACCCTACCATTTCATTGCCGACCCTACGTCTTTTTACCTCCTGTCGTGAAACTTAAAAAAAAATAAAAAAAAAGATTTTTTTTTTTTTTTAAACTTTGATCTTAACTACACGGAAAGGAAAACAGGGCAGGTTTACAGTTGCACAAAGCACATGCAGCACACCAAAGCAGGCATGTCTAGGGATAGGTTGTGTGTCATCCCCTACAGAAGAAGAAAAGAAACATAAGAAACAAGTGACAGGAAACATAAGTGACAGGTAACATAACTGACAAGAAGCATGTGACAATGTTAATTACAAATACACAATGTAATACGTGAATGAAATGTGTTTTTTCAGCATTTTTCCAGGACAACTACTGCTAAATACAAAAAAAATAAAATAATAAAAAAAAAGAAGATTTACCTACCTACCTACCCTATTTTTTTTGGAACCGTTACAGGAAACAAACAATTTTTTTTTTTAGGCCTTAAGCCTTAAAGGGCAATTGCACCATCAGAATGATTTAGGTTCAAAATGAGCTTATACATGTCACCTTTCAAATAAGACCTCCCCCGAACCTGTCCTCTTCAGCACTACTCAGTTATAGCTTACAGAAGTGACCAAGTAAGAGGCCTGAGGCAGCCATATGGGGGCATCCATGTATCCCAAGATACACTCTGTTTTTGGCATTTTCTAAGCACCAGCCTGTGTCACCAGTGCTTATGAGATAGCAGTAACAGGGAAGCCTGGCTTTCCCTTTCTTGCTAATTTTTATTCCTGGCTCATCCCTGATCACAATTTTTGGAAGCAAATATAACTTCAAGAAGTAAAACTTACATAGTATAAGGCAGAATTGAGCGATTCAGGAATTTGGAGGAATGGAAATATCTGTCTCACTTAGGGAACTTCTCCCTTAGACCCACATGATTATTTACTCAATGGTGCCAGGTTCTTTACAGAAAGATAGCATCTTGATAACAGGACATGACGGAATACACATACTAATAAGTCCTACACTATTCCCATGAGTAACTGCTAACTGACACAAGTGTTGCAATTTCCTGTAAGTGATTAGCACAAACTGATTTCATAGCAATTAGGAAGTAATGGTGTCTACCCAACAATAAGATACAAACCAAAGAGAAGCCACACAGTATTACTTCCAAGGATTGATCTTATCTTGTCTGAATGGAGCAGTGATACATACAACACTATCACAGACCCCTGTTAGAGGGTAGATAGGGTAGAATGTGCCAGTTATTGTCAGTATTGCCTGATCTTATCTTGTCTGAATGGAGCAGTGATACATACAACACTATCACAGACCCCTGTTAGAGGGTAGGTAGGGTTGAATGTGCCAGTTATTGTCAGTATTGCCTGATCTAATCTTGTCTGAATGGAGCAGTGATACATACACTATCACAGACCCCTGTTAGAGGGTAGGTAGGGTAGAATGTGCCAGTTATAGTCAGTATTGCCTGATCTTATCTTGTCTGAATGGAGCAGTGATACAACACTATCACAGACCCCTGTTAGAGGGTAGGTAGGGTTGAATGTGCCAGTTATTGTCAGTATTGCCTGATCTTATCTTGTCTGAATGGAGCAGTGATACATACAACACTATCACAGACCCCTGTTAGAGGGTAGGTAGGGTAGAATGTGCCAGTTATTGTCAGTATTGCCTGATCTTATCTTGTCTGAATGGAGCAGTGATACATACAACACTATCACAGACCCCTGTTAGAGGGTAGGTAGGGTTGAATGTGCCAGTTATTGTCAGTATTGCCTGATCTTATCTTGTCTGAATGGAGCAGTGATACAACACTATCACAGACCCCTGTTAGAGGGTAGGTAGGGTTGAATGTGCCAGTTATTGTCAGTATTGCCTGATCTTATCTTGTCTGAATGGAGCAGTGATACATACAACACTATCACAGACCCCTGTTAGAGGGTAGGTAGGGTAGAATGCGCCAGTTATTGTCAGTATTGCCTGATCTTATCTTGTCTGAATGGAGCAGTAATACATACAACACTATCACAGACCCCTGTTAGAGGGTAGGTAGGGTTGAATGTGCCAGTTATTGTCAGTATTGCCTGATCTTATCTTGTCTGAATGGAGCAGTGATACATACAACACTATCACAGACCCCTGTTAGAGGGTAGGTAGGGTTGAATGTGCCAGTTATTGTCAGTATTGCCTGATCTTATCTTGTCTGAATGGAGCAGTGATACATACAACACTATCACAGACCCCTGTTAGAGGGTATGTAGGTTTGAATGTGCCAGTTATTGTCAGTATTGCCTGATCTTATCTTGTCTGAATGGAGCAGTGATACAACACTATCACAGACCCCTGTTAGAGGGTAGGTAGGGTTGAATGTGCCAGTTATTGTCAGTATTGCCTGATCTTATCCTGTCTGAATGGAGCAGTGATACATACAACACTATCACAGACCCCTGTTAGAGGGTAGGTAGGGTTGAATGTGCCAGTTATTGTCAGTATTGCCTGATCTTATCTTGTCTGAATGGAGCAGTGATACATACAACACTATCACAGACCCCTGTTAGAGGGTAGGTAGGGTAGAATGTGCCAGTTATAGTCAGTATTGCCTGATCATATCTTGTCTGAATGGAGCAGTGATACAACACTATCACAGACCCCTGTTAGAGGGTAGGTGGGGTTGAATGTGCCAGTTATTGTCAGTATTGCCTGATCTTATCTTGTCTGAATGGAGCAGTTATACAACACTATCACAGACCCCTGTTAGAGGGTAGGTATGGTTGAATGTGTCAGTTATTGTCAGTATTGCCTGATCTTATCCTGTCTGAATGGAGCAGTGATACATACAACACTATCACAGACCCCTGTTAGAGGGTAGGTATGGTTGAATGTGCCAGTTTTGTCAGTATTGCCTGATCTTATCTTGTCTGAATGGAGCAGTGATACATACAACACTATCACAGACCCCTGTTAGAGGGTAGGTAGGGTAGAATGTGCCAGTTATTGTCAGTATTGCCTGATCTTATCTTGTCTGAATGGAGCAGTGATACATACAACACTATCACAGACCCCTGTTAGAGGGTAGGTAGGGTTGAATGTGCCAGTTATTGTCAGTATTGCCTGATCTTATCTTGTCTGAATGGAGCAGTGATACATACAACACTATCACAGACCCGTGTTAGAGGGTAGGTAGGGTAGAATGTGCCAGTTATTGTCAGTATTGCCTGATCTTATCCTGTCTGAATGGAGCAGTGATACATACAACACTATCACAGACCCCTGTTAGAGGGTAGGTAGGGTTGAATGTGCCAGTTATTGTCAGTATTGCCTGATCTTATCTTGTCTGAATGGAGCAGTGATACATACAACACTATCACAGACCCCTGATAGAGGGTAGGTAGGGTTGAATGTGCCAGTTATTGTCAGTATTGCCTGATCTTATCTTGTCTGAACGGAGCAGTGATACATACAACACTATCACAGACCCCTGTTAGAGGGTAGGTAGGGTAGAATGTGCCAGTTATTGTCAGTATTGCCTGATCTTATCTTGTCTGAATGGAGCAGTGATACATACAACACTATCACAGACCCCTGTTAGAGGGTAGGTAGGGTAGAATGTGTCAGTTATTGTCAGTATTGCCTGATCTTATCTTGTCTGAATGGAGCAGTGATACATACAACACTATCACAGACCCCTGTTAGAGGGTAGGTAGGGTTGAATGTGCCAGTTATTGTCAGTATTGCCTGATCTTATCTTGTCTGAATGGAGCAGTGATACAACACTATCACAGACCCCTGTTAGAGGGTAGGTAGGGTTGAATGTGCCAGTTATTGTCAGTATTGCCTGATCTTATCTTGTCTGAATGGAGCAGTGATACAACACTATCACAGACCCCTGTTAGAGGGTACGTAGGGTAGAATGTGCCAGTTATTGTCAGTATTGCCTGATCTTATCTTGTCTGAATGGAGCAGTGATACAACACTATCACAGACCCCTGTTAGAGGGTAGGTAGGGTTGAATGTGTCAGTTATTGTCAGTATTGCCTGATCTTATCTTGTCTGAATGGACCAGTGATACATACAACACTATCACAGACCCCTGTTAGAGGGTAGGTAGGGTAGAATGTGCCAGTTATTGTCAGTATTGCCTGATCTTATCTTGTCTGAATGGAGCAGTGATACATACAACACTATCACAGACCCCTGTTAGAGGGTAGGTAGGGTTGAATGTGTCAGGTATTGTCAGTATTGCCTGATCTTATCTTGTCTGAATGGAGCAGTGATACATACAACACTATCACAGACCCCTGTTAGAGGGTAGGTAGGGTTGAATGTGCCAGTTATTGTCAGTATTGCCTGATCTTATCTTGTCTGAATGGAGCAGTGATACATACAACACTATCACAGACCCCTGTTAGAGGGTAGGTAGGGTAGAATGTGCCAGTTATTGTCAGTATTGCCTGATCTTATCTTGTCTGAATGGAGCAGCGGCAGCAGTGCTGCACACAGTGGTATTGGGAACTGCTGTGCACACACTAGCTAGTTGCATTTGCAGACATATGAGTTAAAACATATTGATTAGTGTGGTGAGCAGAAATGCCAGGCACTATCTCTGCTCAATGTGTGTCCCCATTTGTGTTGTCTTCCATTAACCCACAATGCTTTACTCGTATATATACAAACTACACAGTACTACATGGTCTTAGCCAGCAGGGCGTCTGGGTGCCTTTTTGGACACCCAAACCCTTAAAAAGAACCCCTGAGGACACCCAAATATTTTTGTGTGGAATTTATAAAAATCCCAATCTCAAGCTTATAATTGAATTTTTTCATCTCCTTATAATTCCCATGACATTGTTTAATGATATCATGCCTTATTTAGATGAATTTATACATGCTTATGGTTAAAATATGAGTATATTGTGATCCCCCTTAAAAATGTGGACGCCCAAATATTTTACAACTGCCAATTTTAGGCACCCAGTTTCTAAATCCTGGCTAAGACACTGCAGTACTATATGAGTATATATAGTGCTTTGTATTTTTATTCCATGATTGATGCTTTCATTATAATTATATATATATATATATATATTATAAAACAAACCCTTTAAGGAAATGTATTGAAATATGAATAGAAATAACCAATGTTATTTAGTGTATACATTCCCTAGTTTTTTCTAATTCTGAATTTCTGATGAAAAGTATTCTAAATTATTCTCCATTTTTTCGAATTCTGATGGAAAAGTATTCTTATTCTTAGAATTACAGCAATATTTTGAAAGTTGCTGGTGCTACATATAATTATATGTATACAATTTTTAACCAGTAATTATACAGTAAGATAAATATAGCAAGTGTGATTATAAAACTGGTTTAAATTTACAATAAGAATTGCAAAGGTCTTCCTTACGGGTCTTAGCCAGGATTTAGAAACTGGGTGGCAATTGCAATTGCAATTGTGAATGTTTTGGGTGTCAAAATTTTAAGTGAGACCACATTATACTCATATTTCAACCATTTATAAATATGTATAAACTTATTGAAATATGGCATAGTGTCTAGATATATTCAATGTCATGGGAAATATATTATGATGAAAAAATCCAATTATATTCTTGAGATTTACATTTTAGGAGATTCCTAACAAAAAAGATTTGGGTGTCCTGAGGGGAGATTTCTTCTAGGGTTTGGGTGTCCAAAAGACGCCCAGACACCTGCTGGCTAGGACTACGGTATAGATGATGCAATATGTATGGGACAAAACATGATGTAATGTATAAATGCACTTAGCCAGGACCGGTCCAGTCTGTCTTATGGACAGGTAGTTTCCTGAAAAACTCATTTACTGAGAGGAAAAATTTCTAATAAGAATTTTCAATTGTGGCTTTTTTGAGGTAATAATTAAGTCTTTTCCAAACAAACCATCCTCTAAAACATGGCTTAAGCAGGGTCTTAGCCAGGATTTTGAAACTAGGTGCCTAAAATTGGCAATTGTGAAATCTTTGGACGTCCAAATCTTCAAGGGGGACCACAATATACTAAGATTTTAACCACAAACATGTATAAAACTATCAAAATAAGGCATTATATCCTAATACAATGTCATGGGAATTATATGGAGAGGAACTAATTCATTTATATGCTTGAGATTAACATTTTAATAAATTCCTCACAACATTTTTTGGGTGTCCTGAGAGGTGCTTTTTGGGTGTCCAAAAAGACACCCAGGCGCCCTGCTGGCTAAGACCATGGGCTTAAGTGTAAATTGCTCTATTTGACGCTATAAAATGATATATTCAGATAACATACATTATAAGCATGCATTTAAAGCATATCAACTATATTCAATGTCATGGGAATTATATTGAGGTGAAATTGACATTTTCAGAATTTCCTCACATAAGATAGTGATATCCTGAGTGATACATGATTTTTTAGGGTTTTGGTGTCCAGATAGCACCCAGATAAATAAGCTAAGGCCCTGCACACAGGGTCTTAGATAGGATTTAGAAACTGGGGCCCAAAATTGCCAATTATAAAATTTTGGGGTGCCCTATTTTTCAAGGGAGACCACAATATACCAAGCTTACATCCATGAGCATGTATTTACCCATTGAAATAAGGCATAGGATCCTTAAATGTCATAGGATTTATATTGGAATGAAAAAAATATATATGTTTAGAAATGACATTTTAAGAAATTAAAGTTTGGTTGTCCTGAGGGCCATGGTCTTAGCCAATATTTGGAAACAGGGCGTCCAAATAGAGGTTTCATAGACTTTTGCGTGTCCAAAGGTTGGTACAAAGTACACACTACTAATAAAATAAACCCTTTATATTTACAGATTTTGCTTTTTTTAGGCCAGTAACTGCTTTGTGTGTCTTATAAAAGTGACACCACAGCTTCTACATCTTCTATCTTCTAAGGAAAGTCATCAGCAGCAAATTCTGACAAAAATTATTGGGTGTCCAAACTGTCAAAAAACAGTGTTCTGGGTGTCCAAATGACATGCTGGACGCATAGGCGGCTAAGCCCCGGCTGAGGGCTGGTTTTTGAGGGTTTGGATGTCCAAATAGCGCCCACAACCCCTGCAGACATCTATACAGGTGAACTTGGATATGACGGACTCAATGGGACCAGGAAAATTGGTCCGTCATATGCAAAATCTGTCGTATACATATGACAAATACTTGATATGTATAGGACTGGGACCAAGCATATCGTCCGTCATATGCAAAAATCCTTCGTACAGTGGTCCGTCATATCCAAGTTCACCTGGTATATCTTTTTGAAAGCACCTGTTGCAGGTACCATTGCATAGCCACTGCAGTTCACAGACCTGTGCACTACATGCTCAAATGAACAATGGATATGTATGTACTGGATCAAAATATAAACACATTCCAGTGGCTGGGGCAGTACACTCTACCACCACCACCACACTGCACAGTATTTGGATACGATCACTTGTAAGCAGATACATGCCAAACAAAAATACACTTCAAAGTGCAAAGAAACCAGTGCATAATAACATCATGAATGTTGTATACAGAGCTAGGGCCTGATACACAGGGAGTACAAAACAACTTGCCATGTGCTACTATCATGGTCTTAGCCAGCAGGGTGTCTGGGTGTCTTTTTGGACACCCAAACACTGAAAAAGCACCTCTCAGGACACCCAAAAACTTTTGTGAAGAATTTCTTAAAATGTCAATCTCAAGCATATAATTGAATTTTTTCATCTCCATATAATTCCCATGACATTGTATAAGGATATCATGCCTTATTTTGATAAATTCATACACGTTAATGGTTGAAATCGGAGTATATTGTGGTCCCCCTTAAAAATTTGGATGCCCCAAAATTTTACAATTGCCAATTTTGGGCACCCAGTTTCTAAATCCTGGCTAAGACCCTGGCTCCTAGTATATTCTGGCTTATAACCAGGACCTCTAAATCACAACTCTTATTTTTTGAACCACCAATCATACAAATTATTTGTCAACATAAGGTGAAACTAACACTATTAAAACAGTTATATCTTTAATGCAATTTCATCCAGACCTCAGCTACATTTTTTAAACAATGAAAGTCATTCTATTGGCTACCACAATTTTTTATAGGCCAAAACGATATATTCGGTCATAGTCTTAGCCAGCAGGGCATCTAGACATCATTAGGACACCCAAACCCTCAAAAATCATATTTTTGGGGAGGAATTTCTAAAAAATACCAATTTATTTCAATTTTCGTTTTGACATTATTCCCAGGATGTTGTATTTATACAGGGACCGACATTAACGCTTGTCCGATTGCCCGGGGCAAGTGCGAGCGTGAAAAAAACGATTTCGGGCAAGTTAATGGCCGACTTGAAAAGCCCGAACGGTCAAGCTAATATTCCCACTTACTTGTGCTCGAAATATTGCCAACTTGATCATTGCGCCAAGCTAGTAGTGCTATCGACAACCCGAGGAAATATTGATAAAAGTCAAGCTAAATACTAACCACAACGCCACTTCTAATAGATCGTTATACCAGCAATCCCGTCCGGTAAATAAAGCGCCATTTTGAAATTGACCGAAATCACGTTCATGGCGAGATCATCAACGTGATTTCGGTCAATTTCAAAAATGGCGCTTTGTTTACCGGACGGGATTGCTGGTATAACGATCTTTTAGAGGGGAATAGAGGTAAGTTCGTTGCCGCTTCCATACATGTAGCCGCATACCCACACACAACCTGAAAAGTTTCGTATTTGGTACCTTTTTTCATGAATTTTTTCTTTAGTTATTTGCCGATGTTAAGTTAACAAATTATTGCTTTTTATTGAGTAAAACTAAGATCTCTGCCGTCATTTTGAGATTGTCATTCCAAACTAGGATGTCACTGTGTAAATGATAAAAAAAAGTGCAAAATAACATTTTTCTTTTGGGCAAGTTGATTTTTTTTCGGGCAAGCAAAACTTGGGGTCGCTCTGCCCGAATGGGCAAGTGCCTTCAAAAGTTAATGTCGGTCCCTGTTATAGGATATTACGCCATATTCCAATGAGTAAATATGTGTTCATGGTTGTAATTTGAGTATATCATGGTCTTCCTTGAAAGAGTGAAGACCAACATTTTACAATTACCAATTGTGGGCACCCAGTTTCTAAATCCTGGCTTAGATCCTGTATTCAGTCTGTGCTTACATAACCAAAGGGTCAGAAGGTAGAAATTTTATTTCATTTTGTTCAATCATATTTTATGTTAAAACCAGATGTTCTCTTTATATAGCAAGTATATTACAGCAGTGCGTAGATGTTTATCTCGTGCATAAAGCTTGCACCACCTGTATCAATAAAATCAATCAATCAAGGGCTCTACAGTCACAATTCTGGTAGTTTGGGCAGAATTCTTTTTCAGAAATTCATTTACTCTGTGGTTTGTAATTCTTACCAGTGATGCTCTTAGCAGCCTATAAGAAATTACAACTGGTGGGTTTCATAAAGGGTCTCGCCTTACTGGCACTGTTTTTTTTGTTGTGGCCCAGAATTACGTGGCTTTTAAAATAAAATATAAGCACTTACTTTGATGATTTCATATACATGTATTGGGACTAGTTGGAAGGCATTTTCTGCAACATTTATTCCATTAACAAAGTAGTCTGGACAGTGGACACATATATACATATATACATTTAAGTTCTCAGTGACATTTTTTTACTTGTAAGTAACCAAAAATGATTTATGGTTGTCTTGGGCCAGGGGGCTACCATCCAAATTTTACAAGTTGCATTTCCAAAAGGCTAAATGTGATCATTGTGATAACTTGTTTAGGCCTAAAAAAATAAATTGTTTGTTTCCTACATATTAAGGATCCAAAAAAAATAGGGTAGGTATGTCGGTAAAAAATATTTTTTTGGTCAAAAATGTGTGTTTTATGCATGTTTTACGTTGATTGGGAGTTGGATGGGCAATAAAAACTTTAGGGTGGGGATTTTTTTGAGTAAAAACTTGTTAGGGTAGGGTTACAGGAAACAAACAACTTTTTTTAGGCCTTACAATGGGATAGGATTGGGTATGGCCCTGAGCAAGATTTGAAGCTGGTAGTTAAGAAGGGCCTGTGTCACTTCTAGAACATCGGCCTAAACAGGGTTGATGTCAATATTTAAGGCTGACAGGATTTGGACTCTCAGTTTCAGCTCTCAGTATTCAAGTGTCTCAACAGAGTCTTAGCCAGGATTTAGAAACTGTCTGGGTGCCCAAAATTGGCAATGGGTAAATTTTGGGGCATCCAATTTTTCAAGGGAAATCATATACTCAGATTACAACCATTTATAAACATGTATTTATCCATTTTAATTTTACAATTCCATCACAAGATACATTGAGGTGAAAAAAATTCAAATTATATGCTTGAAATTGACATTTAAAGAAATTCCTCACAAAAATATTGGTAGTGTCCTGAAGAGTGGTTTTTGAGGTTTGGTGTCCAAATGAAATACAGGCTAAGACTATGGTGCTCAATCCCATTCTAATCTATAGGATGCATCATCATCCGTGATTCACCAGTTCCCTAGACACCGCTGCCAGTCATAGCCAAAATGTTTAAAACTTGCCTTAGCCAAATGATATAGCTAAACAATAAACAGTGTTCCTGAAATCAATATTTCATTATAGAGTGCTGTGTACATCAAGTACAGTGTGAGCTCCCCAGGGTTATGCAAAAAACAACAACAGCTAGTTGTCTTCTGTCATGATGCCATGTGTCATAGTCTGATACATCTGATTAGCCCACTTATGCTCACTTAGAGTATGGATCCGTTAAATACAGTATATTGTCTGGTTCTAAATATTATACTAATGAAAATAACTTAGGAGTTTGGTGAACATAAGAAAATATATGAAGAGGAGTTGCAACTTGCAAGTCAGGATCTTAGCCACATAACATTTTAGAAAGGATCTACTGATCTGCAAGCTGTATTTTGAAGGGGGCGCCACTGATTTGGAATTTTGTTTCTCGTCACTGTTCAAGTACTTAGGGTTTCTCCTTCTTTTTCTATAAATGATCAAGAACCTGTTCATGCTCAAACTTTTCAAGGTTATCACACTCTTGACTCATCCATTAATGTTTTAAAACTTGTGCCAACACCAATTCTGCTTCCAGCCAGTGCTAGCTGGCATCCCCAATTCATGACAGACTTTGGCGGCCTGTAAATTCTGACATACTGTGAATACGATTTGATAGCCTATAGTGTCAGCAATGGCAATTAACACTTCAGCAGTGCCTAAGAAGCTGGTTTGTTTGGAAAAAACATGGTAATATAAATATCCCCTAAAAAGTCATAATAGAAATTTCTTCAAGGGTATTTTTGCTTGTCTGGAAAGGTGTTTTGTTTTTCAGGAAAGTCCAAAAGACAGACTGAACAGGTCTTAGTTAAAGTCCCTTGGCAGGTCCTGATTCATAGTCTTGGCCAGCAGGGCATCTGGGTGTCATTTGGACAACCAAACCTTCAAAAACCACCTCTCAGGACATCCAAATGTTTCTGTGATAAATTTCTTGAAATGTCAATTTTAAGAATGCAATAAGTAAACGCATATTTATGGTTGTAAATTGTAATATGAGTATATATTAGCTAGTATATATATTGTGGCCTCCCTTGAAAAATATGAACCCCAAAAGTTATACGAGTGCCTATTTTGGGCACACAGTTTCTAATTCCTGGCTAAGACCCTGTCCTGATTGACATATCATCAAATATCATTCAGAATTTACATGTTTTGATTATATTCACAAGAAATACATGAAATTAATATTAGTCAGACTGCTCCGGGCATACATGGATTAGGCATTCAGCCAACTCTGTGGCATGGTTTTATTTGAAGAGATCATTCGTTATTGGAAAAAACACATACATGTGACTTTATGTTGACCTGCAGTTATTGACATCATAACAAAGTCTATCACATGGCATGCCCATGCTTCATAGCTCTATAGACAGAGTGTGTGCACACCCATAAACCTGTAAAACTGACCATCGTTCAAACAAGTGCAATTCTGATAGCAAGAAGTTTATTTTTCTCCCTTTATTTGTGAAAAGAAAACACATAGTGACTAATTTTTCTTGCATAAAGAGGATTAAAGACACTTTTAAAATCACATCTATTGATAGGGTTATTAGTCAAATAAAAATGATTCATAGAAAATTTTGCCTGTCTAAAAAGGAAATAAAATTAAGGAAACTGTCTGTCCAAAAGACAGGTTGGACAGGTCCTGGCTTTGTTCTGATACGAAAATATCCTATCAACTATGCCTCCAACTTCAATGTTATTGGTTGATGATTGCCTGATTAGTGGGATTTATTGATTGGAGCAACATTTGTAAGTCATGACCCAAATAAAAGCAATGACTGTTGGTTTAACTGGCCCCTGGATTTTGCTAGGGGTACTGCTGCCTTAGATGAATAAAAGAGTGGATATGCAGCGAGAGACCAATTACTATATATGCGTTATAGTGAAGACCTGGCTGCTCCATGGGTCTCGAATCTGGCCTCAATGTGATGTCAATAGGAGACAAAGACCAATGAGGACTCTTGTATCATTTACATTGGAGAAACTCGCGCACCAAGGCAACTTGTGCAGAATGTGACTTTTAGGCTATTTGTCGCAGCCAGCTTGTTCAGGTTGACCGGCTTGTTTCATATCCACTAGTTTTTATTCATCTAAGCTGCTGCCAGAAATACAATTCATCATGAACTCCATTTGGCAATATTAAATTCCTTTGAATTAAGTTTTGGGTAAATAATTATAAAAAACAATCACATGTGTTCCATAATCTTTTTCTGTATATTAATCCAAAAATGATCAGTCAGATCATGCAACCTCTCATTATAAAAATTCATTATAGCGCTGTTAGCGCATAGCTAAATGAAAATACCTGGGCTTGGAAAACACACTATGTTCAGTGAGGAGCTGTTTCTTTGGCTTCAAAGTGGTCCCAGTTCACAGCAGTGAGTCGAGACTAGGGCTGTGCTCACCAAAATTTTTCAGCTCACGAGCATCATCAAAAACCTAAACGATGCTCACGAGCATGAAAACGGCGGCCATTTTGAAAACACTATATTCTATAACCCCTTATAGTGTGAAAGCAGGACGCGAAAAACAGCTTGATCGAAGTGTCGATACCGCTAGCCAGCGCCATATCAAGCGAGCGGTATAAACATGCAACTACACCTCGTGATTCTGAACCCGTTAGAGTGTGAAGTACGCTCTAACGGGTTAGCGTATATCGAACTTACGCATTTTGCGTAGTTCCGCTGTGAATCGCGACATCGATGTCGCCAACACGACGCCAGATTTTTTAGCTTCTCAAGCCTATTTAAAAAGGTAGTTGAAGTTTTTATTTTTTTGCGATGCTCATGAGTTTCATGTCATGATCGATAATCGTAGCATGGCATGAAAATCGCGATCCATCGAGCATCGCGATTCGCGAGCGGTGAGCACAACCCTAGCCGGGACCAAATCCAGGATAAGGCTCCTGAGCCGGGACCAAATACAGAATGAGGATCCTGAGCCGAGACAAAATCCAGGCTCAGCAACCATCAGAAAACACATGATTTTTGTGTCATTTCCACAGAGTTGTAGGATAATTTTTTATCACTCAAATGCGCACTAATAGCCATTTAGATTTGCCACTGAGTATTGGTGCAGTTTTATAGCCTCGCCGAGGGTGTTTGTTGCAAAGCTTCGGCCTTGGTGGCCTCAGCTTTGGCAACAAACACCTACGTCTCGACTATAAATCTGCACCAATGCTCAGCGGCAGATCTTAGTCCCTTTAATATTTAACAGACTCCCCAGCCCCTATGTGCATTCATTATCCTAAAGATGAATGGTTTCATAAAAAACATTCTACAAGGATGTAGTTAATTAATTCTCAATTGTGTGCAAATCACTGATTTACATACATCTAGGAAGCCCAGTCTGCATCATTACCTGTTATGACTAAGCAGGGACCCAGTGCACTGGTCTAGTGATTATGCAATGGTTGTTTTAGCTTGCACACTGACTCATACTCCCTACTCAGAATGAATAAAACTTTCATGCCCAATGAAAAAAAATCCTTAACATGTATGATGCAACTGGTTTAATTGCTAATTTCCTCTTCTGGTCAAGAAATACAACAATCGCAATACAATATTTGAAGCGCCCAATTCACTTCCTTATTCTTGTTTGTATACTTAGCAAGATAATCTGACAGACCAGCGTAAGTAGGTCATTTAAGGATGTTATGGTTTCCCTGATACTACTAGCTCGCGTGGTGAGTCGGCCGTAGGCCGGCTCAGCGTAGCGAGCATTTACGGTATAGGATGTCAACAATGCCATTGTCAATGGAAGTACATACTGAGGCCTAGAAAACGGTGTCCGCACTTCCGTCAACACTTCTGTCTGTTCGTCTCTTATCTCGCTTGCTCGATAACCTCGCGAGAAATGAGCATAACTTTTTGCTTTAAGAGCACATTTTGCCGCCAGATCGTTTCATGTTTTAAATATTTCTTAATCAAATAATAAATTTGGATTGTTTCCTTTAAATTGTGTCAAAATAGCGTTTTGGTCGCCGACTATCGTGCAACACACGCCGAACTATGCAACAACTGAAACATACATGCTCACGTGCGACAAATGCTGACGTCTTGAAATGACGTCATGTTACGATGGAATTCCGCGCATTCCAAAGTCGTAACTTCGATGTTCACGGTAAAACTGACTTTACTCGTCTTTCCGTGAATCGATTTCAATGCAGTTTAAATCGCTACAACCGCCACAAATAATTCTACATGTCTCTTAATTCTAGAGGAAATCTGTCGTAAAATGACGATTTTGCAACAGGTTGAAGTCGTAGTAATTTTTATGCCATATTTTCGGTCAATCGATCGCTACGCATACTGTGTGTGGTTATTGCACATATATGAAGCTCATATTAAGGGGCTTCCAATATGTTTCAGCGAAGTTCAAGTAAAGAATGACGTCACGGATCACAATAACAAACACGATGTGACAGCATTTGAAGGGGAATGCAGAAATGTCATCGAGCTGCGCGAGCATTTAAAGCTTTGCTTTCTCGTCATATTAGATAAGCCACAAAAGCTGAGAGCGGCGAAAGCAATTAGCAGTAATTGCTATCATCAGTAACGGCAAGAGTCCGATTGCAAACTATAAAGCAACGTGGTCATGTTAGAGTTTTTTCTGTGGTGGATATTGGAGTTAAAGGAAAAAGGGGTTGGTAACGGGGAAATGTAACCAGTAAGTGAGTAACTGCGACGACACAAATCATGGACTCGGTTCACGAATAGTCGGTATCGTTTGGGGAGCGTAACATGATAAGACGGCCTTTCTCGATCGACAAAAATGAAAATAAGAAAATCAGTACCTCTGCCTCTCGAATAGATTGCTGCGTTATTTCTTCGGTGGTGGCACATTGAGTTCTTAATCCCTCCAAGTGGCGAGCGGACAAATCAATCACACATTGGGTCATAGCACAGGTGTCCACGGCTTTTTTAACCGGATTCTCCGATCTGTCGGTAGCCATGATCTACTTAGATTTATCTCCTTCAAGGGAGTCTGTCTTTGGAAAAACCATTGCTTATGTGATAAACGTCATATTCACCGTAGATAGATGGCAAATTCGGTAAACATTTCCTGTCTGTCCGAATGGGAGTGAGACACCAATGCAGCCATATTGGATTTGCAATTGACGTTGTCTCGTTCAAATCTCGCGATGGTAAGTTCCCGCGAAATTTGCATCATGGTGGACAAGGCAAGAGATAACTCCAACCTGCCATGGTAAATGCTTCGATTTGGTCATAACCATTGTGATATATGTATATGTGATGTGTTTATGACAGTTTTCAGTATATATTCATTTCAGGTATAGACTTATTCTTGCGCTTTATGTCTCTCATCAGAGTCACTGACAGCCACAGGCTGTTCTCTCTCTGAGTCTGAGATGAATAACCAGAGAGTAGAAGTCAAGGCTTACACTTGATGAATCTTCTTGATACGTAGCAACTAGGCCCGGGGGTGACGAGTGGCCTGGGTGGTAGGGGAGCTCTCCGTAGGTCCTCCCTCAGGAGTTGACCCTGTGGGACAAATGCGGTTATGGATCCAAAACAAACAACAAACAAACATGATCAGGGCTCAACGTTAAGGCTAGCCCCGTAGCCCCGGGCTAGTTATTGAAAGTCAGGGCTAGTAAATTCTTCCTGTGAGTAGCCCTGAGGGGCTAGATAGAATTAGAATATCAGCGCTTAAAAAAGTATGAAGCCCTCCTTTGGCTCTGCATTCTTGGATGATAATATATAACTCAATTTACCACAATACACTGTATTCTTTACATGTTATCAACAGAGGCTATGATATCAAAAGAGGTCACTATTTGAAAAGAGTTGTCATTAATACCAGGGCTAGCAAAAATATTTCGGGGCTAGTTAATTTTTCGGTAACTAGCCCTGCTGGGCTTATTAAGTTTTTTCTTAATGTTGAGCCCTGATGATGGTCAGCATACCTTAATTGGAGTTTGGCACTCACTGAACAAAATATGCACCCTACTTTACTTATCTCAATGAGTATGGCAATAAGGCACTGTATTTTTGAAATTACAAATTTTAATTGGTCTCTTGCTACATATCCATTCTTTTATTCATCTAAGATTGTATTCATAGGGTGAATGGTAACCATATCTTTGATCTTTCCTACCCTCACACAGGGTCTTAGCCAGGATTTCAAAAATGCCTGTCCAAAACAGCAATTTCAAAATGTTTGCCCGACCAGATTGAGCTACTTATCTAACTCAAATCCTGATACCAGCTACATTTAATAGCTTAGTGTGTCAAAAAGGGCAGTTTACACTTCAGCAATGTCCTAGGAGATAGTTTATTAGGAAAATATTTGGTTATTACACCCCAAAAGTCAAACTTGAAAAATCACCATAGAAACTTTTGCTTGTCCAAACAGGAGGTTTCTAGGAAACGACCTGTCCAAAAGACAGGTAAGACGGGTCCTGGCTAAGTCCCTGCCCTCACATCAGGGAGTCCCTAGTCCATTATGGTGAGCCACATATCAGGGAGTTAGAACCAGAGAAATACATCCCCTTGATCCGCAACACCATAGGTACTGCATGCTAGCCTCTACGGCATCTGCGCCTCGAGTTACGCGCTGTAGCCTGGGGTTGTATTGGTCATGTGATATGTGCACTGCTGGCTGACTGGCTGGCTGGGGGATGTTATCCTATCTAGGTCAGATAGTGAGAGGCAGCGAAATTTGATGATTCATGACCAGCGCCCACTCCCTGTCTACTACTCTCAGGTTAGAACACAGAACGTGGTAACCATATCAGTTCTGATCTTTCCTAGCCTCACATCAGGGAGTCCCTAGTCCACTATGGTGAGCCACATATCAGGGAGTTAGAACACAGAGAGTGGTAACCAGATCAGCTCTGATCTTTCCTAGCCTCACATCAGGGAGTCCTTAGTCCACCATGGTGAGCCACATATCAGGGAGTTAGAACACAGAGAGTGGTAACCATATCAGCTCTGATCTTTCCTAGCCTCACATCAGGGAGTCCCTAGTCCACTATGGTGAGCCACATATCAGGGAGTTAGAACACAGGAAGTGGTAACCATATCAGCTCTGATCTTTCCTAGCCTCACATCAGGGAGTCCCTAGTCCACTATGGTGAGCCACATATCAGGGAGTTAGAACACAGAGAGTGGTAACCATATCAGCTCTGATCTTTCCTAGCCTCACATCAGGGAGTCCCTAGTCCACTATGGTGAGCCACATATCAGGGAGTTAGAACACAGGAAGTGGTAACCATATCAGCTCTGATCTTTCCTAGCCTCACATCAGGGAGTCCCTAGTCCACTATGGTGAGCCACATATCAGGGAGTTAGAACACAGGAAGTGGTAACCATATCAGCTCTGCTCTTTCCTAGCCTCACATCAGGGAGTCCCTAGTCCACTATGGTGAGCCACATATCAGGGAGTTAGAACACAGGAAGTGGTAACCATATCAGCTCTGATCTTTCCTAGCCTCACATCAGGGAGTCCCTAGTCCACTATGGTGAGCCACATATCAGGGAGTTAGAACAAAGAGTGGTAACCAATAACCATATCAGCTCTTTTTTATCTCTCCTAGCCTCACACCAGGGAGTCCCTAGCCAACTATGATCCTTGATATTTCTGCCATCTGGTGGATTACTGTTGCATTTTGAAAATCCTAACTGAGATTTGGGCCACTATATAATTATTTTGCAAAATAATAGTTGGAAAATATGAACGACCCTTGATCTATCGCTGGTAGCTTTATATGAAGTATGGACCACTATTACTCTGCTTTGTCAGTATTTTCATAAAACATGGACCATCCTCAAGCCATAGAAAAATGTAATTATTAAAAAGTGTCTCAAATTACCGAGAAATTACAGTATCATGGCTATGAGTATGGAGGGACATTGGCCAATAGCATCTAGGATTTTTTGGGTGCTAAAGTACAATTTTCATCTCATTCTAGCTGCAAGAAATGGTCACCTGGTTTTAGATAAATTAACCATGTATTTGTTCATTTTCTTTTAGGGTAGAAAAATACAGACCCAAGAAGTTGGACGATTTAATCTCACACACAGACATTATAAACACAAGTAAGTGTGATACTCAGACACTGCCGTATACACTAAATCGTATTAAACAACCACACTCAAATTACTCATCCAAGTCAGATTGTTTTTCTAGTTGCCTGCTATGAGACAGCACATCATTCAGATGCAACAGTTTATGTACAGGCACCAACATAAGTACTAGCCGGCTTGCCCAGGCAAGTAAATTTTTGAAAAATGGGCTTTCGGGCAAGTACATTTTAGTTTGCACTTTCCCGAATGGGCAAGCTGGGAACACTACACATTAATATCTAGCTGGGAACACTACACATTAATATACAGAAAATGGCACAAATTCCCTGAAATATGGAAATAATGCAACACAATTCAATCCATGACAAATAATAGATGCCATTCTAGCATGTTATAACTTATTTCGGGCAAGCCAAAAATGATGTCGGGCAAGTAAAAATCATGAACTACTTGCCAGGCAAGTTAGTTCTGAAACATATGTTGGTGCCTGATGTATCTTGTATCATAATGTGAGGAAAATATTTATGTTATCTTCACAATCCCCTGACATTTTAATACAATGTTCTTGCATACAATCTACATATTTATGAAATTCCTTTCCCATGATATTTTGGCTAATTATTATATTTGCATTTTTTTTTGACTGTGCAGACATGCAAACACTTGACATGCACTGGCAAAAATGAATATTTTTATATTTCAATAAAAGATGAACTCTTCCACTCAAAAGTCAAAATGCTTGTGGGGAACTTTTTGCCCTGTGTAACTCCCTGTTACCGTCGAGCCCTGAGAACGATTCTACTTGAAACCTCATAGAAATAACATATTTGTATGGTTATCAATATAATGGCCCACTCCTAAACTAAACTACTATATTGGATAAACAAAATGTCACAAAAGGCTGACCCAACAGCGGGCTGTAGAAATCTGATTTTGGGTGTTTGAATATTGACAGGTATGTGTAATGTGTGTAACATGTTTTTTGTTGTGTTTTTTTTTCAGTTGGGAAGTTTGTGAAGGAGGAGCGGTTGCCTCACCTGCTCTTCTATGGTCCACCAGGAACAGGAAAAACCAGCACCATCCTCGCCGTGGCCAAACAGATCTACTCGCCCAAGGAGTTCAGCTCCATGGTGCTGGAGGTAAGAGGGGAACGAGGGCGTTATCAGCACTGGGCTCGACGCTAACGGTGAACCGCTGGCCCCAGACCTTAGGGCTGTCATTGATAAGAAATATTTAGCGATTTGATAATCGACAAAATTATTACCAATACGCAAATTCGATTTGCTTCAGCGAATCGAATTCAAAATGAATGAATACCAGCAATGTGCTCATGAGGAATGGTTGTGGTTTGCATGTGGGGGCGATTTTTTGACCTATTGATCACAGCCCTAACACATACACATTTATCTGTGTGAATTTCGGGATAAATGGAATGGAAGCACACATTTGTCTTGGGGAGTTAATTATGCTTTTCAAGCTGTGTTTTCCTAAAAAAATATTTATTTAACCTCATTTGCATATTAATCAATATCTATTCTTGTACCTTCTTCGATATTGATAATCGATAAGATTTTTTTTAATGATTCATCGATAATGACAGCCCTACCAGACCTGTTAAAAATTTAAAAACGGCTTCGGCCCAGTAAAAAAAGACCTCAACTGGTCCTACAGGGCCACTAAACATTTGGGGCCATTCTTGTCAACAAGTTCCCCCTCAAGAATGTCCCCAAATGTTTTTTGAAATAAATGAAGGTATAATTAATTTTATGCCTGGTTTTTAGAGGTTGTTGTACAACAACCTTTATTCAGTTCGCTTTTGTTGTCTTGCATTCCCGGGGAGGGTCCTGGGAGCTGGTTGATGCATTTTCCCTATGTTGTCTTACATGGCATTTTTGGAAAATTCTAGCCGCATGATCTGGAGAGTGGGGTGTGGTGGGGTCGTTTTGTTTATTGTTTCTGTTAGAATTGGGTGTGTAGTTTATAATGTTTGTTTCATTGTTTCTGTGGGTTGCCTAGTTTTTTTTTGGTGGATTTTTACGTGTTTATACTTTACGTTTTCTTCACTCCAATACGATTCTGTAGCGCGTCTGGTCTGGTGGGGCGGCCGTTGGATGCGCATGCGTGGGTGGATGCGCATGCGTGGGTTTTCTGCATATTTAATGCGATCGGCTAATCACGTGACGGTGCGTGATTGGGTTTCCCAGCACCACGTGGTTTGTCTCTGGTGAATTATCCAATGAGCGGTCTCACTGCCTCACCGTCACACCACGTGGTACTCTTTCCCGCGGTTTATTAACCAATGAGCGGCTATTTGTATCCCTTTTTGTACTATTTTACTTACGTGTTCATTCACGTATTTTTTACATTGGCTAGGTTACCCTCCGCCATTTTGAATATCGGGTTTGACGAAATTTGCACCCCGATTTCAAAGCTTTCGTTTGTGGCCATCTCTAACTCTAAAATTCTGAAACCAAAAGAATTAACAAGCCAAGTATCTATATTATTAAGATTAATTCTTTTGGTTTCGGAAAATCGAAAATATTTTGAGATATTTGTCAACACGCATCGATGGTGGCGTGTTGACCATGGCGATTAGTACATTCTCAATGGTACCTCGCCGATTCCTGTCAATTTCATCAAGCTATCTCCCCCCGATCACAATATGACTACCTACCTGGATAGATGAGATCCTCATCTATCTGATTCAATCATTTTTTTAATTCAACTTCAGGTTGGAAGCGAAAAAATAGCTTTTCGCTACAACCGGAAGTTGATTTTGTTGATATAGTGAATTATCCAATGAGCGGCCTCACCGTCACACCACGTGGTACTCTTTCCCGCGGTTTATTAACCAATGAGCGGCTATTTGTATCCCTCTTTGTACTATTTTACTTACGTGTTCATTCACGTATGTTTTACATTGGCTAGGTTACCCTCCGCCATTTTGAATATCGGGTTTGACGAAATTTGCACCCCGATTTCAAAGCTTTCGTTTGTGGCCATCTCTAACTCTAAAATTCTGAAACCAAAAGAATTAACAAGCCAAGTATCTATATTATTAAGATTAATTCTTTTGGTTTCGGAAAATCGAAAATATTTTGAGATATTTGTCAACACGCATCGATGGTGGCGTGTTGACCATGGCGATTAGTACATTCTCAATGGTACCTCGCCGATTCCTGTCAATTTCATCAAGCTATCTCCCCCCGATCACAATATGACTACCTACCTGGATAGATGAGATCCTCATCTATCTGATTCAATCATTTTTTTAATTCAACTTCAGGTTGGAAGCGAAAAATAGCTTTTCGCTACAACCGGAAGTTGATTTTTTTGATATAGCGAGATTAGGGCATTGATATGCATTGTGTGCATTTCACACAAAAAACATACTTTTTTCAATAAATTGTCACGTCGCCGTTTCTGGGTCAAAATTTACAAATGGCCCATCAAAGTGTTCGCAACAAATAGGGCTTTTACCCCATTATCATAACTTGTTGGTTATATTTGTAATTTTTGAAAAAAAATGGCGACTTCGGAAAAAAACGGCAAAAACGGCTTTTTGGAATGTTGATTTAGGAACCCTGGCGAAATTCTAAATTTACTTATTAATTTCGCCACTAAAACCGGAAAAAAAGTTTCAACTTCAAGAAAACAGACTCTAAATAATCCATCCTGCCCATTTGTGGATTTTTTTTGATCCCCACAATCGTAAGAAAACAACTTTGAAAAAAACGGAAGTAGTAAATATTTTTATCGCGATTTCAGCAGTCAGTATATATACCCTTCTCACCATGAGTGTAGTATGCAGTCCTGAAGTTAGCAGACCTTTAACCCTGCCATCCCTTCCGTTCTCACTGTTGTTGTATTTTAGATAAAGATATGATTTTAATTGTTTTGGGTGACAGGAAAAGTGTGTACTGTTATAATTTATTGGTCACAAACTTATAAGCCCAAAGAGCATGTAATGCGAATGCATGGGATGGCAGGGTTAATGGTCTGCATACTTCAGGATTGCATTTTCACTCATGGTGAGAAGGGTGTCAAGGGACATAACTGCAGGCAGCACTCATAGAAACTGGCTTCGACATCATACTGCATCTACACCAAAGAGCATCATAGGAACTTGATTCACCTGACAACCCAAAATAGTAAGCATACATTAAATTGAAATAAATACAAAAGTATCAATACAAAACTATCACTCAATATACAATTTTATAAAAACACATCCACAAAATATAGAAACCATGCAAATCTTCACTGTCCCTCAAACAAAACAATTACTGTTTAAAGAAGATATTGTGTCGGTGTGATAATATAAGATTGCATTTGGTGAGATATGTTTTGTGTTGATATTTTTGTGTTGCTTTGATGGTATGTATGATTATTTTTTCAGGTTGCATGGTGTATTGAATTTCTCTGATGTACCTTCAGTCTACCTGATGTTTAGTGCTGCCTGCAGTTCTGTCCCTAGAAACTCTTCTCAACATGAGTGAAGTAGCAGACCTGAAGTATGCAGGCTTCTACCCTATGATGCCGATGCCGGTCCCATACCCCTTCAACCCAGTGCTCGGGCCCAGGCAGCATCTCCCTGCATTTGTATCGCCCAAGATGCAAAACAAACGAAAATACTGATCAAAATAAAGGGAAAATTACAAAGTTTGTGTTTCTGATGTATTTTTTAACACTATTAGGTATGATAGAAAGATAAAGAAGTTCAAAGAATGGGAATTTTTTTTGAAATTGTTCTAGACTGATATTTAATGTACATTCACAAACTGGCTCTTATAGTTGTATTTCTTGGCACTATTAGGTGTGATAAAAAGATAAAGAAATTCAAAAATAGGGAAGTTTTTTTAAGTGCGGATTTAGATAGAAATCTTATGAAAAGTTTGGAAGATATGTGTTTCAGATGTATTTTTTGGCACTATTAGGTGTGATAAAAAGATAAAGAAGTTCAAATAAAAGGAAATTGTTTTAAATTGCTCCAAACTGATATTAATGTCTATTCACAAACTTGGTTTTTGATTAAAAAGTCTGTAAGTATCATCAGCAGCATTACAAGTGTGTATCAGTCTATTTTAGGTTTAAGTACAAAGTTATTGCATGCATATTGGGTTTCTGGTAGTGCTGGACCTGCTTTAGTGGCGGAAGATCATGGCCAGGGGCATATGTCCCTTAAGGGGCCATATGGTTGATATTTGTGCTTGTTTGCATTCAGGCAGTGTTTGGCCATTTTCATGTAAAGGTAAGTCACGGACTAAAGTTCTTCAGGCAGCAGCATGTTAGTTGTGGCAAGCATGCTGCTGGTGGGGTTTTGTTGGCTGTCATTTGCAGTGCTGGTTGTAGGCTTTTCCCATTCATGTTTGGTGATCTACTGGATTAGTGGTGGTGAGTTTGCCATAGTTTCTTGGATAGCTAGGAGTGGGTTATAGTTTTCGAAAATATTTGAGGGAGGGTTTTAGATAGAATTCTTTTGAAAAAATTGAGGGATATGTGTTTCAGTTGTATTTTTTGGCACTATTAGGTATGATAAAAAGATAAAGAATTTCAGTGGAAGGGAAATGTTTTAACTGTCCAGGTTTGGGGGTTTTGGAGCATTTTTCCAGGGAAAAAATTGAATAGTTTGTGTTTCTGATGTATTTTTTGGCACTATTAGGTATGATAAAAAGATAAAGAAGTTCAAGAAAGTTGAATTTTTTTTAAAATGTTCTAAGCTGATATTTAATGTCCATTCACAAGCTTGGCTCTTATAGTTCATCATCAGGTAGCAAAATCACATAATCCAGGAACATATGCCCCTTAAGGGACCATAAGGTTGATCCTTGTGCATGTTTGCACTCAGGCAGTGTTTGGTCATTTTCATGTAAAGGTAAGTCACGGACTAATGTTCTTCAGGCAGCAGCAGGTAAGTTGTGGCAAGCATGCTATTGGTGGGGTTTTGTTGACTCTCATTTGCAGTGCAGGATGTGGGCTTTTCCCATTCATGTTTGGTGATCTACTGGATGAGTGATGGTGGGTTTGTCATAGTTTCTTGGATAGCTAGAAGTGGGTTATAATTTTGGGAAATATTTGGGGGAGGGTTTTAGATAGAATTCTTATGAAAAAATTGTAGGATATGTGTTTCAGATGTATTTTTTGGCACTATTAGGTATGATAGAAAGATAAAGAATTTAAGGAAAAAGGAAAATGTTTTAAAATGCTCCAAACATATATTTAATGTCCTTTCACAAAGTTGGCTCGTATATTTTTTCATCTGGTTGCAATATCACATGAACCAGGGGCATATGCCCCTAAAGGGTACATAAGGTTGATCCCTGTTCATGTTTGCTTTTAGGCAGTGTTTGGCCATCTTCATGTAAATGTTTTGTGTTACTTTGATGATATGTCAGATGTCAAATTTTTAACCCCGCCCCCCATCGCTCTCTTTTTCTGAAGTATGTGTGTTAAAATGTTCATGTTTATATTTGGCGGATAGGCTTAGTGATTAGTTTAGTTTGTCAAAAGTTGCATTTTATTTATGCGTGCTGAATTTTAGGTTATGATGAAATTTTTTATTCGCTGTTTAACTGTTGGTCTTTTTTAATATTTGAGAGCCGGCACTTATTTTAATGCATGGGCTTTGTTGTATATACTTAGCTTATGTGTTAACATTTTGTGTTGTGGGGGAGAGTCACAAGCCTCTGTTAAGGGGGAGTGGATTTTTGGCTGTTGGCAACATGTTTGATTTTGATGTGGTGTTATTTGCAGGCAGCCAGTCAGTTTGTTACATGCATCAGTGATTGACTTTAACATTTTCAGACAGGAGCAGATTTGGCTCCCAGGATTTTAAGTTTAGGGGCTATTAAATTCCTGTGCGGCCACCACGACGGTATGGTTTTGCCAGGGGTGCATTGTCCAGGTTTGGGGATCTTGGGGCATGCTCCCAGGGAAAAGTTTGAAAGGTTTGTGTTTCAGCTGTATTTTTTGGCACTATTAGGTATGATGAAAAGATAAAGAATTTCAAAAAAAGGAAAAGTTTTTAAAATGCTTTAAGCTGATATTTAATGTCCGTTCACAAACTTGGCTCCTATAATTCATCATCTGGTAGCAAAATCACATGGTTCAGGGGCATATGCCCTTTAAGGGACCATAAGGTTGATCCCTGTGCATGTTTGCATTCTGGCAGTGTTTGGCCATTTTCATGTAAGGGTAAGTCACGGACTTAAGTTCTTCAGGCAGCATTAAGTAAGTTGTGGCAAGCATGCTATTGGTGGGGTTTTGTTGACTGTCATTTGCAGTGCAGGATGTGGGCTTTTCCCGTTCATGTTTGGTGATCTACTGGATAGGTGATGGTGGGTGGTGAGTTTGTCAAAGTTTCTGGATAGCCAGAAGTGGGTTATAGTTTTGGAAAATATTTGAGGGAGGGTTTTAGATAGAAATCTTATGAAAAATTTGAAAGATATGTGTTTCAGATGTATTTTTTGGCACTATTAGGTATGATAAAAAGATAAAGAATTTCATAAAAAAGGAAAATGTTTTATAGTGCTCCAAACTGATATTAATGTCTATTCACAAACTTGGTTTTTGATTAAAAAGTCTGTAAGTATCATCAGCAGCATTACAAGTGTGTATCAGTCTGTAACCACTAACGAAAAAACACAAAAATCAGAAAAATTTCAAAATAGCAAAATATTAAAAAAACAAAAAATTGCAAATGATTAACTACAAAAAGACATACAAGGAATCAACCTCTTGACGCCACTGGCGTCTATCTTGTTTCTTGTCATATTACATAAAAAAAATTGTAGGACCAGTTTTGCAGGAGCAGTAGATTCTAGGTGTTACTGGTCCTACGGGGCCAGTAATATTTGGAGTTAGAGTTGAGGCCAGCAGCATTAACCCTTCCTATGCTAAAGCTACTTTCGTCCAAAGCACAAGGATACAAAGATTTTTCAAAACCATCTAAACCCAGGCGTGTTGGTATTCATTGGAAAGCTCCTGCTTAGCACTCTCATATGAGTACCCATGTGCCAGGGTTTCTATAATTTTTCAGCTTTTTTGCATCATTTTGTATTGACAAAATAAGTTAACAGCAACATATTAACCCATTTATACTTAGAGCGGCCAAAATAGGCCTGACAATTTTGGAAATATTTTACTTAGAAAAGCATTATCTGGAAAATCATTTGAAGGAGAAACGTCGAACAGAAGTCAAACAACAACTCTTCTTCAAATATTTTGTTAAATTCTGCTTTATTTACAAGTTTTTTGCAAAAGTATGAGAGTAGCAGACAATTTTTTCTAAAGCAACTGAGTGTGAATGGGTTAAGGGTGCCATTCTCTCTACAACCCTCTTCAATAATAGCTGTTATCTGGACCCTACTAGCCCTGTAGTACTGTTGATATGATTTTGAAATTGAGCATGAATTCACAAATTATTTGGAGGAGAGTGGTTGATTGGGATCTGATCAACATTTTTCTTCAAAGACTCGAAAAAATGCGCTGTAGTGCTGGTGCGATTAATCAATTGTTTTTTGATTGATCGATCATTAAAATTTCCATTCAAAAGGGGCCTTATTCACCATGAAAATCATGCGTAAAAGTAAAAGATTATTGTAACAAATATGAACTATGAGTTACTGACCATTTATCATTCAAAATTAAGGGGTAATCAGCCATATATCAAATACTGGCAAGTGGACAATAATCAATAGTTATGGCATATGATTTTGTGGTTTCCTTTTCTCTCAAGATGTTTACATCTTAAATGTGTGATGTTGATGGACTGAGTTGTGAATTAGGGGAAAATTGCAGGCTTTAAAACCCTTCCAATGCTAAGGCTACCTTCGTCCAAAGCACAAGGATGCAAATATTTTTGTAAACCATCTAAACCTGTCTTGTTGGTATTCATTAGATAGCTCTCGCTGAGTACTCTCAGATGAGTACCCATTCGTCAGGGTTTCAGTCATTTTGCAGGGTTTTCCCATCATCTTGTCTTAAGCAAAATTAGCCACCAGCAGTATTAGGGTTGAATGTTTCATTTTGGTGATGTTTTTTTCTTTGTCTGTTGTAGTTGAATGCTTCTGATGACAGAGGTATAGGAATAGTGCGAGGACAAGTCCTCAACTTTGCCAGCACCAGGACTATATTCAAGTAAGTTGGCTATTGGCACCAATTGTTGTAATTATCTATGTACACCTTCTAACTGTGAAAGATATACCATATTCCTATCCAGTAGGGCGCCTGGGTGTCATTTGGACACTTAAACTCTATAAAATTAGCCTTCAGGACACCCAAATTGTTTTGTGAGGGAATTTTGCAAAATATCAATTTCAAGTATATCCATAATTTTTTTCTCTTCAATATAATGACATTTTATTATTTGTATATGGACATTATATGCTTTATTTTCTTTTAGTAAATACATGCTTATTGTTGTAATCTGAGTATGTTGTGAATTTGTGATCTCCCTTGTAAAAATGGACACCCAACAATATTATAATTGCCAATTTTTACTCTCTGATTCCTGGATCTTTATTGTACCATACACTGAATGGCATAGGTTGATGAGAAACAGTTAGATATATTTCAGCTGTTTGCATTGTTGTCTTCCAGTTCCATGTTGTTATGACTATTAACCAGGTTGTTAAATATTCTCTCAATTCTCAGCATTTTCAGAAATGAATAAAGAAATAATTAACAGAATTGATATCATAATTTGGTTCCTTGGTTGTTGATTTCAGGTCAGGCTTTATACTGATTTAAGAAACAGTTATATTTCAGCTGTTTGCATTGTTGTTATGACTATTGACTAGGTTGTTATTCTCTCAATTCTCAACATTTTCAAAAGAAATCAGAAAAGAAAGAATGAACAGAATTGATCTTACAATTTTCCTCCGTGATCGCTGATTTCAGGTCTGGCTTTAAGTTGGTCATCCTCGATGAAGCAGATGCGATGACGAGAGACGCACAGAACTCTCTCCGGAGAGTGATTGAGAAGTTCACGGAGAACACCCGCTTCTGTATCATCTGTAACTATCTATCGAAGATCATCCCTGCCCTGCAGTCCAGGTGTACGCGCTTCCGTTTCGGTCCCCTTTCGCCGGAACAGATGCTGCCCAGGCTGGAGCATGTCATATCCTGTGAAAAGTAAGTAGGGCATACGACAGCAGGACGTCTGGGCATCTTTTGGACACCCAATTCCCAAGAAAACTCCCCTCAGGACACCATTTCATAGAAGATGGTTTGTAAAAATAGGAGTTATTACCCCAAAAAAGTCATATTTGAGAATTCTTCATAGGATTTTTTTCCTGTCCAAAAACTAGTTTTTCTGGAAACTGCCTGAACTCCTAGTCATGCCATATTATGTATATTATTTTTCAAAAAGTACTTCCAAATTTTGTGTAATCCATACAGTTATGGCAATTAATTATCAAGAAGTACTTCCATCAACCAGTCATATGGCGCACCATCCATATATCACCAGTAATAGATCTATGCATGTTCTCTTTGCAGTGTGAATGTTACGGAGAGTGGGAGGCAAGCCCTGGTGACTCTAGCTAACGGCGATATGAGAAAAGTGCTCAATATTCTACAGGTAACTAAGCAGAATTATTATATCTCGTGAAGTAGGGTTGGGAATCAGTTACAATTTCATGAATGATAATCAGTTGCAGCCAACCGATTGATTATTGATCATGATCAGTTCATCACACTTTTTCAATAATTGGGTACTAGAGGTCTAGAGCGTGAAACTAAGTGATAGTCTTATTACAATCGCTTGCTATTAGCACCCATATACTTTCTTTGTTTTGAAGTGCTTTTGGAGCTTAGTTTCATTGCAAGAAAGCTGACAACTTGCTGGTCACTTAGTTCTATTCTTTGTCACTAGGTGTCACCTTTTATGGTTATTGGCATAGAGCTGTATGACGTCGTCCCCTTAGCACCGTAGGTGCTAGAGTGCGCACTCCCATTGTTGCACCATTAGCCGCGGCACGACGGCGTGGGGAACAATCATGGCGGCCAGTTAAGGGCAAAATACCGCAACGTCGTGGCCCGTGGCCGTGCACGCTATGAAACAGTCATGACAGCGCTTCTCCTGCGCCGTACTTAATGTTTAAAAAATAATATCTCGGCTTCCCATGGATCGATTTTGATGCGGTTTGATTCGTTAGAACTGCCGTAATTCATTCTACATGGACTAGTGTTTTAATTTGCAGGAAGTTAGTCAGGATATCATAAACAACTCCCCGTCAAATATAATACTCAGCACCACTCGAATGTATGCATTGGAGATTGTAAAGAAGATATGACAGCGATAAGCAGTTATGTATGTTAATAATGTGTGTTAGGTGCTCTGTGTTACGTTTGTGTTCCCAACATAGACAAGCTCACGTTTCGAACATTTCAGCTCGAGCTCGGCGAGTTTGCCCCAGGGCTCTAGCCACTCGAGTTTGTGAGTGGTGAGTGCAGCTCTAATTTATATATACATTTATATATGTATATATAAAAAGCTTTTAGCCCCAAGGTACCAGGATGGTTTGATATGTATGCCATTGTTCTGTACATAAAAAACTTTTTCATAAACCCAATACTATCTGAAGCATACACATGGTCTGAAAATATCTTGACAGCATAGCAATATCTTTAGAAATACTTTACCGAAAGTTATTTCCATTTCGTTCAACATTCCTGGCTCAATTTTGCTTTCAGATATTAATCTAATTGATAAGTTATTTTAAGTTGTCAGACCATTAGTACCTTCCAGTAGGATAAGTACATGAAATGTGAAGTTGCTTCTTTATTTTACTGTTCTAAGAATTCTCTTGATTTAAAATTAAGTTATACAATTCTATTTGAAGGTCATTAATGCACACAACTAATATGAAAACATTAAAATGCATACAGATATCAAATTCAAATTTTATTAGGGTGAGATTTATTCTGTGTACATACAAAGCTTATATGTCTGAGCTTATATGTCTGCAGAGTTTAGCTACAGTGCAGGGAACATATGTATTCCCTTAGGAAAAAAATGGAACGATTTATGCAACAAGTTGGGTGGAAACCAGGGTCTTAGCCAGTAAAATACCTGATTTAAGGTAAAAAGACACCCTAGATTTTGGTATGTTTCTTTTTTTTTATAAATGCTAGTTCCAAGTTAAATTTCGAAAAAGTTCAACTTCAAAATACTAACTAAAACATTTCTTGAAGAATTAAGCATATAATTACTTTTTTTTGTTAATGTACATAATCAGTGTAATGATTTTTACTTTTTCAATTAGGGATTTTGGACACCCTCGATTCTTGAAATCCCAATTTGGACACCCTGTAATCAAAATCCTGGCTACGTTTCTGGCGGAAACTAAGATTTTTTGTGGTACAAGTGTGTCTAGTAATTGTACCACCAAGACACTGCCATGTAACTACCACATGCTGACCACATGCTGTAGAATAGGAAATTAATCAAAGTGGTTTATTCTGCCGAACTCTTCCGGGTGGGGTCAGTCCGGTATAATGAAAGTCAAATTTATTATTCCTGTCATTAGAATATTAACCTTCAATATTGGGTTTTCGGAATAAAAATTCTCGGAAAAATCCAAAATCACAAATTCGGTTAATTTGCACCACAGATTAATTTCCTATTCTACAGTAACCTTGACAGTGCCACATAACTACTGTGCACTAACCACACAGCAGAGGCGACATATGGGTAACTTGTGGTGGTAAGAGATTATGCAGGAGTAAAAAAAACTTACCAATAATGAAAACTTCACTCATCATTTTACAATAGGGATGGATACCTCTAAGAATGTAATGATACGATACAGGATCGTTACCAATGAAACGGGGAAGTACTAGTATTTTAATGGTTTTGTTAACGGTACTTTGATGCATTATTACCTTATAAACTTTGTTGTGAATAATCATGTTTAGGATCGTGGACAATCACTGAAAACACGATAACTTCACAGTGGTTAGTATCGTTAATAGTACTTCTAAGTAATGAGACAGTAAGGTACGGTACTTTTTGAAATGATACTGGTACCTCTAATGGCATCCAATCCTATTCATGGAAATTGAGACCGTAAAACAGTCAGCTTACTACTTAATCCATTATGGCTCAAAAGCTGTAGGTAACAACCTGACAATTTTGATGAAATCAAACAGCTGTAAGTACTAAAAATACATGACTATTTTGTCCTCTTTCATGTAATGATTAAGTTTACATTTATAAGAAACCTCAGCTTTTCAGTCGGTTGTATCCTTCTTGCACTATTAAGTATGAGCATGTTTCAGTATCATTTTCAAAAAGAATTTGATGAAAAATTTCTTGGTGCTGAAAAATTACTTTGGGCCCTTAACAGGGTCTTAGTCAGGATTTAGAAACTGGGGCCCAAAATTGTCATTCTTTAAATTTTGAGGCATCCTATTTTTTAGGGGACACCACAATATATTTAGATTACAACCATAAACATGTGTTTACTTACATGGGATTCACATTGGTGTTAAAATAAATAAAATATATGTTTGAAAATAATATTATACTAAATTACTCCCGTAAAATTATATTTGTCCTGAGGGGTATTATTTGAGGGTTTAGGTGCCCAAATGATGTCCAGATGCCCTGCTGGCCAAGCCTATGGCCCACAATTTCTCTGGTTTATGGCCCTAACTCCAGTTGCAGAGCACGACTGAGTCCCAGAACCAGGAATTCAAAAGTAGGGCCGTCATTGATAAGAAATATTTATCGATTCGATAATCGACAAAATTATTACCGATACACTACTTTGTTCAATTCAGCGAATCAAATTCAAAATGAATGAAAACCAGCAATGTGCTTATGAGGAATGGTTGTAGTTCGCGTGTGGGGTGATTTTTTGACCTATTGATCACAGCCCTAACCCATACACATTCATCTGTGTGAATTCAAGGATAAATAGAATGGACGCACACAGTTGTAGTGGGGAGTTTATGTGTTGTTCAAGCTGTATTTTCCTGAAAAATAGTTTATTTACCTAATTTGCATATGAATCGATATGTTGTGCCTTCTTCCATATCGGTAATCGATAAGGTTTTTTTATCGATTCATCGATACAGGCGTTATCAATGGCAGCCCTATTCAAAAGCATGAGATAGTACCTCTGCTTGATCAATTGCAGTAATTCCCAAAGACATTACAGCATTATGTGTACTATTTGCTAAACTTGGCAGCATAAATGTCATCATATAAAAACCAAAGCGAGACCTTCGTTACATATAAGTGCAATTTGCTTTGTAGTTAGGTCCTGTTACGATGTTGCTTTATTTTTATCATATTTGCATTATTTGTTACAGAGTTGCCTCCTTTGTTACAGATGTCAATCTCTTGTTACAAAATGTTCTTCCTTTGTCACAGTTTCGTCTTATGTTACAGAGTTGCATTCTTTTGTAATTGATCTTAGAGTTAGATCCTTTGTTACAGAGTTTCATCTTTTGTAACAGAGCTGCATCCTTTGTTACAGAGTTTCATCTTTTGTAACAGAGCTGCATCCTTTGTTACAGGGTTTCATCTATTGTCACAGTTTCATCCTATGTTACTGAGTTAGATACTTTGTCACAGAGTTGCATCCTTTGTAACAGAGTTGCATCCATTGTTACAGAGCTCCATTCTTTGTTTCATAGTTTCATTCACATAGCTGTTACTGTGTGTGGGTTTTATAAAGATGGTATATAGTTCTTAGTCTTCACTATCGTTTGTTTTTTGCACTTAAATAAGAATAAAGGGTATATCTATCACATGACTTTGTCTTACTAACAGATGAAGAATGTGTACATTATTTAACTCAGATAGACCTTCACAATATAACAAGCTATACTTTCTGCTACAAGCTACCCACCATTTATTAGCTTATTGATGATCAGCTTTTATATTATTATCTATTTGTTACATTAACCATTTTATCTCTGATTGCTGAGGTTGCTAGGCAATATGAAAGAATTTTTGGGGGAAATTGTGGAGAATTAAAAATAAATAAATGTCGCATCTAAATTATGTTCGTCACTATGTATAGAACTACTGTCATCGAGGTATATAATATAATATTTCTTCATTTTTGAATTTTTTTCTGATCTATTAACCCTTCGCTGCTGCAGACTAATTTGGTCAAAAGAAAATGGTGCAAAATACAATAAAATAAGACTGTCACCGTGACAAATTGGTACTCATCTGATAGTACACAGCAAGAGCTTTCAAATGAATACCAATATGACATGGTTTGGCTTGTTTACAAACATTTCTGCCGTCTTGCGCCTTGGAAAAAAGTAGCCTCAGAACGTAAATGGTTAAATCACCTTTGTATGGTAGGGTTAATGAATAATGTTGTAATCATCTATGTTTTTGTGAAATCTACATGGAAAGTACGATTTTGTAAATAGTTGCTTGAAATCATTGTATATGTCATATTTGCTAATAATTATTGGAAAAGAAGCCAATTTTCTCTATTCCTGGCTTGTGCGTGTGAGAAAGTTTGTCCGTGACTTGGGGTTAGGCGGCGGTTTTGGCCAGGTACTCCAGTTTCCTCCGCAACTGAAATTGGCTAGTCACGACTCGACCGCAATTCGGCAGAAAAAGTGACGAAATTGTTTTTCTAGTAGTAACACTTTCAATACTACAGCATCTCTGACATAGTTCGGGATTCCTATTTCATTGAAGTATCTTATGGAAAAGATTTAATCTTAATCAGAACCAGACTAGCAACTCTTTTTCTAACTATTTTGTGAATTTATGTTTAGATCTTAAGTTATTTTCTAAAGGATCATAGATCCAGATCCAGTAATACTGGCAGCGGCAGAAAGCCGCCTAACAATTTTGGGACAAAATTGGGAATATTTTCGAAGAAGAAATATTCAACAGAACACGACCAACATTTCCCTTCAAATATTTTGTGATATCATTCTTAATTTTCGAGTTATTGTCAGATTCAGGTGAATACTGTGTGGTACAAGTCAAAGGTACATGTAAGTAAATCTGTCTCCGATTTTTTCTCATAGTTTTGTAAAAATGTTACAAGGGAAGACTACAGGGGAATTCTACTTAGTTTTTAAGTCTTTCTCAGTTGTATACAAATGTTACATGGGGTATCTAATAAGGGAGAAGACTTTGTGGTATAAATCACACATATAAGTGGGGGAGTATTGTTTAATTCCATTACATGCAAGAACATGTTCAATAAATTATCAATACCTAAATGACTTGCCTTTTATGTTTTTCATTCCCGTAAAAAGGTTTATGTTAGGCCAAGAAAAATATTGTTTGTTTCCTGTAACGGTCCGAAAAGTAGGTAGGTCAGCAAAAAATCTTTTTTTGCTTTATTTTTTAGTTTTGTGTTTTATGCATGTTTTACGTTGATTTGGAGTTGGAATTCTTTTTAATAAAAACATGTTAGGGTAGGGTGACAGGAAACAAACAACTTTTTTTAGGCCTTATTTGTAATGTGAGCATCATGTTGATCTTTTTTTCTACTGTGGCATTGTGAATTACACTGAATGCTGATATGGATGTTTTAAATCAACATTTTATCTCCAAGTTGTTACCTGCTCACATTGGAAGTTATCTCCTGGACTCGCTCCATAACCCAAAAGGGAGGCTCAAATTTTCAAGTCCTAACCTAATAGCAAGACCTTACAGATGTTCATAGGTTTGGGCTATTAAAATAGACTCAAAAAACATACATCTTAGTATACACCCTGTTGTGGCACTTGTAAACGCAACAGTTTTGCACCATGCTTTCTTGTTTACATGCCACAATGTGATCCAGCAGCCCGACCTGCTTGATCAAGGCATGGCGACGGACTCGATCGTCTGCCCATAACAAACATGGCGGACGATCTCCAGGCAAGCGTGGGTCACGTGACAAGTGCGCAATCCCGTTCTATTTATATCCATGGTTATTGGTCAAGGGCCATAGAGTAATCATCATGTTATACCTATTAATTTAATGAATCCTGCTGGCCTGAATACCCGCAAACAACAACCGAGATCGCCGACTATACAAAAGAGTATATATCAACTTTACAGAAGAGTATCTCAGATGTTTGTCAATTTTTTCCCATATTGTGTTTTATAATTTGTTTGGTATGATAAAACAAATAGGTCATACAGGATTTTTGAGTAGGGCAAGTAGCTTCACCTTCTATGTTGTTCTTTTTGGTTAATGCCTGACCCTAAAAACTTATAGCATTGTAAAAAATTTGAAATAGGGTTTACAAAAGGGGCAATGTTAGACTATTGTGTTCAAGCGCTTTTGAACATTATAGGAGGATATCAATTGTTATTAATCCTTTGTAAGAATTTTGAAATAGGGTTTCCAAAATGGCAATGACAACATTTTGGCTGTCAAATTATTAGGCTAGACCGCAAGATATTTTGATAATGATCTTGAATATTCATCTGCTTTTTGAGAAAATGCATTTCATCTTTCAGAAATGTTCAAAGACTATTTGAAGTGAAACTTTATAGAATTATTTGTAAGGTAATATAATTTTCTGTCTGAAACATTTGGGTTTTTTGTTGAGTATTTTCACTATTCCAAACAATGCCTGACACTATGCTGGCTAAGGCCCTCACATTGTGTAATTTGGAGGAGTGTGGCTGTCCAGACATTGCCCTGAAACCCTGATTGCTGAGGCCCTGCTTGTGAATGTACATTCTGTTGTTTTCTAGAGTACGTCCATGGCCTATGAGGAGGTTGACGAGGATAATGTCTACACCTGTGTCGGCCATCCCCTGCGACGAGACATCGAGAATATCGTCAAATGGATGCTGAACGAGGATTTTGTTAACGCTTATAATAGTATCCTTTTGCCCAGAAAAAAATCATCTAATTCGTTCATGGTTTGAGATCTTCTCAATGAGTGTTGTATCGATTTATGATACTTAGAAATAACTGTGTAATCAAGCATTTAACGAGGAGTTGTTAGGTTTTGAATAATCTTTCTTCTAATTCTATTCAAGGGTGCATTGATCAAAAAGATTTTACCAATAAATCAGGCTTTTAGTGCTGCAATTATGAATAGTTTTATAACAGCTTTGGCATAAAAAGATGTCTTTTTTGGTGGTATTTCTATGATGAATGGAAAATATGTGAAGAAGTTATTTTATTGAAACTGAATTAAAATTTCTCCTTCTAATACTTCATACATTGATGATTAATTCTAGAGTTTTGTAGGTACCCAATCATTCTGACTTAAGGTGAAATATGAATATGAGCGGGTGAAACCAGTCATTCAGAATAACCTGATTGTCATTGTCATACAGATGCTTGGAAATTATGTGAGAACTTGAATAAGCAGGAGACTTAATCTTCTATTGTGAAAGCTAAAAGCCAAAATAAATTCCCTCTAGATAATGTAATTCCCTCTAGAGTTTTATACACAGATTGTGATATTGTATGAGCCGCTTACGAGTCATATTTGTGGAATGAATTTGAAAATGTCAGATTTTGCTAAGGCATAATAGTGAATGAACTAACTGGTGATTAATATGCTATCGACCTACCATGAATTCCAAATTTTTGTGAAAAGATGGAATGAAATTTCCTTATCTTTGCAAGATATTCAACAGTTAAAAACTGCCAAGGGCCTAGCATTACAAGATATCCTCAGTGAGGTGCATCTCTATGTGCATCGCAGTAAGTATGAATATAGAAGTTTCAAGTATTTTGAAAATGGTATTTCGTTAATGTTAACTTTTTCTTCAACATTGCATTTGTGCATAGCTAGGTGAAGTTAGTGGAGGAGACTAGAGTGTCTGGGAAAATCCCCAGAGTCACTGGCAACTTTCTCACATGCCCTGACTGGGATTTGAAACCGGGTAGTAATGGGAGACAAAAGTAGCAAACAGTCTGTGTGTTGGCAAACTAAGCCTTAGATCGCTTGGCTATCAGGGTCAGCCACAGACTAGGTTCCTAGTCCCTAAAAAGTTTAAAGTTCCCTCAGTGCTGGCCAAGCAGTGTGGTGTAGTACCAGGTATGTGGATAGATGGCACCACCTGCTCCTCCATTATCATACTCAAACTGGATCCTCTATTCCCCTATTGAGATAAGTGTAAACTAAATTGACCTCTGTGACACCTAGACTATTTTTGCTTGGTAACAGAAAAAAAAACACTGAAAAATTCATATGACAGCCTAGAAATCTAGGCTAGGTCAGCAATAGTTGTATGTTCTGTAGGCTATCTAGTAATATTTCTACTCAAGAAGGTCAACCAGGCAATTGGAAATACTTCAATGTTAGCTGTGACAAAATTAAAAATGTAGTAGGGTTATTATGGGCATAACATTATGACCCAGGCTTTTGATTATATTATGATCAAATAACATTTAAAAAACATGTTATTTCCATATAAAAGTTTAAAACCCATTTGTTTTGTAGCTAAATAAGTGGGCTTACCTCCTATTTAATTTGATAACTGGTCAATCATGGTTTTGTAAACAATTGATAATAAACAAAGCTTTCAGATGTATCAATTTATATATACCATCTGTTTCAGTTGATTTTCCTCTTCACATAAGGATTCACTTGCTGGAAAAAATGGCTGATGTTGAGTAAGTATCTCTCTTGGGAGAGAAATTGGAGAAGTTTATAGCTTTAATATTAAATACAGAGAGCTTGACTGAGATAGATTTATCTAATAGCAACTTAGCCTTAGTAAATAAAAAGAAATGAATACTTCATTGTGTTCCTTAAACATAATGGGTGGAAAGAGTGTGAAATACTTCTAATGTCAATTATTATTATTATTATTATTATTATTATTATTATTATTATTATTATTATAACTATAATATTTATTATCATTATCATTATTATTATTATTTTTTTCATTATTATTTTCATTATTATTTTCATTATCATTGTCATTATTATTGTTATTATTATTATTATTATTAATATTGTTTCTTCTCTTCAGGCATCGCCTTGCGTCTGGCACGAGCGAGAAGATCCAGCTGAGTTCTCTTCTGGCCGCGTTCCAAGCGGCACGGGACATGGTCTCACAGCAGGAAGACAATCAGGACATGCAGTCCTGAAAAACACTTTAATACATTGCCACTATCTGAGTGAAATACGGAAGTGATAACCCCTGAAAAGCTGCCACCTGCATTTACTGAGGAGGGTAGGGTGGGTTCGGCAAAGTTGAAATATAGAGATCATAGAAATATGTGGATACCCAAGTGTATGTGATATTGCAATTAGTGAGGTTTTTCATAAGTAACCGACCCTAATGTGTCAATTACTGAAGAAGTTATAAACCCTTCCAATGCTAAGGCTACTTTCGTCCAAAGCACAAGGATGCAACATTTTTAGAAAACCATCTAAACCCTGTCATGTTGGTATTCATTGGATAGCTCTTGTTGAGTACTCTCAGATGATTACCCATGCACCAGGGTTTCTGTAATTTTTCAGGTGTTTTGCATCATTTTGTTTTTGTGAAATTAGCCACCAGCAGCATGATATTTAACCACTATCTGGGTGAAATATGGAAGTAAGTGTCAACCTAAGACCTGCATTTACTTAGCAGGGTAGGGTGGGATTGTCAATGTTGGAATATAGAGATCTCAAAAATATGTGTCTGTAATATTTGAGTCAGTGAGATTTTTCGTGAATTGTCCACCTTACTGTTTCAACAACTGAAGAAGGTAGTGAGAAACTGTATGACATCCCATGTCATCTACTGGTCTAACCAGCGAAAACAAATATATTTGACAAATTGCACATAAGAAGTGGTTCCACCATCTCATTTCCAATTCAGAGATTTTTATTGTGCTATATTTCAACTATTTTTCTACAGGAGCCGCAGGTGCTGGGTTGTTTGAAACCAGTAATTATAACTGATGTTATAAAATGTATATATGAGATGTATAATAAAGGTGTCAAAAATGAATAACTTGCATTATTTTCTTTATTATCTTTCTTTTTCTATATCGTGTATGCTGAGCTAGAATAATTATCCAAACAAGGTCATCATTAGATGTGGAGAAAAATGTTTAAATCTCCTCAACAAAACAAAATTTTTAGAAAAACTAGGATGAGAAATCTTAACACAGACAACAGCCCTCCTTCAAATATTTTGTGAATTTGAATTTATTTCAATGTTATTTTCAGAAAGTATCGAAGGTCCAACAACACTTATCTAGGAAATCTCCAGGCATGAATGGATTACCGAAAATTCTTGGGAATTTAGACCACCCAAGGAATTTGGGCCACTTTAACTATTTTGCGAAATATCGACCACCCTTGATCTATCACTGGTTAAGCTCTTCACAAAGTTTGAACAACTATTTCTCTGCTTTGCCAGTATTTTCATAAAACATGGGCCACTCTCAACCCATAAAAATTGTATTATGAAAAGGTGTCCAAATTACTGAGAAGTTAGGGCACACTAATTTCATATTAGAACCAAATGATAATGAGGCATGAATAGGTAAACACGATAGTCTTATTCAACATTTAAACACAACACAGCTGTATGCAATAAGAGTTTATTGTATATTCCATGTATGCAAATTTACTTCTATGAATACACAGGTTCAACAAATATATCACAACAGGACAACCTGGTTTAAATATACAGTCAATATCGTTAAAGGTATGTTACTTTTCACACAATAGATTTGAAATGAGTATTTGTCACCTTAGATTACTTATAATATTAACTAATAAGTTATGAATTAACCCGTCCAATGCTGAGGCTACTTTCGTCCAAAGCACAAGGATGCAAAGACTTTTGAAGAACATCTTAACCATGTCATGTTGGTATTCATTGGAATGCAACCGCCGGGTACTTTCAGATGAGTACTTATCTGTTAGGGTTTCAGTTATTTTTCAGGTTTTTTTTGCATCATTTTGTTTTGGTCAAATTAGCCACCAGCAACATAAGGGTTAACCAATTAGATATCAATCAATAAGAAAAACTGTTATCATAATGGTAATTCAAATATTATTACCGAAACTGTGCAGTATCTTTATATCAGGTCTCTTTAATATACGCATGATCGGACCGACTGAAAGCATCATACTCTCAGATATCAATAGGAAAAAGCTATTGCAAGCAATCCAGGAATGATGTGGCAAGTTGAGGCATAACCTACAATTATTTTTCAACTTTTTCAGCTGAGAAATATATCCTTTTTATCCATACTTTTTCGAAAAATAATAAAAACTACATTATACTTCCAAATATATTTGGAAAATTTGTATACCATGTTAATTTTGCGCATATGAAATAATGTGCTTGGCAGGCAGCTGCCTTTGGTGCGCAGTTCAATCATTGCGTACTGGTTTTGAATGACAGGCTATCATGTCGGCGTGCTGAACGACACTAGCACATGGATCACATGTCCAAATAATGGTGCGCCATTTAATAATTGCTAATGCCAGGGATGCACAAAGTATACATTAACCCATTCATGCCTGTAGCAGCTAAAACCGCCTGGCCATTTTGGTGATATCTCTCTAACAATAGCAATTTTCAGAAAAATTTTGAAGGAGAGATGTTCTTCAGAACTTTATCTAAAACTCTCCTTCAAATATTTTGCAAATTTATGCCTAACGCCAAAGTTATATTCAAAGGTATCACAGTTACAGACGACAATTGTCAAGAAAATCTGCAGGTATGAATGGGTTAATTAAACTGCCACAATATTAGCAAGGTATACAGGAATCTAGATGTGTGGCATTGATATCTAGCCATGAAAGGCATAAACAAGTAAAAACTGTTCTTCATACAAAGCCAGTCATACCTGCATGGTTGTAAGCCTTTGAGATGTATCCAACATATACTGATATAGGAATATAAGGCACTTGGCTCTTACTGTAGAACACACATATGACGCGTGTCCCAAGTATAGCGAATTGGGGAGTTTTTGCATCATATTTATCTTTATGTTAACGACAGTAGCCGCCGCTGACAGCGCCAGTTCAGTAAGAAAAAAGTACAGCGTTTTTTATATAAAGCGAAGCGGAACCACACGCTATGTACGCTTTATATAAACAGACGCGTACATTGTGTGTTCTACAGTATTCTTGTGTCATACCCACATCGAGCCTCAGCAGTGGCGAAGGTTTCTTCTGTAATTGCTGAGGGTAACACAAAAAACGTTTGTATTTCTGAAACCCTTATGCTGCTGGTGGCTAACTTGGCCAATACAAAAAGATGCAAAAAAAACGAAAAATTACTGAAACCCTGGCAAATGGGTACTCATCTGAGAGTACTCGGTGAGAGCTTTCAAATGAATACCAAGACGACAGGGTTTCAATGTTTTTTCAAGTATATTGCATTCTTGTGCTTTGGACAAAAGTAGTCTCAGCAATAGAAGGGTTAACCCTTTCACATCTGTAGAGTACACATAGTCTGCCACCTTTACAAATGTTTCAATGATGAAACTATTCTTTGAGAAATATTTGACTGAAAATTGTCGTTCCTGTTTGTCTCAGCAATATCTCTTCGAACACTTTCAATAGCTACTCTATTTGATGAATTGAGTTCAGTCTTCAGACCATGTTGGCACTCTAGATTAACCCATTCACACTCGGAGATCCTCTGGAAAGTATCGTCTGCTACTTTCATACTTTTCAAAATAACTTTGGAATAAAGCAAAAGTTCACAAAATAGTTGAAGGAGAGTTGTTGTTTGACTTCTCTATAACATTTTACCATCAATTATTTTCCAAAAAATGCTTTTGTTAGAAAAAATATTTCCAAAATTGTCAGGCCTGTTTTGGCCACTCTGAGCATTAATGGGTTAAAATGGGTTAAATTGGATAAAACTTGCGATTCAAGCAAAACATAGTTTTATGCCTTTAAAAGGTTAAAAAAGTATATGATGATTCCTAAGCATAAGGCTAACCGTTTAAAGTCACAGAGATGTATGAAGTCCTCTATGCCGTTATACAGGAGGAATCTGATTGATATCGTAACTCAGTATTCTAACAACACACTTCACTAATACAGGTGAACTTGGATATGATGGACCACTGTACGCCGGATTTTTGCATATGACGGACGATATGCTTGGTCCCAGTCCGATGCATATCAAGTATTCGTCATATGTATACGACGGATTTTGCATATGACGGACCAACTTTCCTGGTCCCATTGAGTCCGTCATATCCAAGTTCACTAATATCTAGTTCATGGTAAGCGAAATATCGCAAATTAATCTAGGCATTAAGAGAACACACAGTGGTAACAAAGTAGCAGATATGAAATTTCATTCAGTAAGTACCATTAGTACATAAAAAAAGCCAAACCCTGTGTTGCTATTTTGTACTTAGATGGAACACATTTTTAAGACCAGCATTCTCGGTCCTAATACACAATGCTCAAGGTACTATCATTTCAATGTGCATGGAAATTAATTCGATGCAGGGTAAGATGCAGAGGTTCTTTTGTTATGAGCAATAATATAGAGCAAAAATCAAAGAGAAGCATATGTTTAACCCTTCCAATGCTAGGGCTACTTTCGTCCAAAGCAGAAGGATGCAAAGATTTTTGTTAACCATCTAAACCCTGTCATGTTGGTACTCATTTGATAGCTCTCGCTGAGCTCTTTCATTTGAGTCATTTTTCAGGTGTTTTTGCATCATTTGGTATTGGTCAAATTAGCCACCAGCAGCATAAGGGTTAAAAGGGTGTATGTTTACATCTACATCATTAAATGTGAAACCCCTATATGCCTCAGCAGCTGCAGCAACGAATGATCTCAATTACTGGAATTAACTTATAGTGGAGATGTATAAATACTTCTGAAATGTAATACAGCTATTTCCGGATTTAAATAACAAATGGATTGTAAAAAACATTATCTATGATGGGTGTTCTGGCATTAAACTTAAAACGTAAATAAAACAGTAATACCCTGACTAATAGAACTAAAACACCGCTCTAAAAGTAATGCATTAACCTATATATTAGTCCTAAAAACATCTAATAAAGCATGCCAGTTTGAATAAAGTGCTTGAACAAATAATCTGTAAACCATGAAAAGAAAGCTTTAAGAAAATGCAACTCTGTGAAAACACTGTCATTCGTCTTATCTATTCACATGTGTCTGTTAAAATATGTTAAAAAATCCTGTAAGCAATATAGAAAATTTCCATTGCAAAAAAATGACCTCATACCCTTAGTGTAGACTACTATCAGCAAGATCCAGTGTTTTATTCTAATAAATAATTAACATCAACAATTGATTGCATGTTAGTGAAATCATAAAATAGATCAAAGAATATTTTCATAGAAAAACAGTCCACATGCCTTCTTTAAGGAAGACAATCAAAATGTTCTGGGTTTAATTCAATTAAAACATTTGCAAATAAGAAAGTTGGTCAACCTACAAAATAGGAGAAAATGGCACAGAGAAATGATATACATCTTAGTATATGATATATGCATATACACTATATACTTTAACACTCGATTTTATTTCATTGATTTTAACTACCAATCTTCAAAGGAATGTATTTAAAGAGTAGAGTACGCCATACATGATACATAGGAGGAAGCCATATTTAAGTAATGTATAATTTTAATGTCAGCAAAACCCCCCCCAAAAAGCCACAAGTGTGATTTTCGGGTTTTTCCAGATCTAAGAAGACCTTACCTACAGTTGAAGTAAAACTTACAAAAATCTGTGCACTATGTATGATATATATGATTTTTCTAATGCTGTCCATATCCCAAACAGCATATTTCATATTAGTAATAACCATCACAATTACCTAATGTACAGTAATGTGCTTAAGTTGTGGATCCGGAGAAGGGTGAACCCTTATGCTGCTGAGGCTACTTTCATCCAAAGCACAAGGACGCAAAGATTTTTGAACACCATCTAAACCTAGTCATGTTGGTATTCATTTGATAGCTCTTGCTTAGTACTCTCAGATGAGTACCCATTTGCCAGGGTTTCAGTGATTTTTCAGGATTTTTCATCATTTTGCATTGACCAAAGTAGCCACCAGCAGCATAAGAGTTAAAGGGGTTCAATATACTACCCTTGATTAGAAACATTGTTTCTTCGCTGAGAATTGTCACTTTTCTCTAGATCTGTGTAAAGCAATGGGACAGAACTACCCTACTATTAAAAAGAAACCCTCTCATACCCCCAAACCCCCTACTTGGAAATCCTGGGTCCCAGTGCCTCTAAACAATCTCACATAACAAAAGCAAACAACCTAAAAACCCACTATGACAAAGTCACCTGAGTTGGTTAATAGTTAATATTCAACAACAAAAATAACTTAAACAAATTTGACTTTAAATAGTCAATGATTCCTAGGGAGACCCCCTCTTTTGAGTGGTCATCTTCTTCAATATGTCATCTCTATCAAAGAACCATCATTAAGAAAAGGTGCCCTGCTTGCACAAGGCTGCAAAAATGACTAAAATTTTAGTCACTATTTGGACTGCCCTACAGGGCAAGTTGATTTTCTAACAATAATTATTTTGATCATCAGCAGAATAAGAACAAAACAATAATATGCATGTTCAATTTTAAGATGATCACTCTTATATATAATTAAACTCAAACTTATTAAATACACTGTATATCATTTTCCAAAGAGTTCAAATGTATTGTAGAGAAAGTTGAGAATTTGGATCAATCCTATTCTCAAACTTCGAAATATCCTAAGAGGTTTTTAGCTTAGGATGATCAATAAGAAACATGCTAGACCACATTGTCCAAATTCCAGACCCATTCCATATGAAAATCACTAAATAGACTATAAATCATGTGCAATTAATTGATTAAAAGAAAAGTGAGCAACAAAACAAGAGAAACAAAACTTTTAGACTGTAGTCATTCATTTTCCCGCCAGATGTGGGATCTGTATCCGTGGCAACTAGAGTGAAGTTGTGAACTTGAGCTTTTCCATTCTGGACCTGGATGACCTGAGTAGCTGTACGATAGCCACTCGCTATGATCTGGAAAGAGATATCAAATTGGGTTATCGGAGAAGAATTTGCATGATTCACGCAACTATAGGGATACAGATAGTAAATTTTGAAATGATCTGATCCGATATAGATATTTTAAAAATGATACAATATCTTAGCAATATCTTAATATAATAGCTACTATTTGTAGGCTATGATCGGCCTGCGGGTAATAATCAATTAACCCTTCCAATGCTGAGGCTATTTTTGTCCAAAGCACAAGGACACAAAGATTTTTGAAAAACACCTAAACCATGTCAAGTAGGTATTCATTAGATAACTCTTGCTGAGTACTCAAAAATGAGTACCCACATGCCAGGGGTTCAGTCATTTTTCAGATATTTTGCATCATTTTGTATTGGCCAAATTAGCCACCACCAGCATAAGGGTTAAGCGGCATCTTTCCGTCTGTTCTAGTGTAGCTCAATTACAAGTAGTTTCTTGTTTCTAAAATGCTAAACGATTATTGTTGAGCATATTGTTGAAAATAATTTGAAACTATCCAATACTTTTCCTTATTCATAATCAATATAATAGATGTGTATCAAATAACGATCCGCATCCCTACACAGCTACACCATGAATTGGAGACTACAGCCAAATTGCAAATACTTCAATACAAATGTTTTGAACCTTGCTTTCAAATATAAAATAAATGCCAAAAGAATTGTCAATGTATACTTATCAAAAGTGAACATCAATGTCTATTGCCAAACATATGTAAATGCTACACTCACAGATTATTTACCTTTAATCAGGAGCAATAGATGATATCATTAATTGTTCCTCTTTTAACCCTTATGCCGCTGGTGGCTAATTTTGCCGATACAAAATGATGCAATAAGCTGAAAAGTGACTAAATCCCTGTCAAATGCTACACTCACAGATGAATAAGTAATTTTGCCAGTTAACATAGACTGTGTGCTCTAAATGTTGGGGTGGTAAAGGGTTCTACACTATTTTGTTTATATATCTGTGGATAGGAAATAGTGTGTTCATGAAGAGTAATACACTATTTCAAAATGTGTAAATTTATGATTGTCATTTATTCCCAACCATGATTTAGAAAATACATTCAAAAGCATCAAAATTATTTACCTTAAATCAGGAACAATAGATGATATCATTAATTGTTCCTCCTTTTATGTATAATATCCAGGTGGAGTGGAAGTATAACTCATTATGACTCACCTTTATAGTGTATCGTCCAGGTAGGAGTATGCGCCAATATTCGCCATTTTTTGTGCTCTTGACTGGGTGGGTGCGGTTGTAGGAACAATAGATGATACATTTAATTGTTCCTCCTTTAATGTATAATGTCCGGATGGAATGGAAGTATAACTTATATGACTCACCTTTATAGTATATCGCCCAGGTAGGAGTATTCGCCAATATTCGCCATTTTTTGTGCTCTTGACTGGGTGGGTGCGGTTGTCCACATATATGCTGGCCCCACCAACTACACTGGTACTGTTGGAGCTCATCACATAACCTTTAATACCTGCAAAATAAGGGTTTGATAAGCATTTGGAATAGGACACAGTAAGTTATTTAATGCCAATATTCTTAGAGCCTTAGATGAAGAGAACATAGATACGTCGCCACAGAGCAATTACCATATGGCCTATAGTGAAGCCCTGGACACACCCAATCTCGCATAATCTAGTCACTAGGAGCCAAAAACTAATGAGGGTTCTTGTATTTGATTACATTATAGAGGAGGTTGCACACAATCATGCGCAGAATGCACCTCTTGTCAACAACTGGGCAAGGAGTTGTATACAGGCCGCTAAGCGAGATCTGCTGATTCATGAGAGGGCTTACTAAACGAATCTGGACCAACAACATTCAATCGTGTATTGCTCTATTTATTTTCTCATAATCAACACAATAGGATTAGTCAAGTATTTTTCTGTTAATTTCTTTGTAATCAATGTAACAAGATCAACAACTTTCTATAAAATATATATTTTTTAATATCATTTTGTAATTCATCCATTAGTATCAACAAATATCAGGGCTCGACGCTAAGGGTGAACCTATGGCCCCAGGCCAGTAAAAATTCCCCAAAACAGCTTCGGGCCAGTAAAAAAAGACCTCAACTGGTCCTACAGGCCAAGTAAACATTTGGAGACATTCTTGTTAAAAAGTTTCCCTCACGAAAATGTCCCCAAATGTTTTTAAATTAAATGAAGATGAAATTTATAAATATAAATGTTGTGGTGGATCTTCTGCAATGTTCTTTCTTGTTATGTTAAAGAAAAAATTTAGAACCAGTAAAAATTTTGCGGGACCGTTAGATGCTAGGTGTTAATGGTCCTACAGGACCAGTATCATTTTGAGTTAGCGTTGAGGCCTGAATATTGATCAAATATTTCTCTATATATTGTAGTGCTGGGACTACGCCCAAAAACATGAACTCGAGCGCTCAGCAAATCTAGCAACCAAAACTGGAGTCAATATCGAGTTTTATGGCCACATTGACAAGATCTTAAGGCGAACAATTTAAAACAAAATTGAGCCTCGGCATACGCCGACACAAGCCAGGCACACTTACGGTCTACTCCGGCATTGAGAATCGGTGCACCAGAAAATGGCATAATAGGCATCTGACAGGAAATCTGGTGTGAATTGGGGAGTTTTGGCCGTCGCTGGGCCACACATGCATTGGAAGCATGTGTTGCTATTAAAATATCATAAGCTTGCAATTTCCGAGCGATCAATTTTTGGACTTGAGCGCTGGAATCGGAGAACCCCAGCGACCGAATGCTCGAGCTTCCGATTACTCATCCCACTACTAATATATTGTATTGTAATCAAGATATTCCTAAATTATTCAGATGTGAACCTGTGAAAAGTCTCCTGGTTTTGCAAACGTTGACAGCATTAACCCTTATGCTGGTGGTGGTCAATTTGGCCAATAGAAAATGATGCGAAAAAGTCACTGAAACCCTGGTATATGGGTACTCATCTGATAGCACTCAGCAAGATCTATCCAATGAATACCAAAATGAGAGGCTTTATATGGTTTTCAAAATTCTTTGCATTGCTGTACTTTGGATGAAAGTAGCCTCAGCATTTGAAGGGTTGAACATGGATATATCGCCACAGACCAATTACCATATGGCATACAGTGAAGCCCTGGACACACTCAATCTTGCATAATCTAGTCTTAGTGTGACGTCATTAGGAGCCAAAGACCTATAAGGGTTCTTGTATTTGTTTACATTATAGAGGAGGTTGCTCATAACCATGCAGGGTCCGACGCTAAGGCTTGCCCTATTGCCCGGGGCAAGTCTGACAGTGAAAAACACAGTTTCGGGTAAGTTCATAGCCTAATCTAAAAGCCCGAACAGGCAAGTCAATATTCCCACTTTAATACTCCAAACAAAAGTTAGACCGAGATTATCGTTGTTATTTCCGCAAAACAATGCCCTTCACAGTGAGATTGTCATTCTCAATTGTGTGCCTCTATAGAGTTTATTCTAATAAAAATGCTAAAGAGGCATCAAAAATAGGCTGTCACTGTGTTAATAATGAACTAAGTGCAAAATAACATTTTGGGGGGGCAAGTTGAATTTTTTTGGGGCAAGCAAAACTTGGGGTCGCTCTGCCCGAATGGGCAAGTGCCTTAAAGAGTTAACGTCGATCCCTGCCATGCAAACCTATGGGAACCTATTAAAACCCATGGGAACCTATTAAAAGACCTTGAAAAGTCTCCTGATTGTGAGAAATGTTGAGAGTATTGAGTACATACCCATGTCTCCCATGAGTAGATAGGCAACGAGGGCGTTCTTGTTCTTGGCCCAGTAGGACGGCAGGTCTCGGGCCGCAGGAAACTTACAGCACGCCACCTCCAGGGTGATCTCCATACAACCAGCGTAGATATAGTTATAATCCTGCATCCCTCCTGAAAACACACACATGCAATATTATATACTGTACAATAGGTAATTACCCATATTTGCGATTTTGGATTTTTCCGAGATTTATTATGCCGAAGAGCCAATATTGAAGGTTAATATTCTAATGACAGGAATGATACTGGAAATGGATGGTACAATATTTTAGACTTTTGTTATACCCAAATGACACTAATCGGAAAAATTCGGCAGAATAAACCACTCGGATTAAATTCCTATTCTACACTATATATCTTGGGCTCCTTTTCCAACAAAAAATGAAATGAGAGAACACCGTCATTTTATAACAAAAAGCTTTGATTTTAGTTTTAGTTTTAGTCAGGTATTGACACCACCTGCTTCTGATCTAGATCACGAACAAAAACGTTGTCACTTCTTTAAGGGGATAAATTTTATTCGAGTCTGGTGTCTGGCACAAATACATGTAGATCTTTTGCTCAGTCTGAGATCTGTCATCCTTTGATGTAAAGGGGGCACCATTAAACATCTATTCATTCCTTTCATTTCACTTCTACTCAGGGAGTATGATTTGCTGAACTTCAAAAAAATAACATTTTATTTTTTTTATACAAAGAATAGATTTTTTATCTGCCTTGTTCTGAACAGTCTTGTAATATGACATGGTATGCAAAATTAGAGAAGTTAGTTTGCAGTCAATTGTTATATAACTGACACAAATCAAACAATAACAAATACACTTTCAAATGAGAATTTGAAATTGCATATCTGAATATTGCTAGTTAAACTTGAAAGTTAAAGGGTGCAATTTGCAAAAAATAAAAACCCCTGTTCCCTAGTTAATTGTTAAAATTTAAAAGTTAACTGCAAACATTAGTATTAGAATAACTTGTCAAAAGTGAATTAATATATGCACAAGACCAGAGGTGATGTAAAGATTTCTCATCCAATTAGTAATAATTGACATGATTAGAGGGAATCTTGGGTGAATTGTCAGACAAAATCCCAATTATCCTAGTAAATAATCTTTGCCACCTATGCATTTTGAGAAATATGACTGTCATAATACTTATACTATAAATCATAAGAACCACATTTTTTGCCCATGTATTTCCTTTCCAATTTGCACCATGCCATTTATTTATATGCATCAGCCATGTTAATTAACACCACTAACCGATTGTCTATCTTCATGATAAGATGCTAAATGCGAGAAATTTTGAGAAGATCATAAATTAAAGGGTTTGCAAATTGAAATTTCACTCACCTTTTTAGAGAAGTGAGAATATACTCTTATAAAAATCGAAAACTACTTTTTTAATTTTTAGTCATAATTCTTTTTTCAGGAGTGAGAATATACTCTTATAAAAATCTTATTTTTTTCATTATCAAATTGAAACAAGTTTCACAGGTAAGTCTTAGGATTACTTACTAAGTGTACTTAAAACAAATCTTTTAAGGAAACCTTAACTAATAGGGGTGCTTTTGACAAAAAAGTGAATGGTGAATGGCTGAGGTACTAACAAACAGATTGAATGATTGCAAGGATCATGATGATGATGATGCCAATGATGATGATGACGACGATGATGATGATGATGATGATGATGATGACTTCCATGAATGAGGATGAGGATGATGATAATGACTTTTATGACAATACTGCTGCTGCTGCTGCTGTTGCTGTTGCTGCTGCTGCTGCTGATGATGATGATAATGACATCTAATATGATTACAATTTTACGTGACCGTTTTGCGCATATGAAATAATGCACTCAGCAGCCAGCTGATGTTGAATGACAAACTTTGATGGCAGCATTTTGTATGATACTAGCATAGGGATTGGATGTCCGAAAAATGGTGCGAAGCTTAATAACTGCGGACTCCTGGGGTGGGCAAGGTAGACATTAATTTAATTGCCGCAATAATAACACAGTATACTAATAGGATTAGGCCAAAAAAAATATTATGTTTGTGGTTACATGACCCATCCCCCCCCCCCCAAAAAAAGGGTCGGTCGCTAGACTTTTTTTTTTTTCAATTTTCTTTCTTGCTTATTGCCAGGTATTCTAATAAGATAAGAAGTGGCAATACATAGATATTTAGGTTGTATTGTGCATGTATGCTTTATATGTATCAATGGTGGGCTGATATGATCTTAAATAGTCCTTGTAGTACTGTAAGATTTAAAACAAGTCTCTCGTGTAACTGCAATTCTTTTGTGTACCTGCATTAAAACCAAAAAAGCTTAAAAAAACTTTATGGTTGGGGGGTCAAAACAGGGTCGGTCGGTAACCACAAACATAACACTTTTTTGGCCTTATGACAATGATAGAGATGATAGTGATGATGGGAGTGATGATGATGAGGAGGAGGATACTTCAAGCTATCATGTTATACCTGTTTGTATTCACCATGCACCAGCATCTAAACAACCAAATAGCATGCCTTAACTTTGAAAAAACATTCTGACAAATCAGCAACGAAACAACAGATAGAAGGCCAAATAAAAAACTACTGACATGTCACAAAGTTCTTGATTTTGAGATAGATAGTGGCAATCATAACTTAAACTATTTATGAATACCAAGGATAAGCAATCTATTTCAAATGCCCCACATGCTCATACTACTCACTCAGGAAGAATTCATTCATTAACCCATTTAAGCTTAGACGCCTTTCTGGAAGTTTTCATCTGGACCTTATTTACTTTTACCAATAACATAAGAATTGAAAATGAATTTACAAAATATTTGAAGGAAAGTTGTTGGTAGCGTTCTTCTTGATAATTTTACTTCAAATATTTTTCCAAGTATGTTTCCACTTGAAAGATTTTATCAAAATTGTAAGGCCATTTATTGCCACTGTGAGCATTAGTAATGGGTTGAATACATAGAAACCTATTAAAATCATTCTTTCCTCTATCATGCATGAATATTCTACAAATGCAAAAATGCATTCACATTCAAGCTATATTTTTTAGACCTCTATCATCCCTAACCAACGCTCACCAGATACCTTGATAACATGTTTAGGGCATACACATATCCTTTGTAACTCAATAGGAAAAGGTAAGGTAACACTTACATTTGCAGGGGGGTGTGGGGGTTAGGGAGGTTCAAAAAGCCAGAAACTAATGCGCGCTGGCTAGCCCCTTTGAAAATTTTCAGAAGAAAAGGGGGGGTGGGGGTTGCACTTATTTGGGGTCTGTGTGGTTAAACAGAGGAACACAGTATTATTATTATTACAATGATTGCTTTAATACTTGATTTTCAAAAATAACAAAGGGGTCAACAACTTCCATGGTTCTATATTTTCTGATAATAAATGCAATATTTTACACTGTCAATTACGCCTTGTTTAAGACAAAAGGGTTCACATTTAACGTTTCACATTGAACACTTGTTTACACAACATGATACAAAGAGTCAAAAACTTCCAGCAGAAGGGTTCTACCTTTTATAGGGTACCAATCAGCACCATTAGTTATACCATCTTCGAAAGCTTTTCTATCCCCTGTACAAGAAAACCCTATGAACATATCCGCATGCGCCATGGAGTAGACGAGAGCAATATGGCGGAAAATATCGTCGTCGGGAGAGTGGTGGTAGCGAGCCTCTGCAGATAAAATAAACGGCAAAAAACAAAAATAAATCCAGCCAGGCAGACGGTAGGCAGTCAAGGTGCAGTTGTAAGTAGGGTGAAAGGGTGGTTAGTGGGTACAACAAAACCTGAGGCGTTCCAGATACCCAGGGTCACAGTCTTAGCCAGCAGGGCATCTGGGTGTCCCAAACCCTCAAAAATCACCCCTTGAGACACCCAGAAATATTTGTGAGTAATCTCTTAAAATGTCAATTTCAAGCATATATTTGAATCAATTTGGTTCCCAATACACTTTACAAGGATATTATGCATGTTCATGTTTATATTCTGAGTATGTTGTGGTCTCCCTTGAAAAATAGGATGCCCAGAAATTTTACACGACCCTGCCCAGGGCAGGGCAACATGGTATGTAATGGTGGAGTCCAAGAGAGGTACTTCTTCAGCCCATGACTGGGCATGGCCAAAGATGCCAGTGAATTCAGGGGAGTTGGTGGTTTTCCCCCAGTACACTGTCTCCAACATTAATGTTAATGTTAATAACATTAACATTAATGTTAATTAACATTAATGTCAATAAGAATTGGTAACTGATGATTTATGATTTATCTAATACGGCAGAAAAAGGGATTATAAATGAAATTCCAAATTCACCCTAAGTCTTAAAATAATCAAAATTGCAAATTTTCAAATACTCCAATTAATGGTCATTGGTAGATACTGTGGTTGACTAGCTACCACTAAGTCTGCCGCCTATTTACCACATGGTAATAATGAAGCAGGCAAGTTTTCATGAGGCAATATTACAGGGTGATCTCTAGGTTATAGGTCATTTACAGATAAACTTGTATCCAAAGAACAAGTTGATTTCAGCCAGATATGAATTTTAATCTAATTTCCTTTATAAGGAAATTGAATGAGCTATTCTAATATAATAAGCAGGGTTCAATACAGAACTCAGCCTTGGGAATTGTTCCTTAAATACTTTTCTTATTGAGCTACTCTTACAGGAAAAGGGAAAACTCAAATCATAAAACATTCCATGCAGGTTTAATGATTGATAAGAGGGGTATGTTTCATGCCTTAACACCCCATCGATACCCACAACCCCTATCGATACCCAAAACCACCTCTGGTATTGTTATACCACACCATACCACTACAGATAGTTTATACGACGTGCAAGGCAAACTGAAAGGATCCTTCTCATCCAATGAAAAATGTCTACCTGGAACCGGGTACCAGGCGGCACCATTGGTGATACCCTCTGGAAAACCATGACGTGGGTACCCCATGGGGCAGGGTATTCCCATTCGACCGTGCGTCCTGGTGTACAAGAGCACTAGGTGCTTGAAGATATCAGTATCTGGCGAGAGATTCTCGCGGGGTCCGAGCAGCGAGCCTGAAAACAGCACTTACAACAATGATTAACCCATTAATACATAAGAGTTCCTCCAGCAATTGTCGTCTGGATCTTAGATACTTATGACGATAACTTTGGAATTGAGAAAAATTTCACAAAATATTTGAAGGAGAATTGTTGGTGATATTCTGATTAACATTTTTCCTACAAATATTTTCCCAACTGTCTTTTTTCTTGAAAGTTTTCATCAAAAATGTGAGGCTGCTTTTGTCTAGCTTGATCACTTTGTTCAGATGTCCTGGAGCACATAATTTTAACCCTTTCAATGCCGAGACAACTTTCGTCAAAGGCACAAGAACTCAAAAGAAATTTTTTGAAAATCATCCAAATCCTGTCATGTTGGTATTCATTGGAAAGCTCTCACCGAGTACTCTCAAATGAGTACCCATATGCCAGGGTTTCAGTCATTTTCCAGCTTCTTTGCATCATTTTGTATTGGCCACATTAGCCACCAGCATCATACTGCAACAGAGGACTCAAAACGTGCTTAATCAAGGTTTAACTTAGGAAATCTTTGGGGAGCAGGACCAATTTGGTCTACTAGAATGCATTTTTTGAATTCAAATTGTATTTAGAAAGTGCATCAACTCCACATAACGATGTCATCTATTGATTGATCTAGGTATTTATTATTGCTAGAAAGGCTGATGTGGTAGTGTCACTTGGTGACACTTAGGGCTGCATACCGCTAAGGGTGAAGCGGTACGGTACCATAACCGGTACCAACGAAACGATACAGTATTTTAACGGCACTCTATCGGTATCTTGAACTATGCTAAGTACGCACTTAGCCTATTTCTTGACATACATAGATAACATATCAATCTCTGTCAAGTACATTGATAACATTAACATCATATGAAAACTTAGGGCTGCCAAACTTGATTACTTCAAAGGTACGCTATAGCGAAGCGAGTACCATATCGATGCCGCCATAGTGTTTGTTGTGATTCTTATCACCACCGCGTAGTGGCGCTGTAGTAGCGATATGCAGCGCCACTACGCGGTGGCGGATCTACAATGGAACAAGGTAAGTTGTTGTTAAGTCTTTATTGTTTTTGTATGTTTTGGCCACGTAATTTTATGAATATTTATTGAGAAATTTCACATTTGAAATAATCGCTTATTTCAAATGCTGTTCGAACGGGTCGAGTCGGCCTCACCTCAACCAAATGCTTGAGTTCTCGCTTAATCGTCCACCCACTAATCTGTACGTACCTTTATTGTAGTTATCATAAGGGTAGTTTGCCACTAGCGCCCCTCCATGCAGATTGGCAGAGATGACGAACTGCTCCTTGGCCAGCCAGCTAATGATAGCCTGGGTCTCGGGCTGGACTGGGTCTTTCTGCGGCTCAAAATAGTCCGGGAAGTTGCGATTCAGATCGTAATCGTTCCCATTATTCCTAGAAACGAGAACATGATAGAAGAGTCAACTCATGCCCGTAGAGGCTCAAAAATGTCCCAGTTATTTGAGTTTCTTCCTAATAGTAGTATAATTTGAATAACACTTAAAGATGTGTGAAGCCGACACAAATAGTAAGACCAGTTTAAATATTTGATAAACCTTTGCTTATTTACTGTTATTTTTTAAATTATCACATTACCATCATAATTGTTATCATTATCATTATGATTATTATTATTATCATTATTATTATTATTATTATCATTTTTGTTACTATTATTATTATTATTATCATTATTGTTACTATTATTATTATTATTATTATTATAATTATTATTATTATTATTATTATTATTATTATTATTATTATTATCATTATCATCATTATTATTGTTGTTATTATTATCATTATTATTATTATTATTACTATTATTATCATTATTATTATCATCATTATTATTATTATTATTATTATTATCATTATTATTATTATTATTATTATCATTATTATTATTATAATTATTACTACTATTATTATTATCATTATCATTATTAAATGTTATATTATCAATATTATTACTATCATTATTATTATTATTATTATCATAATCATCATTATCATTATTATTACTATTATTATACTACTATTATTATTGAAATATGATTGCTATACACAAGAAGACCAACAACTTTTGATAAAAAAATTCTCTAAGTAATGGTTTGCAACCATGTCAGATCATAAGTAAAAGGGTTAAGGCTACCCAGTGTATTGTCAGATCATTATAAAGTAAAAGGGTTAAGGCTACCCTGTGTATTGTCAGATCATAAGTAAAAGGGTTAAGGCTACCCTGTGTATGGGGTTCTTACCTTCCTGTCAGGCTTGCGCACACGCCCTGCTGTGCCTTCATGCGCCCGTCGGGGTTCATGCTCGGCAGGATGTGCACCCTGGCGCCATCTAGCAGGTCAGTTATGGTACTATTCTTCCCATAGTTGGACACCAGAAGGTCAATGAGGCGAATCAAGAGCTCCAGGGACACAACCTGATTAGAAAAATTCAAGGAACCGAACATCGGAATGAAAAATAGAATGAACAATTGAGAAATACACTAAAAGAAAGAACGAAGTTTCAACACATATGACACAACCTTGGAATGAACGGAACATTGGAATGAAAAAGCGAATGGAAATTTCAGAAATACACTAAAAGAAAGAGAAAAGTTACAACACATATGACACAACCTGATTATAAGAATTGGAATGAACGGAACATTGGAATGAAAAAGCGAATGGAAATTTCAGAAATATACTAGAAGAAAGAAGAAAGTTACAACACATATATGACACAACCTGATTATAAGAATTAATGGGATGGAACATTAGTATGAAAAAGAGAATGGAGAAAAACACTAAAGGCGAAGGAAGGAAAGAATGGGAGTTTACCTTAACAACTTAGGTCATATCATAAGGAGAAGAAAGTTAATTTACGTATGGTAATTTGCAAATGATATATAAACATATTGAGTATGATTTCAGGTTTTGCTGCTGTTGTCTTTTGTGCTGGAGGAAGCAGAGGAAAAAAGGAGTTGTTTCGCTTTTTTTCAAGAAAAAAAGAATGATAGATCATTTCATGATAAGCTATGTATGTCAAGGTGATCAATTTCGTTTTCATTATACACTATTTTAACTTACTACAGGTTCTAGAAGGGCTAGTACGTCTTACGGCTAGTAGGTCCACCAGGCTAAAATATGTCTTTGGTAAATGTCGGGCCAGGTTTGATCAAAAAAATGATTATCAAAATATCAGACCTTTTTCGAGGGCTGTAGACATTGCAGGTTAGCCCAATCATTCATGTTGATTTCCTCCTAGTAAAATGTTGTCTGGACCTATGATACTTTTGAAAATAACTTTGGAATAACCACAAAATATTTAAAGGAGAGCTGCTGGTTGTGTTGTGTTGAAGATGTCTGATTCAAAATTTTCACATTTTTTTTGTTTATTCATCTTTATATCAGCAAAAACATCAATACACAAAGGCAGCCAGATATAAATATATCAATATGAGACAACTTAATCCTAATCGTGAAATTGACAACAGAAGCGTGTGAAATCCTAGCGTATGAGAGAGAGATACAGGTAACTCTGCTTAATCCGGACTGATGTGGACCCTAAATTTCTGTCTGGATTAGGCAAAATCTGGATTATGCGTATAGGAATTATATGTATAGGAAGGGACCGGGACCTTCCAATCTGTCCTGTTTAGGCCTAAAAAAAGAAATTGTTTGTTTCCTGTAACGGTCCAAAAAAAAATAGGGTAGGTAGGTCGGTAAAAAAAAAAATTTCATTATTTTTTTGGTCAAAAATGTGTGATATATGCATGTTTTTGGAATAAAAATTTGTTAGGGTAGGGTTACAGGAAACAAACAACTTTAGGCCTTAGACGAAAATCTGGATTACACATGTCCGGATTAACCCATTAATGCTCACAGCGGCCAAAACCAGCCTGACAATTTTGAAGAAATCTGTCAGGTTTTAGCACAATTGGCAAAATATTTGAAGGAGAAATGTTGATCAGAACATTCCCAACAACTCTCCTTCAAATATTTTGTAAAATAATTCCCAATTCAAAAGTTATTGTCGAAATTATCATCGCTCCAGACGACAATTTCTGAATGAAGCCTTAAGCATTAATGGGTTAAGCAGAGTTGCCTGTATCATCAAGATTAGGCCATATTGGGGTGCTACAGGTATGAATGTGTGAATACCATTGGAATTTCACGGTGTACTGCATACTGTATTCATGGGTAGGACCGTAGGAGACTCACCTCATTGCCATGCATGTTGGCCACGTACTTGAGCTCTGGGCGGAGGGGGAGGTGGCGATCAGGCAGCTTCCCGGCAACAGCCAAAACCCACAGCTCACGACCTGCAAAATCACAGTCATGTTATCTCGGTCATTTAATCCTTCCAATACTGAGGCTACTTTCCACCGAAGCACAAGGACACAAACAATTTTTGAAACCCATCTGAGCCCTGTCATGTTGGCATTCATTGGATAGCTCTCACTGAGTACTCTCAGATGAGTACCCATGTATCAATAATTTTTCAGGTTTTTTGCATCATTTTGTATTGGCAAAATTAGCCACCAGTAGCATAAGGGTTAATAAGGCTTAAAAGTCAATTATAACCCTTTTTGGTTGGTCCGACTGGCAAGTATTATGAAATCACATCCAAGTAATCTCAGTCATTAAATCAGGCTTAAAAATCAATTAGAAACTTCATTGGTTGGTTGGGCTGGCAAGTATAATCATGAAATCATATGCAAGTAATCGCAGTTATTTAACAGGGCTTAAAAATCATTTAGAAACTTCATTGGTTGATCCGGCAGGCACGTATTATGAAATTGATTTTGTCAGTTTATCACTCCTATCCAACAGTTTTTCCGTCAACGATGGTTTTCAGATCATTGTTTGTGCAACAAGTAGTGCAAAATGAATTTCTTGAGGGGAAAATGTTTAAGGCCTATAAAAATAAATTGTTTGTTTCCTGTAACGGTCCGAAAAAAAAATAGCCTAAGGGTAGGTAGTTCGGTAAAAACATTTTTTTTGCATTATTTTTTTTGGTCAAAAATGTGTGTTTTATGCATGTTTTACGTTGATTGGGAGTTGGATGGGCGATAAAAACTTTGGGGTAGGTTTTTTTTTAAATAAAAACTTGTTAGGGTAGGGTTACAGGAAACAAACAACTTTTTCTTTAGGCCTAATGTCTGATTTCCAATGATATTTGTTCATTATTTACAGATGGCGTTGGGATTATTCATGCCCTCCCCCAGAGTTTTCATGTGATATTAACTTCCTGCATGAATGCTCATTGACATGCACTTCATTTTTCTTATAAACTTAATGACCCACAAAAAATTTAAGAACATATTTTGTGGAATTTTTGTGACATTTATGGGTTATTCAGGGGAAAAATGTACATTTTTTCATAAATAAGTATCCCATCAATTGTGGAGAAACAATACAATTATACAATTAAACAATTCATGGTAACAACTCCAGATGGTAAATTACCAAAGATCTAAACACTACAGATGCCTTATCCAGGGCTCGAAATAAGAGGTTGCCGGGAGATTCCTGGAATTCTCCTGCAGCTCCCTCAAATTTCTGCAGGGAGCCCAAAGATGTACTAGCTTCTATACACATCTCTGTAGGTAGCGTTAGAAGATGCAATTGGGCTCCCCGGATAAAATCTTAATTTCGAGCCCTGCATATCATAAAGTTCTTCTCTTACCTTCCACTGATTTTCCTATGGAGTATAGATGGCAGAGCTGCGGTTGGTCAGTGGCCATCTCACTCATGTATGCCACCATGCTTTCATAGTCATGGTAACCGTTGCTGAGGGCAGCAAGTGCTTGACTGGTCCCCATGGCAACAACTGCCATGACAACAGTTATTAAGTGTAGCATGATGGGCGTAATACCGTAACACTATCTGAAAAAGGAAGAGCAAATCAGGTGATAGTTCCCTTTAAAACATAAATAATTGCATTTCCTAGAACTAGTTTAAGAGGACCTGCATCCGTCCTGGCAATGGCATTAAAGAGAAAAGAATGAACAGGAGTTGGGCCTGAAAAAAAAAGATGTTTGTTTCCTATTACCCTACCTACCCTAATTATTTTGCCCCTACTCTAATCTTTTTACTGCCCAAAATATTATCTTTTTAAAAAAGAAAGATAAAAATTTGTAACTGCTTCATATTCCAAGCAGGACATACAAAAGATTGAAAAAAGGAAGAAGAAAACATCAAATATCAGCATATAATTACTAGTTCAGTGGATTTAAATATATATAGATATCCCACTACTTTAGATGCTGCTATTTTGCTTTACATTTACATCTAATGCAGCATGAGGGAGAGAAAAAAATATATGATGAAATAAAATAAATTCATTATTTACCTACCCTATTTTTTTCTAGCATGTAATAGGAAATAAACATATTTTTTGTTTAGGCCTAGTAGGCTTGGTTATAAGGCCAAGAAAAAAATATTGTTTGTTTCCTGTAACGGTCTGAAAAAAAATAGGGTAGTTAGTTCGGTAAAAAAAATTTTTTGCATTACTTTTTTTGTCAAAAATGTGTGTTTTATGCATGTTTTACATTGATTGGGAGTTGGGAGGGCAGAAAAAACTTTAGGGTAGGGATTTTTTTCAATAAAAACTTGTTAGGGTAGGGTTACAGGAAACAAACAACTTTTTTAGGCCTATTAAATTAACATTTCAAATGCATACAAGGTTGTGCTCTTTTCAATACCAACACATTGTTATATACTGTAGAATAGGCAGTGATTCCGATCATGTAATTTATCTGAATTTACCGCATTAGAAAACCTTGGTATGCAATTAAATTCAGATTAAAATCTGCGCCCAATCTATGTTAATATGTTATAAAACTGTTCAGTAAAATTAAATAAGGAAAGGTCATTTTTGGTCAAAATCGGTATATTTGCATGATTATTAAATATTATCATTACTATCATTATTACTATCAACAGCATAAATTTTACCATTACTGTAACCAGTGTCTTGCGCCTTGTTGCTAAGATCAGGTGGCAGATATTAATAGCTCGCAATCTGTGACTCAAGGTTTGAAGCTGGACTAAATGCATCACATATTTGTAACTACCATATATCTGGGATATGAGTCATGATACAAAATATATGCAGCTTTGTTATAGAGGGTGCGGTTTTTAATATTGAAGTTTATAATGTTGGGGTTATCCAAATCCAAAAACTATTTAAGTTGTACGTTGAACCTGCTATAGATTGAGTATATGTTTGTTCCCCAGTAGCAACCCATTAACGCTTCCAATGCTAAGTACAGGCTACTTTTGTCCAAACACAAGGATGCAAAGATTTTTGAAATCCACCTAAACCCTGTCATCTTGGTATTCATTGGAAAGATCTTGGTGAGTACTCTCCTATGAGTACCCATTTGCCAGGGTTTCGGTCATTTTTCAGCTTTTTTTGCATTATTTTGTATTGGCCAAATTAGCCACCAGTAGCAAAAGGGTTAAAAGAACACTATCTCTGTCTATTGGGCACCAGCATACTGAGGACATTGAGCAAGTTGACTGAGTTGTATTCAGTATTTGAATCCTAAACATCCTAATTGATTTCCTTGCTGAAAGGGCTTCAAACATAACAACATTGATAAATTTTGATTAAAACCAATTAATGCTCACAGCAGCCAAAACAGCCTGTCAATTTTGATGAAATCTTGCGGAAAAAAACTGATGTGGAAAATTATTTGAAGGAAAAATGTTATTCAGAACATTACCAAGAATACACCTTCAAATATTTTTCAAAATCATTCTCACTTCCAAAGTTATCATCAAAAGTATCATAGATCCAGACGACAATTTCTATAGGAACTCTTAAGCATTAATGGGTTAAGAGGCTGACCTGGGTATCCAAATCATGTTCAAACCCTAAAAAAATCACACATAAGGACACAAAAGTATTTTTGAGAAATTTCTTTAAAAAAAGTCAATTTTGAACCAATAATTGAAAATTCTCATCTCTGACAATAATATTTACAGGACATTGCATAAGACTGAACATTATGCCTATTCTTAATAGTAAGTAAATACTTCTTAACCCTTTCTGTGCTGCAGTTACTTTGTCCATGGCAGAAAATGCAAAAAAAGGTTTTGAAAACAATCTGAACCCTGCCATGTTGGTATGCATTGGAAAGCTCTTGATGAATACTATCAGCTGAGTACCCACATGCCAGGGTTTCAATCATCTTCCAGCTTTTTTGCATCATTTAGTATCAACCAAATTAGCCACCAGCAGCCAAAGGGTTTATGGATTACTTGTGGGCGGGCTGCAATATTTTCCAGATTGCCTAGAGATGAGTGGGATAACATTCTAATAGTGCTGGGACTCGGCCTAGAAAATTAACTCGAGCTCTCGGCAAATCTACCTACCAAAACTCGAATCCATATCGAGTTTTACGGCCACATTGACAAGATCTCAAGGCGATTGATTTGAAACAACGTTGCGCCTCGGCATACGCCGGCACATGCCAGGCACACATAAAAGTGTAACGCGGCAGTGAGAATCGGTGAACCAGAAAATGGCGTAGTGCGCATTTGACACAGAGACTTAAGAAAACACATCTCATTTCTGGAAATGTGGTGCAAACCGGGGAGTTTTGGTCATCGCTAGGCCACACATGCATCGGAAGCATGTGTTGCTAATAAAATATCATCAGCTCGTAATTTCCGAGCGATCTATTTTTGGACTCGAGCACTTGGATCGGAGGCCCCAGTGATCGAATGCTCGAGCTTCCGAGTACTCGTCCCACCACTAGTAGATAACAATTCCTGGCTGGGGCACTTTGGTCTGCAAGACAGTTTATTCTATATTGCTTCAGTCTACCCAGCTGCAAAATGGGTACCTAGCATAAATAAGGCAGTGCTTAGGGCGTGTGCGCTATTTGCTGCCAGTTGCTCTGTAATATCCCCCAGGGGATTGAAATGGTTTCCTTGTGTACAGGCCTGCTGGGGGAGGAAGGTCGTGTGAGCGTTTGGGTGGATATATATTTATAAACCGAATACCTTTACCTTTAGAATACTACAGTCTAGGTTTCTAACCTGTAAACCTTCATGGGTTTTGGTGATGATGTTCTGATAACGTTCAAGAATTGAATTTTAACAATACTAAGAGATGGAGTGTGAATGAGTGCATGAATAAATGTATGAAAAAAGGATGGTGATACATTGTTTTTTTGTTTTGTTTTTCTTTGTTTCACAATTCTATGAACAATTAAAGTTCTAGTTTAATTTCTTGTCCTTAAATATTAAATAAAAAAAACAAGCTTTCCTCAACTATTTTATAGAAGCACCTTGATTATCTCTAAATCTTCTTACAAAGTAAAAGAAATCCTAGACAATATATCACATACAAAAAATGTGTAATGTATTGGGAATGAGGTTTCAGGGGAAAGAATGCATATTTGGACGGAAAAGATCTTTGATACACATATTACAAATACTTAAATACTGTAAATCATATGTTGCATGCCTTAATGGCTCTTTGTTTACCTAATTGTTGAACAATTCACATATTTATATTATATATATATATATATATATATATATATATATATATATATATATATATATATATATATATATATATATATATATATATATATATATGAGTATATATATTTTATATATATATATATATATATATATATATATATATATATATATATATATATATATATATATATATATATATATATATATATATATATATATATAATATATACATTCTCTATTCCCAATTCGGAATATCCAAATTGGTAAATAGCTTCTGTTCATTCTACTTTTTTGCATTATCCTATGCTGACACATCTAGCCTATTGCTGCAACTGTAATTTAAGCCACGTACACCTTACCCTTGGGCACGTACTGCTCTGACAATCAGCTGAGATCAGGTCTGCCTTAAAGGGGTTGGGCTGAGGGTGGGGCCGGGTATAGGTGATGGATATGCAAGTATACCAAAGGGAACTAGTGAAGAACCTTCATGAAGGTTCCACCGGGCATTCGTGGAACCTTAGTTTCCAGGTTCCATAATTTAAGTAGAACCTTAGTGTAATTTAGACCATATTTGCGAAACATGATTTCACATCTGATCTAAGCAGTCCCCCATAAAGTGAAAGTCAAGCCAGCAAATAAATATTGGTTGTTTTAATTCTGATATTTTCTTTTAACAGTAGATGTCGCGGTACAGAGGTATGGATTACCTTACCTTTAAAACATGATCCTAGGCTCCGACAACCTCAGATGCTGTGAAATAATCACAATGGGAGGCCACCAATCCCCGGCTCCATCTGAGCCACGAAGCGATGGCCACGATATTCCGATTGACTGCTGCAGATAATGCTATCCGCCTAATCCGGGCAATATACTGGTTTAGGTATTATGTTCGTCAGCAGTATACGTGAAAGAGCTGGCTGTCTTGCTGTCGGCAGTGAAGGGATCTAGTTACTGTTCTTATGTGTTTGACTACATTCAAGATCTACACTACAGACTTCACTAACAGATAACTGACTAAAATTCTTGAATCTTGTGATTTATTCAATATCAACTAATGCCACCAGATTAAGGTAATTCCTTTGGAATAAATGCAGAAACGCAATTTCCTGTCACACCGCGACCATATGTGCAGATGGCAGTAGAAGAAGCCTTGAAGGGGTGTGTCGGGTTCGCCAGTGCACAGAAGCTGTATATAAGCATCCTCACCTAACACTGAAGGCTTATCACAGCTTCCGCATCATGTATCGGCAAAGTAGACGATGCCGCCTTGCTGCAGGATCAACGCAGACATCTAGGTCATTTCTCACTGGCGTTGTGGATGCAATCAGAGATATACAGTACTAGCTAATTTATCCCTCCGATGGTATCAAGATAGGGCCCCGTTGAAAGAGGTACTGGGAGGACAGTACAATTACAGAGAAGGGGGAAGGCAAGTGTTGCGGCAGTGCGCTTAAGGCCGCAGGATGTCAGTGTAATAAGGATCTGTGCGCCCCAAAATACTTATCTCAAGAAACCTCTGCTATGCTCTGCATAGAGCAAGAACCATCACATTACTAAAACACAACACAGACATCAAGAAGACAAAGAAGGACGCTTGTATATTGACTAGTTATGGCTAGTTATTTTTACACCCATTAAACTATATATTCTCTTGAAGAAATTCTCAACTTGCCGACTGCACCTACAGATTAAAACGACATCCGAAGCATTGGAAAGTTAGAAATAAACTAACTTGCCAAAATTCTTTTAAAAATTGCATACTACTGTAATCGAACTTGCGACACTTGATTTACTAGTCTGACGTGCTACCAATGAGGCCGCTGGTTCTTGATTAATCCTCTAGCGTAAAAACATATATATTGATATTCATATTCATGATTTGGGATTGTGCCTAACATTCCGAGAAAAAACTTGTTATTTACTATTTGGCCATTTTCATTAATTACCCATTAATTTAGATACGGCCCCAAAATGAATTTGATATACCGAAACGGACTCTGACACGTGACAAGATGAAAGATCGTGACCTTTTCTGTAATAAGCTTTGACCTGTAACGACAATGGCTATAATTGATTGCGTGCAAAAATATCTGAATAATTTTCCCATCCATGATATTGATACATGCTTTCAATATCTGTTTTTGGACGCTCTCTTTTATAGATGAACTCACTGCCTTCTAAGCCAGTTGCGTCTAGGAGTTTACTTATATCTCTGGTGCTATCATGAACCTAAAAGTGTTAGATTCATGGACCCAAGTGTCGGGTGATCTCTGTTGTCATCAACATGGGTCAATAATGCTTACACAAGTTCCTATCAGAAGAGTCTGAATATTGTCTTTCTGATAAAAGTATTGTTTGTGGTGGAAAGGTAAGTACCGAGGGAAAAGTATCACATATTTTATCATTATCATTTTTATTGCTTTTTCCAGATTTTAAAACGATTCATTTTCATTTTTTGCTCAAAGTGATAAAAGGTGTTTTTTGGTTTCTAAATTGCAACTTGGAACAAAGTCGAAATTGAAAAAATAAAGAAATATTAGAAACACGTCCTTCCATAATACTCTTATCTACAAATTACCCAATTTTGAAAAATCCATCGACATCTGAAACGAAATTTCATTGAATGAAGCGACCATGTATTGGTGAAATTCAATATTGACACAAAACACCTTTCTTACGTGTGTCTAAATCCTCTTTCAGGTTATCTAAGATTTAGTATGTTATTCTGCGAAGTAATGGTAAAGTCTGACATGGTTGATCTGATACTGTGGGAAAAGTGTAAGCTATGTAATACATGTAAATATAACAATGGTTTTGTTAAAATGAGAACTGGCTCTATCGGCATACGCATACACTCGCAGTGCATGGAGTTGCGTCAACAAGTAGGATTTGCTAAGTTACGCCTCTATGCATCAACCTCGATTCCGAAATAAAATGTCAGCGCCCTCTTCGAATTTACGTCTTGGCTCTAAGCTGATGTATTCTATGCAGTAATTGAGTAATCAGCAGCCCGGTAATGGACAAGTTTGTGGTCAAAAAAAGACGAAAAGTGGACGATACTGATGCGCCATCGGTTGAATCACAGTCGACCAAAATAGAGGTTCAAAAGTGCTTGAAATGGCAAAAGTTGCAGGCAGAAAATCTTTCATGCGATTATGTCATATTGTATAGTAAGAAAGAAGCAGACAACCTCCTGCAGTTGTGCGAAAAGGAATTGATTTATAACACTGGAGATCTCGCCAAAGTTCAAATATTTGGAAAGTGGCTTGACATCCCTCGGAAACAGGTATGTATCATGGTCAATAACAACAAAATGATAATAATAATTATAATAACAATGATAATAATGATAATAATGATAATATTATAATATAATAATAATGATAATAATGATGGTAATAATAATAATGATAATAATAATAGTGATAATAACAATAATAATAATAACAATAATAATAATAACAATGATAAAAAATAATAATGATAATACTACTAATAATAATAATAAAAGTAAGAAGAAGAAAAACAACAATAATGATAATATCAATAATCATAATAATGATAATAATAATAATGATAATAATAATTTGATAATAATAATAACAATAGTGATAATAGACTAAAATGGTAATGGTAATAAGATAATGATACTTGTTAGATTGTACCTAAAATCTTAAAATTCTCCTGAAGGATTCTGCTTCATTGTTGCAGTTATTGTAAAGATTGTAAGTCATTTGAAACTTTTAATAGCAACACTGTGTCCATATCTTTGTAACATGTTCTTTAATTTGACCGAGATGTTACAAAGACATGGACACAGTGTTGCAACTCAAAGAAAATGTGTTAACTCATAGGAAATTGGAAAATCAACCACATGACTTGACTTGTTTCTTTGCATTCTTTAACACTGACAATTTAATACAAGGGATACAAACAGTTAGTTGCGGCCAGGGACTAATTACCATTACTGCATTTGGCCCAGAGTAAGTGTGACTATGGAAGCGTACCCAATTGATATTAAGTTTAATCAGTGCTGCACTCATGTCATTAAGAACTGGGTTTACAAATATAGCGTATAGTCTTTTCTATTGCAAGCAGGGTATATAAGTCAGGACCCCTGCCATGATCTGTGGCGCAGGTCATCTGTGAGATCTGGTGACTTCAATTCCGTCTGATTCTTTGTCTAAGATAAAACCCATGCCACCTTTTGATTTGACTTTCAGGTTGCACATGGCAGTGAAGGTCTGACATACACGTTTTCTGGGAACACCATCCCTGCAAGGCCCTGGACACCACTACTGGAGAGAATCAGGGAGAAAATAACAACTGTGACTGGACACTCTTTCAACTTTGTCCTGATCAACAGGTGAAATGTTAAGAATGATCACTTTTGTGCTCTAATACCTGTGATAAATATTATCTGGGTGCTCTAACACCTGTAATCAATGACTTTTACCCAAAGCATAATGTTTGAAATTCATATGTGGTATATGTGATGAGTATATACATATATATATATATATATATATATATATATATATATATATATATATATATATATATATATATATATATATATATATATATATATATATATATATATATTTATATATATATATATATATATATATATATATATATATATATATATATATATATATATATATACAGGGCTCGACATTGGTGCTTGCCCCATTGCCCTGGGCAAGTAGAATTTGTAAATTATAGCTGTGGGGCAAGTGAAAATTGCATCTTGCTTGCCCCACTGGGAAAGAACATTTTGTATATTTCAAGTTTACTTTTGAGAATGTGTGCAAGTTTTGTGGTCTGCCATCCAAGCTTGTCCTAGAAAATATGCTTTCACATGCCAGAACCATGTTCTACTTGGTTTTAAATGAAATATTATAAAATTATTATATACAATTTTTCAAGGGCAAGTGAAAGTTGGATTGGGGCAAGTGAAAATTGAATCTCACTTGCCCTACGGGGCAAGTCGCTGCAAAAGTTAACGTCGTGCCCTGATATATTTATATATATATATATATATATATATATATATATATATATATATATATATATATATATTCTTTATCAAAATCATGATATTTTGTAAGGGTGAAATAATATTGGAAATGTTCGGTTCTGACACCACAACCAAAATATTTGATTCCTAGCCTTATACATAACCTCCCATTGTTTTTGTCCTGTTTTCTTCTCCATTACTTCACATTGTTTTCACCCTATTGTTTTTTTTTACTAGGTACCAAAATGGCGATGACCATATGGGGGAGCACCGTGACGATGAGAAGGAATTAGTTCGCACCAGCCCCATTGCATCACTCTCTCTCGGACAACAGAGAGATTTCATTTTCAAGCATTGCCAGGCTCGTGGGAAGAATGCTACGAGGAAGCTTGAGCCAATCAAAATCGAGCTACAGCACGGCAGCCTCCTCATGATGAACTATCCCACAAACCACTACTGGTACCACTCCCTGCCCAAGAGGAAAAAATGTCCAGGTGTTAGGATTAATATGACTTTTAGACAGATGGTCAAAGTAGAGAAGAGGTGACATTTATGTCTTAGCCAAGCCTCTAGCAGTAGGGATGGGGACCGTGGACCGGTTCTTATGTGAAACCGGCCTGAGCATTGCGGTTAACCAGTCAAAAACCGGACCTCCCTCTTCACCGTTCGGTTTTCTATGCATGCACAGGGTTCCTGGAGGGGTAATAAAACTGTCCGCACCTACCTCCTCGCTGGCCTCACAATGTCTGCCAAGTGTGACGATCAAACAGCCATTTCAAAATCTCTCGTGTCTGGTACCCTGCCCACTTTCACTGGCCTTCTGAGCGTAGAGAAAGTGGCCAGGGAGCTAGTATATAGGAACTTTCCAGAACTTTCCAGTTCAGGCAAGTTCAGCCACGCATTCCATTGCGTAGTTTCGTATCCAAGAAATGTCATTAATATACCGTTTAGGAAACCGTGATAAAACCGAACCGTAGAAGCAGAACCGAACCGAACCATAGAATTCTCAACGATCCCCATCCCTATCTAGCAGCTTTAAATGCTCTTACTGAATTGACAATATAGTTCTTATAAAGTTTATTTTGGATTTTTTAAAATCAGAATTTGACCTACTCTCCTTTAAAAATGCATCTGTAATATATCTAGCTATTTATATAACTTCAACTCTCTCTCTCTCTATCTACACACACATATATATATATATATATACATATACCGTATTACCCCGCATACAACACGCACCCCATAGATAATACGCACCCCCTCCCCAAGTCCCTTTCCCATATGTAAAATGCAATGCCCTGTTTATAACACGCAGGCGGAGTTGGGGAGTGGGAATCTTGACCCCAGTACCGTAACCCGCGTTGACTCAGATAATTAGTACTGTGTTTATAGTGCTCAGAGTCACTGTGCAAGTGATTCCAATTAACAGTACGGGAAAAGTCTATTTTCAAACATGATCTGGTACGTCCAGGGTATCAGAATGGCAATCATCATAACGTCGTCATGGTGACTGGCCAATAGACAATAGGAACCCACCAACGTATTTTCGACCATGCCCCACACGTCTATAGAATCGCTGTAAAAATGTTCTGATTTATGTACCCGTTGATAACACGCACCCCCTCCTTAACGTAGGTTCTGCAGTGTATAAAAGTGCGTGTTGTATGCGGGGTAATACGGTATATATATATATTTATATATATATATATATATATATATATATATATATATATATATATATATATATATATATATATATATATATATATATATATATATATATATACATACATAAATATATATATATATATATATATATATATATATATATATATATATATATATATATATATATATATATATATATATATATATACAGGTGAACTTGGATATGACAGACTCGATGGGACCAGGAAAATTGGTCCGTCATATGCAAAATCCGTCGTATACATATGACAAATACTTGATATGCATCGGACTGGGACCAAGCATATTGTCCGTCATATGCAAAAATCCGTCGTACAGTGGTCTGTCATATCCAAGTTCACCTGTATATATTAAATATATATACACACACATATATAAAAGTATGTATATTAAAATAATTAATATTTTAGTAGTAGTTTTATTAGGCTTTCTGATAAACATTTCTCCAAATAGTTTCCTAAAATGCCTTCATCTGATGGGTATGACCAAAATAGTCAATAATTTCTGGACTGCTAAAGGCATGAACAAGTAAAATAGGAATTGATAGAACCGATAAAGCCTGGTTTAGAGCTTACTAAGGCAGGTTGTCCTTCCTGGTTGTAAATATGGTTCAATTCAAATAAAAAGATATAATCAAACACCTATATGTTTTGTGACTGAGTGAGTTTATTTCATATGAAAACCATTCTAGTTTGTACAAAGAGTAGGTTGCTTGTATGCTTGTATCATAGAAGCTACTCAATAAGCATCCCTATATTTAAATCACAAATTCCCATGTACCCTTACCCGCAAAGCTGAATTCTATCTACTCTGGTAAGAATACCTGAAAACAGATCATTCTCCTAACTTTCCATAACAAGCTTAAGTTGGAGCAGTGAAAATATGTTTCATCTAAAAGCTGGCATGTGAAATTGAGGTGTAACACAGAAAAAATAAACAATTAAGACCAAAACCATTTTGCATCTTTTCTGCTATTCTTAGTGTCGGCACATTCAGTTTGGTTCGGCATTTTTGTAATATCAATACATAATAATTTTTTCAAATGATGTAAATGCTATCTTTCAAATCAATACATTTTGTTGATTTTATCCTATGCCCCTCATTGTTTTAGTTATATCTTCAATGACACCTAACTCCCTTTACTTCTTGTATGTTTAGCATAGCACATTGGGGTTTGTATGAAAATTGTGCTCAAAATCATCCGCACCAAACATTTTCAGGCTGCAGTAAGCTAGACTTCCACACATTATAATAGCAGCTATCTAGCATAGAGGAGACGTTAAGTAGAAAGTGCTCAAATCAACTATTTCCGGGAAGAATTCCAGACTTCAAATCAAAATGTATCAGGTCAGTTTTGAGATTGTGCAAATGGGCATATATAAAGTCTATCTCAAGCACAGATTCTCATTGATTTATACTCCACATTACACATTATCAGTCTGATGAGAATCATTTCATACAAAACATGAGCAAAATCCATCAAACAAATAGTTTTAGGCCAGAATTTCAGGCTTCAAATTAGAAAGGAGTGAGAGCATGAAGAAGACACAAAATATCATCTTCGAATAAAATAATTCTGGCAAGCAAACCACAATTCATACTGGCATGTAGCAAGACTATTTTAAGCACCAAAATTCATTGATTCATACTCCAGAAAAGGAATCACTTGTCTGAAGTGTTGCATCATATAATAAAACATGAGTACCAGGGACTTAACCAGGACCCATCCAGCCTTTGTTTTGGTCAGGCAGTTTCCTAAAAACCTCCTTAATGGACAGGCAAAATTTTCAAGTAAGAATTAGAATTTTGACTTTTTTGGAGCCCAATAATCAAATATTTTCCTAACAGATCATCTTCCATGACATGGCTGAAGTGTGATTAGCCTTTTTTCGAGACAACATGCTATCGGATGTAGCTTGTATAAGGATTTGAAGAAGATTAGTAGCAAAATCTTGACTGGTTTTGGAAAGGCATTTTTGAAATCCTGGCTGAGACCCTGATGATTACCATCCTCCTCATTACCACATAACCTTATTAACTGTCCCTGTAAAACAATACAGCAATTATGGAGCAATAACTACATACATCTCTGGATATCACATTAACTTTCTTACAAATAATACATGAAATGATGAGATCAAAAAGCTTATAATGCAAAATGATATGCTAAGATACATTATAAAGAAGCACCAGGATACTTGCACAGAATATCTACATGGCCTTAGGCCTAAAAAAAGTTGTTTGTTTCCTGTAACCCTACCCTAACAAGTTTTTATTCAAAAAAATCCCTACCCGAAAGTTTTTTCCGCCCTCCCAATTCCAAATCAACGTAAAACATGCATAAAACATACAATTTTGACCAAAAAGATAATCAAAAATTTTTTTTTTTACTGACCTACCTACCCTATTTTTTTGCACACCGTTACAGGAAACAAACAATTTTTTTTAGGCCTTATAGATACCACCCTCTTGCCCTTATCAAATACACTGCGTATCCAAGAAAATGAAATAAATAAGATCATGAGATTAAAGCCTATGAAAGTTAACCCTTCCAATGCTGACACTACTTTCGTCCAAAGCACAAGAATGCAAAATTCTTGAAAAACCATTGAAACCCTGTCATCTTGGTATTCATTAGAAAGCTCTCGCCGAGTATTCTCAGATGAGTACCCATTTGCCAGGGTTTCAGTAATTTTTCGTGTGTTTTTTTGCATCTTTTTGTATTGGCCAAATTAGCCCCCAGCAGCATAAGGGTTAATATGCAAAAGTTGCATTAGGTAGATGATAGTATGTATGCAATATCTACATGGTCTCTGATGAATAAAATACAGTTATCAGGTTATAACCAACTCACCTACATTCAAACAATGAAATAAGTTAAATTATGAGATTGAAGCTTTTAAAGCATATAACATTCAAATAGGGTGAGAAAGAACTTCCACTGCCATCAGCCTCCTGTGTTAACCCTTCCAATGCTGAGACTATTTTCGTCCAAAGCACAAGAATGAAACATTCTTGAGAAATCATTGAAACCCTGTCGTCTTGGTATTCATTTGAAAGCTCTCGCCGAGTGCTCTCAGATGAGTACCCATTTGCCAGGGTTTCAGTAATTTTTCGGATTTTTTGCAATTTTTTTCTATTGGCCAAATTAGCCACCAGCAGCATAAGGGTTAATGTGTAATAATGACTGTTCGGTAAAATTAAATTCGGTAAGGTCATTTTAGGTCAAATTCGGTTTACTTGCAAACAAAATTAATTTCCTATTGTACAGTATCTGTGCACTCCAGATAATACTGGATAAATGAGAGAAACGCTCTTTGTAAAACATGTTTCTATTGAACACCTTCTTAGGGTTAAGTAATAAGTTATCAAGCTAATGACATGCTCTACACTTACATACAAGAATCAACCATAACCACAAAGGAAATACAATGGAAAGATTGTGAACATAACTCTTGTACACGATTCATATAAAACCCACCAGTTTCCAGTACACCTCCACTTGACTTGGAAAATATTGAATCTTGTTAGCAAGAAACAATGCGAACAATAAACGATTGTGTACAGATATTGCATATGGTGTACGGCAAGCAGAATGGCTACAAAACACAACCCTCACAAAATAGGAATATTTATAGCCACAAATGACTCAAACTAAGATGTTCTGTGTTATGAGTCTCACTTATATGCGACCTACACCTTTTTTTGCACTGCCAGGTAACTACCACACACTTACCATGCATTAATTATAGTCTGTATGTGGCAAAACGGTGGTGGTAAGCCAAATACAGAACATAAACATTTAACCCCTCCAATGCTGTGGCTACTTTCTTCCAAAGCACAAGGCCGCAAAGATTTTGGAAAACCATCTAAACCCTGTCATATTGGTATTCATTGGATAGCTCTCACTGAGCTCTCTCAGATGAGTACCCATTTGTCAGGGTTTCGGTAATTCTTCAGGTTTTTTGCATCATTTTGTTATGGCCTAATTAGCCATCACCAGCATAAGGGTTGAATGCCTACCCAATTCTTCTCTGAACTTCAATGGATTGTGGAATTTTTCCATGAAAGTAGGAATCCTACAAAAATTCATATAGTCGCTTTCACAAGATAATAGTGTGAAAACTAAATGTCAGAGGATCAAAGCATTGTGAGGCAAAGAGCCAAGGTAAAAAATTACTGAACAAAATACAAAGTATGATGGCTGAACCCATATACCAAAGCTAATGTTTAAACACTTAAACCTGGTAAAATTGATAAAACAAGTTACAAATGGTATATCATACCACTGAAATGTGAGTACCTTTTCTTCCCTCAACGCTTAGTGTCCTTTTCGTTGAAAACAATCTACCCTAACTAGATCATCTTGAAGCAAGCCTGCCCTTAACTACCACTGGTAACCTGATGAACATATTCAATGCTTTTTTGAATGTCCTGGACTAGCAATTTTAACCCTTATGCTGCTGGTGGTTAATTTTGCCATGGCAAAATGATGCAAAAAAGCAAATTGGTATTCATCTAAGAGTATTCAGTAAGAGCTTTCCAATGAATACCAATATAACAGGGATTAAATGGTTTTCAAAAATCGTTGCATCCTGGCGTTTTGGACGAAAGTAGCCTCAGCATTGGGAGGGTTAAAATAAGCATCCAAAATGGGCAATCGTAACATCCTAGGAGGCATTAGCTTATGCAGATTACACTATACAAATATGACATCCCTGTGGGGTTGCCAACATGATTGTCTACCCCGAGTGAGCAGTGTCACCTGAGGGCGTAGTCAGAGGATGACAATTCTCACGAGGGGTAGACTATCATGTTAGCAACCCCACAGGGATGTCATATTTGTTTTATTATACCGAACATCCCCCCTCACCCATGGGCACCCAAAATCCATGACAAGCTGAAACTTACAAAACTCACTTGGGCAGTGCAATATCGGAGCAGAAGGTTTACCGTGCTGACCATGCTGGGATGTCATATTTGTTTTATCTTACAGAACAACCTACCATCTCAACTGGGCTGAGATTTTACTTTTTTCTCTAAATTGAGACACTCACGCATGTTAATTTCTTTGTTGTTGTTCTCAACAATTAAGATAATTCCATTGTTGACGGCGGCATTCAGCTCAGACCTTGAGACACTTTTGCCACGTGTGGGGATCTTGAAAGCATGATGTCCTCAACAATATATGAGGGAATCATGAAACGGCACCTTGACAACGGGTGCTAATACCATGAATGGTGACCGTTGTCAAGGAACCTACAGAGACACAGGCAGCCAACAGTTTTGACACATGGCTCTCATCCAATAGGATAAGAGTATCCTCACGTGAGGTATAAGAATCATAAATGTATTTACTTGTTGAATATGCTTATCACCTTTATTTATTTTCTAGAATCCCCATTTACTTCAGGGTATAGGAAGATTGGTCAGTGATTCAAAACAACCAGTTCCTCTTCTTTTATTAAGAGTTATAAGCCTATTTATGCAATAAGTTTATTGGTAATTCATTAAGTATTGAATCTGCAACTCCCCTTAGGGTCCTTACAATCCTTCAAATATACATAAATTAGAAGCAAATTTCGCTTGATAACCAAAAGGCACTAATCACTTAGTTTACGTAGCAGTAATATTGTTAATACCTTAGCATGCCATGACCAGGGGATACAATACAAGCTCTTCTTACTTTCTACGTTACCAGCACCTTTTTATCAGAGACATCCTAGTAGATTCCCACAAAAAAGCCACTGGAATAGAAGGCAAGATTCTCAACAACCACTTCCCGCGACCACGTCTCACAGTGAATGAGTAGAAGTGAATTCCAGAACATGAGTTGACGATAACTTTACTTGAAAAGTTCACACCAGGACTCTCTAATGCAGGGTCTATGCTGACTGTACTTCTGACACCCAATGGAGCCAGGAGCTAGGAGTACCCTATGTAAATCCAATGCTGGGGTCCACGCTAACTGTAGTTGTGACAGAGGCCCCCAGATGGCGCCACCAGCAAACGTGCGCGCACACGAGACAGAACATTCCAAGCTAGCAGTGCTGTGGCGCTGGCCCTCGCTCCACGAGTCTAAGATTTTCCTCAATTGCCCAGCAGGGGGCGTCCTCATCCTACTTTCGCCCACTCCAGGAACCCGGGCATGTCCTTGACGGGGACATTGCGGGTGTGAGCCTTCAGGCGAAGATTACGATCGTCGGTCAGGAGAACAACATCTCTTTGTAAGCGGATCGGTGCATCTGATAGCAATAAAATGATACAGTAGTCAGTGACAAAACAAGAATCAGGGCAGGGCACAACTTAAACTTTTGCGGCGACTTGCCCAGTAGAGTGAGACTCAACTTTAACTTTCACCTATGTCGACCCCTGCAGGGGAAAAAATGATACCATCCGACTCACGCTGGTGGCAACTAACACTTGACAACTTAGTCTTAGCCAGCAGGGGGTCTGGACACCCGAACCCTTAAAAACCACCCCTCAGGACACCCAATTTTTTGTGAGGAACTTCTTAAAATGTCAATCTCAAGCATTTAATTGATTTTTTTCATCTACATATAATTCCCATGACATTCTATATGGATATTATGCCTTATTTTGATAAATTTAACATGTTTATGGTTGAAATCTGAGTATATTGTGCCCCCCCCCCTATAAAAATGTGGACACCCCAACATTTTACAAATGCCAATTTTGGGCACCCAGTTTCTTAATCCTGGCTAAGACACTGCTTGACAATTATGGTGTTCTTTTTATAACAAAAGCATTTTTTAAAATTTATGAATGGAAAATAATAATCCAAACCCCATCTACAACTCTACATATAAAGAGTGGTCACATCACTCAACATTGGTAAACAAATGATTACTCCAAGTGGGTCATAATAGCGGTTCATAAAATGTTACACACGCATAACTTGAATGAATCACACATTGAACGCTGATTACTCTGGTTTCCTCCACCAGTTAAAACAGACTAGTCACAAGTGACAAAAAATTGAAATTCCAAATCACATATTGATTTTTCTTTGCCGGTTCACTAAAAATTGAAAACAATGAAAACAAGGCTAATTATACAAACAGCATATTGCACTCTCAAGGGTTGAGCTCAAACTCAGCATTATTTATCAAAAATCTGCCTCGACATTGTGCACTTAAATAACTTTAAAGTGGACAAAAAGTTATGTTCATTCATAGAACTTTCTTTTCTACCAGTAAAAATGCTGAGTATTTTACAATCAATAATTCATAGGTCAAAATCAAGACGTATGTAGTTAGTTATCTGTATCTACCAGGTGACTATGTGGAACTCTGAGGGCGAGTACAGCTGAAAGTATTGAAACCTACCCTTTTCTCTCGGCATGAATTCCCTGGCCGTATCCTTACAGTAATGGAGGCAGCAGGACAAGATCAAATCATCATTCGTACCCTGCAACAACGAAAAAACAGGCATAAAGCTCACAGCAATACTGTAAATCTGAAATTAAGTGTGTGTGGGGAATCAGTGCATTTTTTGTGTCACACACAACACACACTTATTTCCAGTCGCAAAAAATCCTAATCTCGTTTCAGGTATCCGACGTGTGGCTAATAAACGCAAAAATAAGAAGTAGCGAAAATCAGAAAATGAGAAAAACGCATAACTTTATGACACACTCATTTCTGGATTTACAGTATACCATGTGCGTGAAATTTATCTGTAGAGAAATGGCAGCATTTCCATTAGTTATTAACCCACTCAATTTTAGAGTGTCTCTTCAAAAGTGCTGTAGTACTTTTAGGAGAAAGTTAATCATTCTGCTATGAATAACATTTTTCGTTTCAAATATTTTGCGAAAGATGCATTTGTTACAACAGAATTAACCAAATCCGTTAGACCTTTTTTTGAGGTACATTCTTCATCAATGCTAACTGTTTATACCCACAAGTTCCTCTAGAAACTGTGGTATGGATCTATGAAGTTCTTCTTGACATTTAATAGTTTCTCGAATTTGTTTTTACCAAAAAGATTACATCAAAATTAAGAGGCTGCTTTTGGCCGCTAAGAGTATTCATGAGTCAACCTATTTATACCTGTAGCAGTCAAAAACTGCCTAACTATTTTGGTGATATTTCTTTAAGGTCCTTTAGTACAGCATAGCGGCGCCACTGGTCTCTTCAATCGGCTGCAGATGGGGTGCACCCGTCCTGACCGCAGACACCCCAATCTCAAGCAAGGTCGCGTTTTTTCAACTTTGACCACATTCATGCCTGTGATCCCAAACATTGACCTGGTTAATTAAGGCATTCTCCTGTGTTCCGAGTTATTTCAAAAATAGCCAGAAGTGAACTGTTGGTCGAAAACCAATTAAAAATCAAAGAACGTCTCCTTTGCAAGCCATATTAATGCACGACTGAAATTAAGATTATTTTGGTCACAGGCAATTTCAATCTTAATTTCTATATAAATATATGTATATTTTCTATGTATCCAAATAAATTACAGCAAAGGAATTTTGAGTGGTTGAAAATGAAATACTACAGAAACTGTCTGCGATGTGCACATAACAGACAGACACACCACTAGCAATCAATAACTACCATTCTCCGCTATACAAGAACCAACCCTTGGTTTACTGCATAGAAAACAAGGTCCAGTGATTTGCCGTAACACCACTAGATGGCAGTACCAATTTAATTCACGAGTATGCCGTTTTGCGAATTTCAGATAAACAACAACTCGAAATTCTAGTTTTATTGGCGTTATATGTACCTTGTATTACTGCGCACAGGCATACCACAATCGTAATTAATGATACAGTTGCTAACTCGAGTGTGGGGCCATCATTCAGTTGATCAAAATCCAAACCACAATTCTCCTTCAAATATTTTCTGCATTCATGACTAATTTTCAAGTTCATTTGATAAGCATTCTAGGTCTAGATGATATTTGTCAATGAGATCTCCAGGTATTAACCCTAACAATGCTGAGGCTACTTTTGTCCAAAATACAAGGATGCAAAGATTTTTGAAAATCATCTAAACCCTGTCATGTTGGTATTCATTGGATAGCTCTCGCTGAGCACTCTCAGATGAGTACCCATGTGCCAGGGTTTCAATCATTTCTCAGCATTTTTGCATTATTCTGTAATGCCAACAGCAGCATAAGGATCAATTTAAACACTCATTCACTTACCAAGGCATATAGTAATATGGAATTCCTTCTTTAGATATGAAAAAGGCACCATCTCTCTCATCATTCAATAAACTTTACTTTGAAGAATAATTTTCAACCCTGTGGCCTTCAGCATGAAAGGTATAATCCTCAAATCTAAGGGCCACAGCAAAAGTCAAATCCTGTATTTGACTGTGTTACCCTCGTGAAATAAAGTTAATTATTACTATAATCATTATTATCACTAATATTACTATTATTTTAATTATTACTATTATTATTATCATTATTATTATCATTA
>OZ012691.1:30204293-30206793 GCA_963942565.1 Maea johnstoni
GAAAGGAGAGAGAGAGAGAGAGAGAGAGAGAGAGGCTTGTAATGGGTATGGTGATAGATAGACCCCAAGGAAGCTGTGGTTGTATGGGATATACACAAGGTGTTACGAGGCGGACCCGAGTAACTCCGAGGGTATCACATACACCACAGCTTCCGAGGAGTCTATGTGGCTTGTACCACAGTTGACTGCCTTCCACCAATCACAGGCCGAAAAAAGCTTTGCAGAGCACTCTTGCTAAATACCCTTGGGTAACACCTTTGGTTTTTAGGGAGCTTAGAGAACAAAGGCTTGAAAAGTGTGGGTTAAGTCCCATAACCCTACACTTTTCGAGGCCTCTGATTTACAAATACAGCTTGTACCACAGTAGCCTGCCTTTCAGCAATCAGAGGCCTCGAAAAGTGTAAGGTTATAGGACATAATCCACACTTTTCAAGCTTCCTAAACCCAAAGGTGTTACCCAAGGGAGTTTAGCGAGAGTGCTCTACCACGCTTTTCTCGACCTGTGCTTGGTGGAAGGCAGTCAACTGTGGTATAAGCTACACAGACCCCTCGAAAGCTGTGGTGTATGTGATACCCTTGGGGTTATTCGGCTCCGCCTCGTAGCACCTCGGGTATATCACATACACCACAGCTTCCTTGGCGTCTATCTATCACAACAAATACCCGTGGACTAAATATTTGTGATGTGGTCATCTGATCGAACAAAGGACTAGAAAGTGCGCTTACATACGTTTATATATGAAGTTAAATTAAATATATATATATATATATATATATATATATATATATATATATATATATATTATATATATATATAATATATATATATATATATATATATATATATATGTATATGTATACATGTATATATATATTTTATATATATATATATTTATATATATATATATATATATATATATATATATATATATATATATATATATATATATATATATATATATATATATATATATATATATTTATATATATACATATATATATATATATATTTATAAATATATATATATATATATATATATATATATATATATATATATATATGGATGTATGTATAGATATATGTATATATGTATGTATGTATGTATGTATGTATGTATCACAAATACGTGACATAGCATCATAAATGAGCGCGACTCAGAGCATAGTTTGTGATTGTCCGGTCATGCACACGCGCTTTAAACCATAGATTGCGATTAGCTGTGACCTATGCACTATAGAGGCTGTATGCTGTAAAGTATTGTTGCCTAACCAAAGACGTACTCTGTTTAGTGCCTTGCTATTTTCTGTATCAGGTTTTGAAAGAGACTCAACCCTTGCAAAGCTGAGGCCACTTTCTTCCAAAACACAAAGACACAAAGCTTAAAGAAAACCATCTAAACCCTGTCGTGTTGGTATTCATTGAAAAGCTATTGCTGAGTACTTTCAGATGATTACCCATTTGGTAGGGTTTAACTGATTTTCCGGAGTTTGCATCGTTGTGTGTGTGCCAAAATAGCCACAAGCAGCATATGGATTAACATTGAAAGGACGTTGTTGATTGTAGTCAGAATCCCTGTACGTGATTTATGGTTGTTGGACGGTTGTCCACAGCCACCGATACGTAATAATATGTGAATGGGCGAAAGCTGCTTTTAAGATTTAAGATTTAAGCCTTGGCAGTCACTTTGTGGTGTGTACTTTGAATGTTGATAACTTGAAATAATCAGCTATTATAGACAGATCCTGGACAAATCCACTAGCTGGTATTCACCAGTCCGTTAACTTTGATCCTTTTGCCCTTCAGGAAGAGGCTCTGGAAATGGATGCCTGGTTGCTATAGATCCATTGTGACTTAACTTATAAATCTAGGTGACTGATGGAGATAGTTACTACATATAGAGTCATTTTGAGACTTTTAAAACACATATCTCAAGTATCAAATAATAACAGATTTGCTCGATACTAGGGACATTTAGAGTAATGTGAAAAAACTTATATTGGTTGGATTGATGCAGAGTACTGCACGCAAGATTAAATATACCTGCCCTTTGCACACTTTCTTCAATTGTTGGAGAAGATAGAGGTGACTGATCTGATTTGATTTGATTTTATTCGGTCTAGTAAGATGTTTATTACATAGAATTTTGCACATAAAAATCATATATAAAGGTGAGTAGATGGAGAGTCATCAACTGCTATGCAATAGAATTCTAACCAGACACAGGATATATAAACTAAAAGTTAATAACTTATTTCCATAGTGGTGGAAATTATATTTTAATATATATATATATATATATATATATATATATATATATATATATATATATATATATATATATATATATATATATATATATATATATATATATATATATATATATATATATATTAATATAACTAATATTGACACTTGTGGTTTAGGCTGAAGCATTCCCCTGTACTTCCTGGTTGTCCGGTTTTACTGTACCATTTACGAATTGCTAGTCACAATTTAGCC
>OZ012691.1:30211793-30244293 GCA_963942565.1 Maea johnstoni
TTGAACCAGCGACCCTCTGATTACTAGTCCGACACCCAACCAACTGAGCTACTTTGTCCCCATGTATTTAAACCCCACAAATATGAACCCTTCAACAATCATCAAACCCGACATACTGTGTTACTTAATTATTTCCAACAAAGACAAAATTAAAATAACAGCAGTGTAACATCCCCCTAGAAATCATGTTTCTATGAGCTAGGGGATGCTTTTAGCCATTTAATTCCCATCTAGTCCGGGGGATGCCCTCCAGCCCAATTTCCCATGGCATCGACATTGCTCTAAAGGATCACTAGGCTGGTACGTAGAGCTGCATCCACGTGCCTGTTTAGCTCACAATGCCCGTCAACAAGTACGAACTGAATCCTACTTTCAGACTACTCTCTTAGTTTTAGTTTACTTCTCTGTTAGATAAAATGCTTATTCCTATGATATGGACCGTACAGCATTATTTGGTGACAGTCAGTAACGAAAGTTGTAAATCTTGCAAAATTTGTGAATCAGATTGGGCCAATTTGAAGCTGTCATTTTGCTTGGTTAACATAACCTTTTGCATCACGTGTTCTGAATTTCAAAAACGAATGACGCAAGATTGAAATTTATCCATTCCACTTCAAGATGTTGACTGTTCTTTACCTATGTAACATTCATCCTTATTAGGAGACCATGACTGCGTCTTTAGAGGGAAACACTAAATCCTGGTTTTGAATATTACCCAAATATGTGAGAAAGAATTTCGGTGCTTTTTGCCGGATATTCTATTTCCTCAACCAGTTACAACTGGCTAGTCATGGATAAGCCGAAATATGGCAGAAAAAGTGACAAAAAATGAAATTCCATATCCAAAGTCTATGACGTAGCCCAGGCATTTGACACTGTGTGGGTGGATGGACTCTTTCTCAACTATGTTAAGGCTGTGATGCTGGTGACAAACTCAAACTAAGACAACTCCTAGTTTAGCACTCCTGTCCCCTTTCTAATAATAATTATCTAATCCCTGAGGTCTTGGTGTTTTAATTATAAGTTTTCTTCAACTTTGCTGCTTGAGCTGACCTCGATATAAACACAGTTTCAATTTTACAGTTTTTTTTTTACCTCAAATGAGGTTTTCTTGATCAATAAAGGTACATATGATTTATAAATACCATACATGTCTGCTAAATATACTAGGCTAGGTCAACTAAAAGGCAAATTTGGAGTTCCTGCAAGATAGTGCTATGGCTACACCCATGATCGCACATGTAAAACAAAATGGCTGCCTAATGGCTGAAATATCAAAAAACAAAAACAATCATGGGAAAAACTGCTAACACATGCATGTTACCTACGGCCCTCTCTAGACCAGGATAATAAGCATAAACCTCTCCTAAAATGCCCTTAACTAAAAAGGCACCCTAAATTATTAATATGCTGAAAGTGAAAGTAAAGTAGTAGCAACACTAACTCCTGAAATCTTGCTTAGCTGTCTGTCCAAATGAAGAGTGACTGACAGACAGACCCAGCCACACCCATTTATATGGCTGTGAGTCAGCTGACCAGTCACCCTTGTAACAAAGGAACCAGTTTCTTTTCACTTGATCAGTAGTTTCTAGCTCTGCCGCCCAAGTGGCATATAGTAACAAATGATGTAACTAAACCAAGCTGGTCATATCTTGAAATAATACTATCTATATGTATTGTATATTAATACAAATATTGTTCTAGTGTGTCTGCAATATTTGTAAAACTATATTTTTTGTAATTTTACTACATATATCATAGTCAATAAAAACATACATACAAGCATTACAAAAAATACGATAGTAATTGGTGGAACTTTTCTCATTTGTGAATACATCAAAAGATATTTTTTAGTTATTTGCAAAACATTTGACAGCATTTTTGGGCATGTGACAACTAGACTGAATATGATACACATGCTAAAATGTTGTTACTTTTATCTCAGGTGCGTGGACAAATCATCACGCTGGCTATTAATCAACAACAGACGACAGGAGGCTACCGACCTGCTCAAAAATATAGCAAAGAAGAACAAGAAACAGTTTCCCGAAGATGTTGACATCAGAGTAACAGTAGGAATTTCAGATTTTTGATTTCTTGTCATTTTTCCTGCCATATTGCAGCTAGGCCATGATTATCTAGTTGTAACTGATGGAGGAAACGGAAGGACCCGGCAAAATCCATCGCCTAACCCCTAGTCACTCGCAACTTTCCCACACGCCCTGTCTGGGATTTGATTCCAGGCAGTGTCGAAAGAAAGTGACAGTAGGTTCTATCTCAGCCGAAGATAACAGCTGCAGCCAGGCCAGTGCACAGTAAATGCATACGTGTGTTACCCAGCGTAATAAACACGCCGGCAGTGTAACCAGTGCTACAATCAGGCAGTAACGGCCAGTCCATCATATTTATAGTGCACGTAGTGACTGCAAGCTGGGTATATCGGCAGACCCCAGCTCAAACCTGTATCAGAAGCCTACTGTGTGGTGACACCTACATGACTGCAATCCACTCCTATAGTCCTACCATACGTGCAATATCTCAACCTTATTCCAGTCAGCATAACTCATACTTATTCATTTTCGTATTTCTCAATTCTAAGCAAAATTACATATTTGCATCAAAATCTAAATTTTCACTTTCATTTAGGAAAATGAAATGAAGAAATCTCTCCCCCCACATCCCATTTTCTTTTTTCATAAATATCAATCATGACAACCATAATTACCATGTATTCTTGATATCTGTGTTTTCCATGTATGTTGGAGTCGCATTTATTACTTATACTATGGGTACATGCAGGTAATCCTACGTTAAATCTTTATTTTCAGAATGAGCAGGCCAGTTTGTGGGACATCGTGAAACTCTTTAAAGGCAAAACAATGAGGGCTAAAGCTTTGATTTTATACTTTATTTGGTAAGCACGCCTTATAAAATATATTTTTGTGTGTCAAAAAGCGTTTCTATGTCATAGCCTTATTGTCAACTAAATTATCAGTTTGTGAATATAGGGTCATTTTGTGACTTTTACATGTTTGGCTCTTTTCTCGGTTTTGAATTCTATTAAAACAGTCAAACATGAATTTTAGGTATAGAATGCTAACAGATTTTTACTAGATGTGACCTATACACAGAAAAAAGTAAGGTAAAGGATATAATGTCTTTGAACTTTGTTCCAATCTCATGCTATATTAAATTGGTAGAATGCACTTTTCTCCCATTTTCAACGTAATAATTTGAAAGAAATAGTTGTAACATGAAGCATAAGCACATATTTGACACCTACTCCTCCATAATAATCTTCACTATATGTTTGTGTAATTTGATGGTTCCCAGTCCATACGTGTATATACATGTACCTTGATCGAAAGGTATTGTCGGGCGTGTTGTATTCGTCATGTGGATGCCCTTTAGAACATGTGTACTACAGATATTTAAAAAATGAAATAAAACTAAGCAAACCCATTAGCTACCTCATGCAGACTTTGTCGATTGCCAAACACGTGCTTATTGCTTCCAGGATGGTTACCTCCTTGGTATACTACGGTCTTCTTCTCAATGCAGCTGATCTCGCCGGTAACACCTACATCAACTTCCTACTCTCTGCGATCGTTGAGATCCCTGCCTATGTCTTTGCCGGGGCCTGCCAGCAGTACTTTGGACGTCGGCTACCTCTTTCTGGCTGCATGTTTGTGGCTGGTCTCTGTCTCATCATTAGTGGGTTCATACCATCTGGTAAGCACCCACTGCTCTATAGGGTATGAGAGTTGTCTGCTAACTTCAAGTACCACTCCAGCATTTAGTTGATAATCACAGTAATTTATAATATATATGCGTACATATATATATATATATATATATATATATATATATATATATATATATATATATATATATATATATATATATATATATATATATATATGTGTGTGTGTAAGGGTTCTTTTAGCTTTCAATTGCAGAAGGATCATAGAGTCCTCAACAATGCCGCACATTTATATAGCGACCGGGCCAACTCGCTATTTTGAAAACCCAGCGGGGGACTCCAACCTGTGTTCATGTTTGTTTATTTTTGTTTGTGAGTGTATATAAAGCCAGAGTGAAGCCTACTCATTTGCACTTTTAGGTTCATTGGCAGTATCCACAACCATCATCACGATCGGCAAGTTTGCCATAGCAAGCTGCTTTTCCATGATCTACGTCTACAGTACAGAGATCTTCCCCACTGTGCTCAGAACTGCTGGCCTGGGCTCCTGCTCTACCTGTGCCCGTGTTGGCTCCATTGTTGCAACTTTTGCTGGACTGCTGGTATGTACTACCTTTTACAATTAAAGCACTTTCTACTGGGTTCAAGGGTGGGAGAAATTATTTTGCTAGATAGAAATCCTAGACTGATAAAAATCCAAGAGGTTGTTGAGTGGTGAACAGCTCATTTTTCCCAGCAGGGGAATATGAGATAAAGAATGATGGCAACAGTAAAGTTTATGCTCACAATAAATAACTCCTATTCACTTCCATAAGTACTGCTTATGTCAGGCCAGTTAAACAGTTTGTGGTGAAAGGCAAGCAAGCTGACCTGAGAAATTTACTGCCAGTTTTTAAATTTGATTGTTGCCGTAAATTACTCAGCTGTGAAGCGTTGCCTGATGAAGAAGCACTGTTCAATCATGTAAACAAAAGTTGGAAAAATGTGCTATCCTACATATTGTATGTGCTATCCTTATGAGTTGTTCAGCTGCTAACAGATGAAGGACCTTATGTCCACTCCTAATGGAAGATCCCACCAGTGTGCTAATTATTCTACTTTTGATTGCATTCATGCAGGGTCTTGTGAGCAACCCTTCTTATCCCCCTTTAATGCTCACAAACCTTAAATGCATCCAGTCATGTGATTGTGAACAAAGATAACACAAAGTGTATGTGAAGTTCACATGAATCTATATGAACTATAAAGAAGAGAGCAACCAGACCAAACACGACTGAATGAGAAGTTAACACAACGATAATGTGAATTTAATCAAAAGTCTACACGAACACCCCATGAAACCAATAACAACAAAACATGGCATAATTCAAAATAAATTCTACGTTTCACCACAAAGTTAATGTGATCTCTACGTAATCATGTGATTATTCAGATTCAAAATGGCCAACTATGTTTACATCTCTTAAAATTGCATCATATTTGAGTTAAATATGGCGGATTTTGGTATCATATGGGCCTTGTAGGAAGAGGAGTTGTTTTTAAATGGTGCTGCTTTAATTGTACAGCTTCTTCAGCAGCGAAGGAGACATGCGAGAATGAGGCAACCCAGCGGGCAAATGTACGTACATTGTAGGTACATTGTACGTACAAGCCCGTACATACGGATTAGGTATGGATAACATGCGGAATGAAAGTTTTTTGGACGTACGGGTTCGTATGTACAATGTACGTACATAGCCGTACGAACAATGTACGTACATAGCCGTAAGTACAATGTACGTACATAGCTGTATGTATGGTCCACTACCAAAACTGATTCAAAGTAGGAGTTTTTACATTACATATAAGGAAATTCTGAAGTGAATCTCACATAGGATTTCCCTATCATCATTTGTAATAAGTACAAATAAGTAGGGATTCCTTGATCAGTGTTCCCCTTGAAGGAGTATTCTGTTCAAGTAAATACCATTTCAGAATCTGAAGTTAACTTATACCATTTGATTCTGCACTAAATCATGCCATGTGACCTACATTCAGTTTCTAGGCTTTATAATCAATTATCTTGCTCAAACATGAGTATTGGTATCGTAGACACTTAGGGAATAATTTTTAGAGAATTCTCAAACAATTTGAAGTGGAGATTGCCATAACTATCTACCCGCTTTTCTCTAAAAAAGGTCATTTTCTGTATTTACCGTATCTAGAATGTTTACGTACAATATACGTACGGACATGTATGTACATTGTACGTACGGACCCGTACGTACATTGTACGTACAGACCTGTATGTACATCCTTGTGTGAACCAGAACCGTATGCACATTGATTTTTGATAGTTAGGGAAAAATCTATCTGAACCTAAACCGTACGTAAGCTGAATGTTCCGCTTTGGTACAGGGTGCGAACCTAAACCGTTCATACAATGTACGTACATTGTACGTCCATTAGTGTGAACCTAAACTGTACGTACAATGTACGTACATTGTACGTCCAGTGCCCTCTGGGAAAGAGGGACTGCATAGTCGAAGGGATGGCTGTTAAAAAAAACTTTGTATGGCCAATATGAACATCTGTTGTTTGAGTTGAATCAGGAAGAGGAATCAGAGGACATAAAAACCTCCATGTTAACAGAGATGTTGTTGTCAAAGAGATGTGATACTAATAGCCACAGCCCTTTCACTCCCATTGTGTAGGGAAATCTCGTTTAGGAGCCTGTGAGAGCTTGAGACTTGTTTAGATTTGGGGGTGGCAATCTTGGCTCTAATCATTTTGGCAGCAGGTTAAATGGACCTCTTTCACTTTTGAACATGGGAAAAATGGATTCTACCTCATGGTGAGGCTCTACAACATAGACATCCTGGGCATGAGGATATGAACTTTTGTTTACTTAATTAATATTAGCGTAATTGTAATGCATGTAATTGGGAGGTTTAATTGGGGACTCTATTTTACTTGTAGTATATGACTAACCCTCAGTCATGAGAGTCATTTCAGTAAATTTCCCCTTCTCTACTGGTCTAATTCTGAGAAACTAACAATTCCAAGTTGGCTTATGAGGAGTGCAATAGGTAAATTAAGAAGTTAATCTTGCGCGCAGTTACATTTGCAAAGAAAATATGTACACCTGAAATCGTAATTTTGTCATATTTTCTAGACCTTTTCTAAGGTAACTAGATTTATATGTTCTCCCATTTTGTACATTGAATGATGGAAAAACATTTTTTATATCAAATATTTTTTCTCCCCTATAAAGTTTGGAAATAGTATATCAGTATTTCCTTGTATCATTGATATGAGCTAAGCTGTCCTGCATTTGCTAGTTTCCAAGATTATCAAGTCTCAGCATAACTAAAGGTAAACTTCAGCTCATATCAAAAGTCTTGAACTAAACCGAAATTATTCTAATTGCAATTAGGCTAACATCAGTTAAACTGAGTCAACATATAAAACAGTACTCACATGTATTCATAGAATGCCCAGGTTGATAATCCTCCCCAAAATGTAGAAGGACTTCAAATCCCTTATATTATCATTGGAGATGATTCCTTTGCTCTCTAGGATTGGATGATGAAACCTTACCCACAGCGGAAAATGACCCAAGAATCTCGAACTATCGCCTATCACTAGCTAGAAGAATGGTGGAGAACGCTTTTGGTATTTATTGCTTATCGTTTCAGATGCCTATTATCACCTATATACTAGAAATCAGAAACTGTTGAGTTAATTGTGATGGCAATTTTCGTACATAATTTCCTTCACAAGATATCCTCTTCAAGAACAAACCAATTCACACAGGGAAGATTGAATCCACCATATACTTTTGAACCTGGACTGTGGCGTGAGGAACAGCAACAGACCAATATCGTAACCACAGGTGGAAACACATCTACAAAACCTGCAAAGCAACAAAGAATTACCTGAAGGACTAATATATTTCTATGGGGAGGGTGGCATAGCAAGATAAAAGAATAGATATCTACATTTGAGAAATAATACACTTTATGTGTTCAAACATCATCATCAGTTGCAGTTATGATTACAAAAATTGAGGTAGAATTAGCAAAGCCACACTATGGTAATTACTATGTGGCATAATATTTAGTAAAATCTTTAAAAAATAAGCAAATACATAATAGTGCACTAATTCGTCTGGATGGAGAACAAAAATTAGTTTGCCCAGAATTTTTCAGAATTTTGGTACGAAGTCAACATGAACCAACACCATCTAAACAGAAGTACCGTAAACTGAACATAAAGTCTATGTGATGTTAACAAGACTTCTATCTAGGTCAGACTTTGCGGTGAATTTTTGAACTTGACCAGAAATCTCAGCGTGGACATGATACAAACACTGTTGGAGCCGAACCCAACAGAAAGTTACTGGAAGTGTTCCCGATTGATGCAGAAGCCGACATGAACCTCCACAAAGCCCAAAATCAGCAACTTAGGTTTGTGTTGACTTCCTACTTATGTGTTAGAGGGCCTTAAACAATGACATAAATGAGCAACACCTAGTCACTCACCTATCTTTTCTTCCTATTTATTGTAGATGGAGTATGGACTTTTTCTGCCAATGTTGCTGTTTGGACTTTTTGCCTTCACTGCAGGTTTTCTTGCCCTATTGCTGCCTGAAACCATTGGTACTATTGCACCTACCAATATCGAGGACTGTGAGAGAATTCCTCTCTCAAACATGTGAGTAGAGTCCTATTGTCCAAATCCAAATAATTCCAATATAACAAGTGTCTGGCCTGCCCTGATTTTTGAGTGGTCTTAGGTATTGCTACTTAGTGCTAGCCTTTTCTCACCACTGCCCAGGTTTCAAATTCAGGCCAGATCATATAAGAATATTACCGTCGTATGGCATGCCTTTTGCACATTTAATGATAGATATGGACAGTAGAACCAAATCAGCGGGAGAGTACCAAGTTTGTGAGAAAGAGAACAAAGAATGAGAGATTGAGAGACAAGATGTCTAAAAGAGATAATGAAATGTGCAATAAATTTTTACAAATCCAGGTAGCTGACACAGATGACAACTTTTGAAATCAGTAAGTTGTGTGTGTGCATGATCTGTGCTGTGACCCTAGACATCATGTCTGAATAAAAATGTGATTGTGAAGCCAACAAGAATTTCTTGGCAATAGTTTGATGCCAGATTAACAACGATTACACTGCATTTAAAAGGAGTATGTATGCATGTATTTTATTGACTACAGCTTGCGCTATAAAATTACGATACATCGAAATAAAGAACATAATACAAATAATACAAAATATAAATAATATCAAGAAGAACATAAGATATACCGGATGAACAGAAAGTAATATAACAGAAATGTGTTTAACGAATACACAAATAAAATAAGAATAGATAAGCCTTTAATCTGGTGTCTTTAATTTATGTGGGAAGCATGGTCTGTAATCAGGTAGGCATTGAAATGATGATCAATTGTTAACAGGGCCGCCATCTTGTTGACCATGTGTTTAAAAAGTGCATTCTTAGCAATTGTTTTAAAGTTTAGGGTTTTTAGTTTTAAGATGAAATGTGTTTCAGTTTCAGTTATTCAATACGGCCAGTGATGAAAGAATGTGAAGAAGAGGCTGTCAATCTAGAGAAAACTACTCACGAACATGAACCAATTGATGTTGAACTGGAGGAAATTGCTTCTTTCATGCCGACTGGGGATGTACCAAATGAAGACCAAGCTGACAACTGCACAAACACCAACTTATGCTAAACATCATGAGGCCGACATTGATTAAAAAATGGTCATGATATCTTTACAACTGACTTGACTATATTTGTTGAGATCCATTTGTCTTTTCATTTACCCTGCCTTTGGGTCACTTGATAAAGTTGTGAATAACCTTGTGTTAGGTGGCACATGTCTTTTCTTATGGGTACTACAATATTCTCCATGCATATTCTTGGATATTTACGGTTAAGCCTCTATATCGCAGAAGTGGGAAGATAAATGAGATTCGCTACTTTTCGTCTAAATCCATTTATTTGTTTGTTTTTTGTAAATAGATTCTTTGGATTACGTCATTTTTTGTATGAGTTACATAAAGGGACCAGTGTGCCTTTCACGTGAAGTTGCACAACATATAGGAAAATCTGGGTGGTGTTAGTGACAAATGATTGTTTCTACTAGTACCAAGTAAATTTGCATTTCTGAATGCAAAACAACCATGCATTTGTTAGTTGTATTCATCTCCAGATTTTACTAAATCTGAAAACGATGAAATGGACATTGAATGAATTTTAGAAACAGTATAACGATTTCTATTCTATCATCATTCATTTTGATGTTTGTATTGTGCAGTTGCCATGTAAGTCAAGATTAGTACTTTGCTGTCATGAGCAATGCAAAGAAAATCAAATTGAAACAATTAAATAGCCAAAAGCAATGCTTCAAAAACATCGTATCCTAGTAAGTGCAAACCACATAACTTTAACACATTTTTCTAAATCAGTTTGATTTACCTCAATGCATACTTAACTAACATAACATCTTTATATTTGTATAAGCACTATGTAAACTCTCACTTTTGCAAGATATGGTACCGTATAGCCATCAAGGAACAGTTGGTATAAATGATGCTTCCTTTCTTGGCAAAGGATTTTTGTGATCCTGGGCCACTAATTGAGATGGTCAAACTGGCCATTAAGACCAAAGGTAATAAAAACTGTACATTACAGATGGCCTATATGTATGTACTCGTTAACTGATAAAACTATGGCTTTTATGACCATATTATGACATGATATTATATCTAAGGGGGTGATGACTTCGTTGTTTTGTGAATACATATTATATTTGTGACAGTCGATGTAATGCATGGTTGAGTGTTTTATAACTGCATATTTTGTTTTGTTTTATTGTGTTGAACAATGCTTATATTTCATTTGTATTCCCTAAAAGCACCAGTTCAAAACTATATGCTTGCTGGCAACCAAGGCAGCGTGATACTAGTGCATCTCAGAGTTAGAGTAATGCCCCACTATACACTCCTAACATCAGACTGCCCAGAAGTTTGCCCAAACTACAGTACAGACATTTAATTCCTACACCTGTCGACCGGACGTCTGCCAGTGCCTGGTTGTACAAACACTTATGTATAGCATGTCAAAAAAAATAATCCAAGTACGTCAATGTCCCACATACCTTGCGAATGAAAGCGAAGTTCTGTTGTGGTTCAGGTCGTCCATGTATCCATGCTTAGGAAACCAGTTGGCAATCGGACGTGCGGTCGTGAATAATGCCTGGGCTGCCCACACATTTAGTGCAGGAATTAAATGTCAGCACTGTATATGGATTGCGTTGTGATGTTACATACGTGCTTTCTGGACGCATGCCAGACACACGATGGGCGTTTGTTTTCTGCACGTACAACTGTTAGTTTGCATGTGTGTGCTTTATTTTCACTGTGATACCTCTCCAATTGTTTTATTTACCATTTTCTACGAGAATCCTATTTAGTATTTAGAATTGAATGTATTTAAGCTGACCAGTGGCTCTCCAATTATATAAAGCACAGACATTTAATTCCTGCACCTGTCGACCGGACGTCTGCCAGGGCTCGGTTTTGAAAACACCCATGGATAACTTGTCAAAAGGCCAAGCACATCAATGACCCACGTACCTTGTGCATCAAAGCTGAGTTAAGTTGTGAGGTCATTCATGGGTAAACTGGATGGCCAGCAGGCATGCTAACGTGTATTATGCTCTTGCTATTCAGGCATTAAGGGTAGGAATTAAATATCGGCACTGTACTGGCGATAGTGCTACGCTCGTACCTTACTACAAAATAATATGGTGCTATGTACAAATGCTATGCAACAGTTAAATTAATGTTCGCACACCAGCTTCAAAACTTTATCAATACCTAGGACCCAGTCTGCATTACCTGAAAAATCCCGGGATTGCCAAATTGCGACTGCATTAGGTTGTGCACTGATGTCCGGAAGGTCACATATATATAAAGAGAGATTTTTCACTGCTAAAATGTAATAACTGAAAGATTTTGCGAAAAATAGTGAATTTAACTATTTGCAGAATGCCTTTTTCCCTGAACGGTTCTTTGCGGGACCAAAAAAATTCAAAACAATTATGTAAATGAGAGATGTTTTTGTCAGAAATAAAGTTTATGAAAAAATATACTATACTGGATGTTTTATTTTTATTGAAACCTTTACTGGACCAAATAATTTCAATCATTATAATTTCTCTAAGATATGAAGAAAATTCCCCAGGTTTCTTTAAATGAAAATATACTTACCTTAGCCTTTCCCCCCTTTTGACTTGCCGTTGATGTGTGACGACCCGATGGATGCGGTAATCATGGCAACATGCGTGACATCGAGTCGCGTGGGCGGTGGCGACATCTATTGGGTATACGGAAAACAAAAGCCTATCTTTTGTATCTTTGGTCAGTATATTGTGACGACCTATTACGAAACCTGGTGAGCTACATATATACTATAAAGCTATCCTATATGGCTGCATTGGATGTTTGTGTATTGATGGTTTGCACATAGAGGCTAGACGTGCGTGCGCCAATTCTTTGATAATTTTGTGGCCTCTGGCCGCCAGCCCATCATTTTATTTGCGCTTATTCCTTTCCTGTTTAGATACTTAGAGTTGCCTGGGGAGAGGCAGTGATAACGTGACCACACAAATAGCCCGACAGTGCGTTTTCTACACACTTATAATCATTCTATTATGATCGTCTGTCAGTGAAATGTTGAATCCTTGGCTTCGCCAGTGTTTAGGCGCCCTGTATGTTGGTCATAGCCGTGTTACGTAGGAACTTTTTCTTCACAAAATGGAAGTATAGATCTGTGTTCTTAGGCCACCGGTTTGTTTGGTTATGCGCTAGCATACAAAGTGACGTCATTGTCTGGTACTAAATGTACAATGAGTTTTTTTCACTTTTATATTCATTCTATTCTGAATTTCTGTCAAAAAAATGTATATTTGGCATTGCGATGCTCATTGTTCAAGAAAACGTCATTTGAGGTAAAACACTGTAAAATTGAAACTGTTGTCCTATCTAGGTCAGCTCAAGCACCTACGTTAAAGAAAACTTATAGTTTAAACACCTAGACCTCAGGGATAAGATAACCATTGTTAGAAAGCGAACAAGAGTGCTAAACTAGGAGATGTCCTATTTTGAGTGTATCACCAGCATCACAGCCTTAACTGTTTTAAGTGGTGTGTGAACATTTACCACACTCCAATGATAGCGCTCTATGTTGTAATCCTTTGCACTCTGTATACTCACCTGCATGGTACGTGTGATTTGAAAAACTTTATTGTGCTGGAAGTCCAGAGGGTATCTGCTATCCATTTCGTATTTGAGGTGTCTCCTGAGCATAAATATACCGGATTTGAATTTGAATTTGAAGTTCGGTTTTTGTCACATTTATGCCAAATGTGGCTAATTCGTGACTAGCCAGTTGTAAGTAGTGGAGGAAACCGGAGTACCCGGCGAAAACCACCGCCAAACCCCAAGTCACTGGCAACTTTCTAACATTAAATATACCGGTAATCGTAGCTGAACCAGTGAGCACTGGCTGCACCATTACAGATTAAATGTCTTAGACATGACATTTCCAATACTTGCAATTATTTTGCTAGAGCAAGTCACTATTCCTCCGCTACATCATATGGAAAGGGAAGAGGTCAAGGAGATGCTCATTTTTTCTGATAAGAATATAGCTGCTGTTTCATTAGTTTTAAATGTTATTCATGATAGAGTGTGTGTGATAAGCATACAAACCGAAGGTCATGAACATATAGTAATTATATCTGCATATTTCCCTTTTGTCAGAATTATCGACGACTATGAGTGCTGCTTCGACGAAGTGTCCAAGATGATATACTTGTTGAGAACTGCATTCCTATGAAATCCAGTGAAATAACCCAATGCAAGAGGTTGTGAGATAGGTGTTTATATTAACTGTTCAGGAGGGAAATCGCGCTGTTTTGCATGGGGCGCCCGCGGTTGCAAAAATAGGGCTTGTTGTAGTGTGGTTGTGGGGATCTATGCGCCGAAACTGATGGCCGGCGCACGGATCCAAGGCCCAAATACAGGGCATCACTGGTTGCACACTCCACAATTGTGGAAGTAAACTGTTTGAAATCACTTTGTATGTCTTACAGCAATTCTGATTTTTTTTCATTAAAGTAGCACATGGGGTTCAAACCAGGAATTCAAGAAACACCATCTTAACCCTACTCCTGATTGGTAGCAGGTAGAAAATATCATAACCAAGCGTCCTTAGTCAGCCCATTTTCTATGTCATTTCAATATTTACAACTTTTCACTCAAATGACATAATCTCACTACTTGCACAGGTGCATTTAACTAGCTTACAATGGTTCTCATCGCCATAACTTAAGTAAATTATCATATTAAGTAAATTACCTTGATTCAGATATTTAAGTAGTTTGATATACTGGCTAGATTTACATTTAATACATCTGACACAACTTAAAAGAGAGCCAAATCTGATTAGATAAATTAGCCATCCACGCCAATAGAATACATCTTTTCTAAGGATAAGTTCTGATTTAATACATTACTACAAGTTAATGTTCCTATTCCATACTTAAAAACCCTTATAAATCCGTGAAAGGCAGTCAGTAGCGTGTCATGACTGCACGATTCTGGGATAAAGTACATGCAATTACGAGACGAGTGTAAAGGCTTGGTACAGTATTTGAATTTGGCGCCAATACTACGCGGTCGATGACGTCACCAATCAGGTCAACGTGAGTTGCCGGCTCAGGTCTAAATGATTAGGTGTGATTCAATAGATGCCAATGTTTTACTATACTCCCCCCACATGTGCTTGAAGGTCGTACATATGTGTGCCCCTATATCTCGTCTCGCATGCACTACTTTTGTAGTAGTACGCTGTGAGGACTGATTCCCGTTCGCAGCATATGGTGTGCAGGAATTTGAAAGAAATAGTGCACGAAAGAGAAGGCGCGCCTGAGACTTAGATGGGAACCTTTCCATTGAAAAAAACTGCAAGCCCTGCTAATCTAATACTACATGTAAAAAAGGTGTGTTTTCTGGTATCCGCTTTCTTTCAGGGCAGATAAAGTTAGCCACGTGACCTGGCTAGAAATGATGCCATCTTTCCAACTAGTCAAACCCATATGCTGAGGGTGCCAGTTTCAGAGTGTGCTAATAAGGGAACGGCTTGCAGCCGTATTTAAAGGCACTAAGCGTCTAGAGATATGGGTCGCGATAGAAGCCTACTTCGAACTGGCTAAGGCTTTCAATACAGTGTGGATAGATGGTTTGAATAGAGATCAAAATGAAAACACCTTTGATAAAAAAAAAATTACACAGTCTTTGATTGTCAGAATTTAAAACATTTGTTATCAACCTATCTTCAATTGGATGTATTTCAAAGTGGTGTCATATGCCCTTTTACGGTCGAAAAAAGATAGACATCGCATGTTCTCTATTTAAAAATCCATCTACAAAAGTTTCAAAGCACACAAGGCAATCCATTTTGCTTCTTGTTTTCTCGAAGCCAGTTTGGGCTTTCATGATGAGTGTAGAGGATTCCAAAAACCAAACATGAGGTTAAAATATCACTCTTTCAATAGTATTACAGTCACAGCTAGTCAATGCCATGGTGGAGATCGAGAACACAGTTCAATTCATGTGTGTGATAGCTGATGCATTTCGAAATTCTGATGAAATCTGGTACAGTCTGCTGTGATCGGCTATGAATCTGATGGTTTACTGTAAAGTATTGAAAAAAAAAACATTTCTAAGAATGTTACTACTTACACTTGCTAAACCAGATTAGTGTTCAGTCTGCTTCGCCCACTGTAGTACTAAAAGCGAATAATAGAAGGCAGCACTTCAAAACCAAAAGTTGTTCTGATTTAATGCAAAAATCATATACCAGGGTGTTGCACACACCCTCCAATAAGGAATACCATATTAACCTGTAAACAGCTTAATGATAAGCTTGTGATCTTTGCCTTATTGCGAGTTTGATTTCCTTAAAATGGTGTTTAAAGAGATAATTTTTAGTCTATTTATAGAACGCTACATCAAATCTAAAGTAGACATTTCTTGATTTATAGTCGCATATTTTTCAGGTGGTAGTCGCATCGACAAATTTAGGATTAGAAAAGTTTGCTTTTAAGTAAGGCTCGCTTATTCTGGGCTCTGAAAATCTCAAATTGAAGGCAAGGAGGAGGAGCCCAGGAAGCAGAATATTTGAAATCAGTGTTTGAATGGGCCCTGATTGTGTGATATACCGTTTTCTGGACAGTGCCCAGTATTGTGGTCATCCGCCTTTGATTTATTAAAATGTATAAACCTTTTCATCCATAGATGCAAACGATCTAAATCTGTTTAAGCCCCACTTAGGTGTGGCTCCCCTCACTAAGTTAGTGCACAAATTCATTCAGTTGTGATGACTTCAGAGCTTGAATGGGTAGAAAACAATGACGGGAGCATGATTAATTTTATTTTATCAATTCATATCAACATCATTGTTAATGTTAATGTTCATGTTATGATTACCAGTACTGACAAATAATTACAAGTTCATTAATATTGATTCATCTGATTTTGTTTTAACATGATGTCGATTCATATCAACAATATGGTTATTGTTAATGTTCATGTTATAACTACTAGTACTGAGACGTCTATAACCCAGTGGGCACAAACGTTACCTGAATGTTATATGAATGTTCAATTTTGGTCGGAATATTCTGGACCATTTATGAACATTTCAGCAATGTTCAGGTCCTAACATTCCTAGAATGTTCTTAGTTGATGTCATATGAATGTTCAATTTTAATTAGAATGTCATGCACCAAATATGAATATTCTTGCAACCTTCAGGTCTGAACATTTCTGGAATGAACTGGTAAAAACATTCACAATGAACAAGAGTAAGACATTACCATAGTGAAAACGTTAGTGAAATATTAAATGTAAATAATGTTATACAATATACAAAGATGATATTAGTAAAATATTTACGCGAATTCAGGAATATTTTCGCAAAATATCAACCAATATTTTTTCATAATAATGTTGGTTAACATTAAACCATCTTTTATCAACATTTATAACTAATGTTTTACATCTGCTCATTACCATTGTTGTTTTAAACATTCATTTAATACTTTACTGATATACTTTAAATTTTTTCGAAAAAAGTCTGAAAAAGTCATTTGAAATAGAATATCAAAATATACATTAATGAATATTAAACAATATCTTCCTACAGTAATGTTTGATAACATCAAACAAGAATTTTGGTAAACATTTCAATTAATTGCTTTACATCTATAAAGGTTTCTTAAAATCTTCATTTAATATTGTATTTACAAATTTTAAAATATTTCTAAAAACTGAGTAAAAGATGTTTTTTGGGTGCAAAAAATGTTGTCATAATATTTACCAGGCTAATCATTTGAATGTGGATAAATATCTTGCAATACTTATGTAAAAATGTTTCTTAGAAATATTTGAAGAATAATTTAAGCAACATTGTGTTAATATGCATATAACCTATTGTTAAATATAATGATTTAAGTGTTTTAAAAAAGACCATGGTATTAATGAGCAAGCCAAACGTTTTGATAATGATAAATATTTTCACTAATAATGTAAAAATGTTTTTCTAAAATATTTGATGAATATCTATTGCAATATTCAATAAATGTATTTCAAAATGTTGTGAAAATAATTCAAATATTATAAGAAATGTTATGGGAATAATATTCAGGCTGAATGTTTTAATATTACTAAATGCCTTCAGCAACATTTCACAGATATTCAGTTAAACATTTTGTAGACATACATGTAGCATAAATGTTTGTGTTTGCTGGGAGTGGCAGAAAAAAGAAAGCAACACAAAAAGAACTCATCATCTGGCCATGAATTAAGTGATTTGTAATGAACATTCCACAACGCTTGAGGTTCTCACATTTTTAATAGGGGGAGGCACACGTACGTCACAAAACATTTTAATCATGATGCATATGGCCTACAGTCTCGATGCAATCGTTCGACTACAAGCTGCAGTTTTTTAACACGCGTTAGAGACTATTTTAGATGGTATCAGGACAATATCCCCCTGGACAATATCCCCCCGGACAATATCCCCCGGACAATATCCCCCGGACAATATCCCCCCAGGACAAAATCCCCCCGGACAATATCCCCCCGTTCCAATATCCCCCCGGACAATATCCCCCCGGACAATATCCCCCCGGATTTTTTTTCTAAATTCCAGTGTTTTAAATTATCCTAAATTGTGTGTCGGTAAAAAAAATTCAATTAAAAAAAAAATTGCAGTGTTTTAAATTATTCTAAAATTTTTTTCAAAAATTCAAAAAAAAAATTAGTGTTTTAAATTATCCTAAATCATGTGCCGGTAAAAAAAATTAAATTCAAAAAAAAAATTGCAATGTTTTAAATTATTCTAAAATTTTTTTTCAAAAATTCAATAAAAAAATTAGTGTTTTAAATTATCCTAAATCATGTGCCGGTAAAAAAAAAAATTAAATTCAAAAAAAAAATTGCAGTGTTTCAAATTATTCTAAAAATTTTTTTCAAAAATTCAAAAAAAAATTAGCATTTTAAATTATCCTAAATCATGTGCCGGTAAAAAAATTCAATTAAAAAAAAAAAAATTACTAACACGTTTCAGGATAATTTAAAACACTGGAATTTAAAAAAAAAGTTCTACTTTCACATGTTTAAGGATGATTTAAAACACTGGAATTAAAAAAAAGATTTTTTTTTTATTAATTTTTTTTTGAATTTTTGAAAAAAATTTTTAGAATTATTTAAAACACTGAATTTTTTTTTTGAATTTTTTATTTACCAGATTTAGGATAATTCAAAACACTAATTTTTTTTTGAATTTTTGAAAAAGTTTTTTAGAATTATTTAAAACACTGCAATTTTTTTTTTAATTGAATTTTTTTTTACCGGCACATGATTTAGGATAATTTAAAATGCTAATTTTTTTTTGAATTTTTGAAAAAGTTTTTTAGAATTATTTAAAACACTGCAATTTTTTTTTTAATTGAATTTTTTTTACCGGCACACAATTTAGGATAATTTAAAACACTGGAATTAAAAAAAAAAAATCCGGGGGGATATTGTCCGGGGGGATATTGTCCGGGGGGATATTGTCCGGGGGGATATTGGAACGGGGGGATATTGTCCGGGGGGATTTTGTCCTGGGGGGATATTGTCCGGGGGGATATTGTCCGGGGGATATTGTCCGGGGGGATATTGTCCGGGGGGATATTGTCCTAGAACCATTTTAGATATATAGCAGACGTGTTGTGGTATCTTTTTTATTCTCGTTAATTTCAAGTTACAGTTATTTCTCACTAAATGAATCATAATGCAGTTTTGTTAAAAGCATTTCAATTTCTTTTCGCATTCTTGTTGCAGTCCAATTAATCGAGTTGGTATTGTATTGCATTCTCAATGCAATCGCGTATAGGGTTCAGTGATTTCTGACCACAAGACAGGTACTTGTTCACTGCATTTGTGTTAGTCGTGTTGGTGTTTTTTTTTACAAAGCGTGTGTATGGGACCCATGCTTTGGCTGTGTATCTATCCTATCTTCGTATTACAAGGATGGATTAGTACCTAGAGCATTCTCGTTTATAAAGGTAATTAAATGGAACAATTACTATGAAAAAGCTTTTACTAATGTATTATGATGACGATTACTTAATACCCATCAGGATTTGTAAAGTCTTCACATGTTCTCTTTCAGTAAATAGCCACCTATCTAAAGTGCTACCTGCCTCGAACTATCTACCGAAATAACTGCCTCCATAGCTACCTGACCAAAAAGCTACCCAACTGAATAGCTACCTTCCTCCACAGCTAAATCCTCAAACAACTACCTACCTATTATATATATATATATATATATATATATATATATATATATATATATATATATATATATATATATATATATATATATATATATATATATATATATATATATTAGTCCGGCGGAAGTATGAATGAACCTAGAATTTTTTTATAAAGATTTTTTCTCAACTGATATTGGTAGCTGAGGTTGTACCCTTTCAGAATCTGCCGGGTGAACTTCGGTCACCCTTGAGCATTTTGTGAAATTCAAGATGGCGTCCAAGATGGCTGCCATTCTAGTGTTTCAGCCATAACTTCCTTTGTATTCTGGCTAGGATCGAAATTCTGGTGTCTAAACGTATGTTTCTGGGACCAAGGAATACATTGAAACCATCCATGAGGTTGGGTTGAGTTTGCATTTTGAGGAAATCCAAGATGGCGTCCAAAATCGTCGCCATTCTAGGAGTTCAGTCATAACTTCCATTGCATTCTGGCTAGGAAGGTAATTCTGGTGTCTCACATGTTTTGGGGCCAAGGAATACATTAAAACTATCTATTAGGTCTACATGTATATATATATATATATATATATATATATATATATATATATATATATATATATATATATATATATATATATATATATATATATATTTATATATTCATATATATATATAAAATATATATATATATATATATATATATATATATATATATATATTTAAATTTATATTTACATATATATATATATATATATATATATATATATATATATATATATATATATATATATATATATGGTCAGTGGTACGCTTAATAATTCAAACTTTCAAATATTCAAACTTTCAAATATCCGTATTTCCAAACTTTCAAACTTCTGTATATCCAAACTTCCGTACTTTCAAACGGGTTTGAATATTTGAGATTGTAGCCGTATTTCCATACTTTCAAACATCGAAAACTCTTTACACATTTATACTATTGCATGTTTAGAAAAGCCGCAGAGTGGCACACTTAATAAATCAAATTTCCAAACCTTTCCTTGCGGTACGCAAGTATTTCTTTTACAATGTTATGTTAATGTATAACAAATTGTATAATATCAATAATATCAAAATAATATCAAATGTTACTTTTCAAAGGAAATTGCCATTTATAAGAACAATAATAATTTTCGCAAGGCAGCAAGAATAGTGGATTGACCCACTTGTCTAATCTATTATTAGAAACGGCAGCTTCTAAAATGCGGAACTGGAATTTATGTAAAACTTGCGTCGATATGATGGACCAAGTGTGACAGAGCAAGTAAAGAACTTTGTTTTCAAGACCGTCATTTGGGGAGGGCAAACAAAAAAATAATTTACGCGGCCACACTAGAGGATAGATATCTATCAATATCTATCATCTATCTACCTGTCAATCTGTCTGTATTTCCGTCTATCTATCTATTCATCTACTATCTATCTACCTATCTATCGTTCGAGCCATCGATAAATATAATTCTTTTCTTCATCTAAGGTGAGAGCATCCTCACATATAATAGATAGATACATAGATAGAGAGAAATACAGAAAATAAAGTTTTATTCATAAAACCCCTGATAAGGTGGCAATTGGGTGACATGTCTCGGGATATCATGCAGAGTTCTGAAACAATGTTGAAACTAGTATGCAGATCTAGTAAATTGAAGAGTGACTTTTATCTTTATAGAAATGATGGAGATAACCGCCCTTACTGCAATATGTGCCAAGATTTTGCTCTGGAAGATGCCGCACATCATCCATTGCTCTTATTCCAAAAATATTAGGGTGCACATATTTCTAGATATCAGTGAGAGTGAAAGGTTACATGGTATTAATGTTTTTTACACCCACTGAGAATAACTTTCACCTTGTAATGGGGAAAGTACCGCCAGGAGTAAACTATGATATAACATTTGAAATGTATAGAAAGATAGCTTCTAGTGTTCATCTCATGTATTGAGTCCTAGTTAAGGCTAGGGAGGGTTTTGGTTAAGCTGTCCTTTTAATATATAGCCCAACCCCTGGATAAATATTCTGCCCGTATATCATTACAAATATAAGTATGATGTTAATATATGGACAACCCCCTTACTCGAGGTCCGTCAGCTTTAAGGCGGCTGCCGCTATGTCATATTTATCATATTGATTTACTTCTATTGATACGTTTTCCTACATTTTCGAGAATAGCCACCCCTGCACGTTAAATGGATCTGCAGATGTGGTTTGTCCTCTTATGGGTAAGGGTTTTGGCGAAGCCCCATTAGCTACCATGCTTATATGAGTAAGATTTCCAACGCACGCGTCTACCGGTGCAGAAATTCCCTAGTGTAGCGACTAAACCCTTCATATTTCGACCTTTAGCTAGGAAAACGACTAATAAGAGCATGGCAGATAAAATATAGTAGAGAATATTTTATGGTGAGCGGGCAGCGCTCGAGTATATTTCATAATTTTGTTCAATCTTACTATATTTACTTTTTCATTTTCCTGTTATTTATTGTATATAACAACCTTTTGTATTTTGAGTATGCTTTTGTAATTCAAATTACAGTCAATAAACATACATACATTTACCCTCCCCCATAGACGGTCTTGAAAATAAAGTTCCTTATTTGCTCTTTCACATTTGGTCCATCATATCGGCACGAGTCTTACATCCGTTCCAGTTCCGCATTTTAGAAGCTGCCGTTTCTATTAATAGAATAGACAAGTGGGTCGCTACGCTTTTCTTGTTGATTAACGTTAATTATAGTTTTAGCATAATCAATATCCATAATTGAAACGTTTGAAGATATAGGAAATTAAGAAATGTGTATTTCATATACTTAATGAGAAACATCGTCTTTAAAATAAATGATTACATTGAAAAAATGTGGGTCATATTTGCAACCTAAGGCAGATTTTATTAGCAGCCCCATCACTGTATATTTGGAATTTTCCCATTTTACATTATTAAACGTTCCATGTCAAACTTTCAAACTTCCAACACGTTTTGGAAGTTTGAAAGTATGTATATTTGAAAGTATGGAAGTTTGAAACTTTGAGACTAAAGCCAAAGTTTCAAATATCTAATACGTTTTGGAAGTTTGAAAGTTTGAAACTTTAAGCAAAGTTTCAAATTTCTAATACGTTTTGGAAGTTTGAAAGTTTGAAAATATAACCAAAATTTCAAATATCCAATACGATTTGAAACTATAGAAATTTGAATTATTAAGTGTACCACTGACCATATATATATATATATATATATATATATATATATATATATATATATATATATATATATATATATATATATATATATTTATATATATATATATATATATATATATATATATATATATATATATATATATATATATATATATATATATATATATTATGTATATATATATATATACATATATATATGTATATATATATATATATATATATATATATATATATATTTATATATATATATATATATATATATATATATATATATATATATATATATATATATATATATAAATATATATATTTATATATATATATATATATATATATATATATATATATATATATATATATATATATATATATATATATATATATATATATATATATATATATATATATATATATATATATATCCATTGTGAATTTTGCACACTACAACCAGCAAAAGTGTCGTGCTCCAGAAAGATGGCGGAACAGCATTTGAATATCAGTATTATTGAATGGTCAGAACGGATATGGATGGTGTTTTTGAGGGCAAACACTCGCAGATGTTCCAAAAACTTCTGCAGTACTTTTGCTGGTTGTACTGTGCAAATTTCGCAATAACCGGCTTTCTGAAAATATTCAATAAATGTACAAATAACCAAATTATTATAGAAAATCAACATCTAGGCATATTTAAAGTCACATATATCGGTCTATACTGCTCGCCGTTATGGAATCGTAAGCGGCACAACTTCATCTTATACATACATACATACATACATACATACATACATACATACATACATACATACATACATACACACATACATACATACATACATACATACATACATACATACATACATACATACATACATACATATATACATACATACATATTATGTCTTTGAGATGAAAATGTGTTTCGTTATACATTCACAAATGTCAAATTTTAGATATACCAGTTTTACTTTTGGGGAAATATGCAACAATTAATCAAACTCCAAATAATCTGCAAGCTGCTTATCTATACGTAGATGATATATTATCTTTCCCATGTGTATTGGTAGCTTTATTGCCAATTTATTACAACTTACTAACCTACCAACAGCATACGGGATAGATTTTTTGTCGCCATTGTACGACTTGTGTACACTTATTGCATACAAATAAGCCAGACAGTTAGGTATCGTTCAGTTATGTTAGATATAAATCAACTTTACATTTACTTTTATTTGAAAAGTGATAAAGAATACTCCCCCACAGGGATATTTTATTATTGACACGTGGCCAGTAGCAAATATATTGTATTTTTATTTGAAAAGTGATAAAGAACACTCCGCTACAGGGATATTTTATTATTGACACATGGCCAGTAGCAAATATATTGGATTTCTTCATCTCTAGAAACATCGTGTGTATTTTACTGGCATGGTAGTACGAATCCTGGCATACTAGTGGTATAAAGTATAAACAAGTGCTCAAATCTTTTTGACGAACAAATGTAAATTCTCTTAATTTACCGATGTTTATAATTTGTCTGTATATGCAGAATAAGACACCATCGGTAAAATAAGACAAGAAAATACTAAAAAGCTTCAGATATGCATTTTACAAAGTAATGGTAGAACTGCATCTCCGTTTTATTCTTTAAGCAGAGAGGAGGTAGTCTAGGGGAAATAAAAGGAAAACGTATTGCATACCGAGTAAAGGTGTGTGAGGGTAAATTGTAACTGATATTGACCAGTGACTAGTACTTCAGTGACCAAAAGCCGAGATTAGACCAGTTTGCCCCAAACTCACTCTTCCAGCTTATCAGTACTAATTTGAATCCACCATACACCTTTACTCCTCAGGCGCTGGAGTAAACTCACACACTAACTCCAAATCCTTGAAAAGCTTAGAATTGGTGCTGTGGTCAGAGACAGCTTGTAGTCTATGGCAGATAGCATATTTATGTATATATATATATATATATATATATATATATATATATATATATATATATATATATACATATATATATATATATACATATATATATATATACATATATATATATATATATACATATATATATATATATATATATATATATATATATATATATATATATATATATATATATATATATATATATATATATATATATATATTTATATATATATATATATATATATATATATATATATATATATATATATATATATATATATATATATATATATATATATATATATATATATATATATATATATATATATATGTATATATATATATATATATATATATATATATATATATATATATTTATATATATATATATGTATATATATATATATATATATATATATATATATATATATATATATATATATATATATATATATATATATATATATATAGATAGATAGATAGATAGATAGATAGATAGAGAGATAGAGAGATAGATAGATAGATAGATAGATATAGACAATAATAGTAATGATAGTAATGATAGTAATAACAATGATAATAATGATAATAATAGTAATAATAATAATAATAATAATAATGATAATAATAATAATAATATTGATAATAATGATATAATAACAATATGCTACTGCTACTACTACTATTACTACTACCACTGCTGTTTCTGCTTAGAATATAAAATAACTACTACTGCTGCTGCTGCTACTTCTACTGCTACTGTGACTACTACCACTTTATAAAGTACTGTTACCATATATTACTACTACAACTATAACTACAACAATTATTACTACTTTTAATTAGAATATCACTAGTCAGACTATGCTACTAATTACACGCCTACTTGTAATCACAATACTACTTATTGTACTTCTATCCCGAATACTACCTATAATGATAAGAATGAAAATGATGAATATCATTATAATACTAAGTATTATCATCCAGATAGGGCCCCGTTGAAAGAGGTATTGGGAAGACAGTACACTTACAGGGAGGAGGAAGGCAAGTGTTGCAGATTAAAGTGCCATCCGAAGCATTTGGAAGCTAGAAATAAACTCTTGCAAAGAAAAATACATAAGTAAAAGTTGAATCGGATTCGATCCTACTACCTACGACACTCCAAGCAGGCAGGCTATCAAAGAGTCCATCGAGTCATGTTATTCAAACGTGGATAAAAACAAATTAATAATCATATTCATAATTTGGGATCGTGCCTAACAAACGGAAAAAAATGTTGTTATTTACTATTTGGCCATTTTTATCAATAACCACCCAAATTTAGATACGTCCCCAAAATGAATTCGACCCCCCTACCATACCGTGTCAACATGTGGATCCATAAATCGTCCAGTATATGCTAAATAAGATGGCCCCACTCTTACGGTATACAGATCACTCGAATGTCGTTAAAAACCAATTAAGAGATTACGAGCCAAAACAACTGAAAAAACTTTGGCGATATACCGACTTTATCCCGTTGCCGATGAAAACACAATAGTTAATATAGCTATATGTGTTTTCAAGTCGTTAAATCTATCATAGGGAAAATGAATGTCAGTTAGAAAATAGGGAAAATGAATGTCAGTTAGAACTAAGGTATTAAGAACAAGTCAAACTGCCATGAGTGGATTGCATTCAGGTAACTGGCTAGCCGATCCTGCCAGTAGGAACAATACTCCCTAATTAGTAATTGCTATCAATTAGTATTAGAACCTATCCTATTGTGTATACAACTCAAATGGAGATTATGTCAGGGAAATCCTACCTACATATATGAGTGAAATTACTTTGTAAAGCAGTTAGGCTGGAGCCTCCGTGCAGGAGACATCCCTTACCGGCCAAGATGGGAATAAAGATAGTAAATATCCAAGCATGTCTTGATAGTGATTTTTCCTCTACAATAATTGGTGGAGAAACCAGGGTTCCCACTCTTTAGCTGGGTACACTTTCCTTGTACTTCTGCAGGTAAAGCACACAAATTCTGAATTCCCCAAGTCAAACCAAAGCATGCAACACAATTCACACAAGTAAGGGATGGACATTCACCACAGGTGAACCATCTATGATCAGGAAATGCACAAGAAATTGTTACAACCAACCCAAGATTGCAAGGGACCAGAACAGCTGGAAATGCCAATTTTGTGATAAGGCTACTTTTCACCACTCTCATGCTCATACATGCCCAGCTCAATCTGCACAATGTAATCTATGTAAAAGATTTGGTCATTTTGCAAGAGTTTGCTTCTCAAAATTTCAAAAGAATTCCATTAAAAATGTTCAAAATGTACTACCTAAGATACACAGATAATCAGAAAAGAAACTTCAACGAGACAAGTTTAGATTCCAAGCTTTTAAAGAAAGGAAACACTTAGCCTCTTTTCTTCCATTTCACACTCTGAATGATGGAGAACTAGACAGAATTGCAGACAAGAATTCGGGAATTAAAATTAAGATTGAAAATCAAAAAGAAGAAAACACCATGTTAAAAAATGAAAATACTAAATTAAGAAATGAACTAAGTAGTCTACAAAACCAGTTAAAGGAGAACGGAAAGAGATTTGAAGAAAAGATAAGTAAAGTAAGGCAAGATAATTCAGTAGCAATATCTATTCTTCTTGATCAAAGATCACAAGCAAAAAATAAACTTTTTGAATTTAAATACAAAGCAGAGGCTGATATTCTTTCAAAATGTATAGAAATTCAGCGTCAAACACTTCTGTTTACAGAAAAACAGACATTTCTTGAGTCAGAGAATCACAGATTAGGCTCAGAGAGAAATGATGCACAAGACAGAGAAGAGTTTCTCTTGTCAGATATAAAAGAATTGAAATAACAATTAAAGAAAGCAAGTAACATTCCACAAAACCATCAACAAAGTTCAAATCATCAATTTAGAAAGAGAAATTACCAAAGATAATCAAATGATTTTTTTTTTATCATTTTTGCTAAAGAATGTAATACATACATAGCAGATTATTTGGGGCTGAGCTACGAGTGTGTGGAAGGTGCTACGCACTGCCACAAAAGCATTTTTGAGACTGTTATGCGGCATGTTCTAATTCAAGTATTCAAGAGACTGAATCCATTCCTCATTTGGAAAGCAGAGGGCACCAAGGGACAAATGCAAGGAATCCACACTACAATTCTATACAATGTACTTCTGTCCTCGCCACAAGCTTCCAAATGAACCAGGGATACCATGTGAACTGTGTGATAGAAGACCGAGTCCTGGGAAGCATTTTCTTTGCTGAACTTCATACAAATATATGTAATACTGCATTATGATACATATATACTAGGCTCCGAATATACAACACAGCAGCTTCCAACGTAATGAACATTGAACTACATGCTGGTAACTAAGAGCTTACATTCTAGCTGTGAAATCTTCAACCCTAAACTTGCCAAGATTACAAGAGTATTACAGATGAAAGACTGCTATATTGCTATGATGACTCTATAATATGATGCCCAAAATTGTCAGAGAAACTTTACCAAGCTAAAGATACATTGGCATTGAATACAGAACTTCAAAGTGACATTGACAAAAACAATCCTAACATAATACACAAATTGCTTAAATTACAATTCGAAGGACTTGATTAACAAACTCTAATGGACAGATTTACAAACATGAATCTTGTACGACTGTTACTTATGTAAATGACAACGAAACTTTTGAATAATTTTATTTTACTGAGAAACATTTTATCATAATTGATTTAAAGATCTTGAACAATGAGGTCTGGTGAATGACCTACTGATTTGATCAATTTGTATTTCCTGTATTTTAAGGACATGACACTAAGACCTTTAAAACTTTCTCAATGCTATGATAATATCTATAATCTTCAACTACAGGAACGTTGTGATTAATCTATCAATGTATATGCAGTACATATAAAAGGTCTTGAGTCTCTCAAGACACGGTCACCGCGGTAAATAACTGGGGGTAGGTGAGCGGGCACCGCTCAAACCACTTCCCCAGAATATACATGTTCTGGGGCCGGGCAGATATGTCAATTGACCAGGAACGAGGTGTTCGCGGTAACCGCATTTACCGCATGTTCAGCAGGTTTTTAGCTGGTTTTCCAAGATATATATATATATATATATATATATATATATATATATATATATATATATATATATATATATATATATATATATATATTAATATATATAGCAGATTGGATAAAACAGCTGGAAATAATCTATAGGAAGAATGTAAATAAAGATATGGCAGTCTCAAAACCTATTGGTTACCGGGTTAAACGACTGAATATATCTAAAAATATGATGACAAAGCGAATACAAGTCCCTAAATCACTCATAAACTAATGAAATGCAGAAATATTAGTGTCAAAAGTACTGATAATCTCATCATACTAAGTTACCATCCAATATTTAAGAGAGGAGATGTGCTGGATAAAAGCCTTTTTAATTGTACTAAAAATGTTCTTGGCTGAAACAGGCCTAACATACCTTTGCCCATTTAAATTATGGGTAACATTTTGAAAATATTAATGTAAGGAATCAGTTTGGTCTGAGAGGCATCCCCCTTAATTCAAAAGGAGGGGATTTAAGATTTGTAGAGAGCTCCTCCATATAAAAAGGCTTTATAATTTGGCAAGCAGTAGGAAACATCAACACAGTATGCCACAACAGCTCTGTGATCATACGTCAAATAGGAACAAGCATAGCAGGTCTCACTTTATATACCATTTTTGGGAGCTACTCGTTATAGTGTACTTCAAACTGATATGGTCACAAAGGAAGAGGGACACTGCATAATCTTTCACACCCTTTTATTTGAATTTCAGATAGGACAGCTCAAAGGATTTGGTATTGATGGTTATTCAGAATATGGTCAAATGAATAAATGATAACATGACCATATTAAAAATGACTAAATGACTATGTTCTGAATATATGTGCATCTTAATTAGGGTGGGATATTGTTAACAGGTACTGGTAATGGTAAAGGTATCCTTTCAAAAAGAACCATATTATACCATTATATTCCTTAAAGGTACTCATAACTATATTAAGACTTAGAAGTTATTATTTTGATTGTCCAGGATCCTAAATCTTGGATGAGTATTCCAAACAAAGTTTATAAAGTAACAATGCAAAAAAGTACCATTATCAGTATTGTTAGAATAGAATACTATCTCATTGGTACCTACACCTGTACCATACCATTTCATTCTTAACCATATCCATCCCTAATCCTAGCACATTGTGACAAAACCTTGATTTATATAAGTATTTAGTCACATTTTCAGCTGTCATCATGGGTTTCCTTACTATCCAATTACTCTTCAACCTTACGAGGCATCCAATGTATTCTATGCCCCCTAAACATATTGTTTGGTCTCGATGTTGCCATTTTTGATTCATGTTATGGCTTAAACATTGAAACAGTGACCATCTTGAATTTCTTCAAGAGTAAATCAGAATATGACTCCTTGATTGTTCTGTGAATTTTGTACCACAACACACATCTGTTCGGACACCAAGGTTATCATTCCAGTGCAAACAAAGGGAAAGTTATGGCGAATACCCTTAATTGGTGGCCATATTGTATGCCATATTGGATTTCTTTAAAGTTCCAAACCCAAGGCAACCTCATGGATAGTTTCATTGAATTCTTTGGCCCCAGAAACATAAGATGAGACACCAGTATTATCATCATAGACCTGGTATATGGGAAGTTATGCCTAAAACCATAGAATCGGACATTTTGGACGCCATCTTTGATTTCTTCAAAATGCAAATTCAGCCCAACCTCATGGATGGTTTCAATGTATTCCTTGGCCCCAAAAACATATGTTTAGACACCAAAACTTTCATCCTAGGGCAAACACAAGTGGAGTTATAGCTTATACCCTGAATTGGCAGCCATCTTGGACGCCATCTTGAATTTCTCAAAACGCTGAAGGGTGACCTAGGTTCACCCGGCAGATTCTGAAAGAGGACACTCTAAACTATCAATATCAGTTGAGAAAAAAACTTTATGAAAAATTTCTAGGTTCACCCAAAATATTGGGTTTGGCTACCGGACTACTGTGACTAGTTCATGTGATGTGATTGTTGCACGTTCAGAAACACTCAACAATCACATGGGAGCGCCTTCTGATCTCGCGATTCTTAGCGAGACCGGAAGCAGTCCACGAGATTTGCGGCCTTCAGAGCGGCCGTGTTCACATACCATGGGCCGACGAATCCGCCATGGAATAGATGTAACACACATGGTCATTGATTTTGATATTGAGTAGAAAGAGATCATGTAGCAGAAAATATGCAAGGCGAAGATATTTTTTGTCTCGCAAATATTCTATCCCATGTCCAAAGGACATTCGTCCAGAATGTCATTTGGTTGGCTGAGGCCACTAAGGCCTCAGCCAACCAAAGGACATTCAGGCCTCAGCTATAAATCAACACAAGGCCATTTGCCCAATTTTAATCCCAATAATAATGACCGCCCCATTGTCTATTTTATCTTGCAAAATGGAAAAATTAGTAACTTATGACCGGTAGCCTGTGTAAGCCCAAATTATAATTTTGTCCACGAAACCCTGAGGCCTAGTTTTTTTGGGCCAAAATCGAGTATCAGGTTTGTCTATCTTGAAAAATATAAAAAAGGTTCACCATATGGCAAACCTTGTCACATGACCATGTTTGTCACATGTGACATATCAAAACTGAACCCCACATCAGGGACAACATGTTACCAGGCAATTAGTTATCTTTTCGAGTTTTTGGGTCAGTCTTTTACTCAGAGTCGTTGGTATCTTACACAGTATAAATACGTTAGAAATTTAGACTATCTGGACTATGGTTATTTGAAATTCAATTAAGGTGATATATCGGCGCATATTTGCATCCCTTAAAAAAAACTTCCATTTTCAAATAAACCTTAACATTTTAAGCCTACACTTTGCCAACAATATACTGCAGTAGCTGCATTTACAAAGTAGTCTGTAGGAGCAAGAAACGGATATACTACAATAGCTACATGCAAATTTACATTAAAAAAAAAGAAAAAAAGTACTATTCTCTGCACGAATAAAGGGAAACATAAATTGTTGTCAATAGTGCGTACAATGGTACTCCCAATTATCCTTACATGTTCTTTGATTTTATCCTATAATTTAACATTCCTAAACATTTAAAAACAAATCTGGACAAAGATAAAAGTGGGGCGCACATATATAATAAAGCTAGAGCAACATCAGGTGTTGCCACTAGTGTGTATTTTAATGTAGTGTTGTCAACAGCAAACAAGTGACGTACACGTTCCAACAATGCCACATGACGTAAATCAAAGCGTGGACGCGAGATGATTGTTGAATTCAGACTACATTTGAAGTTATCTAAGTGCTGTCAGAAACTTCATCCCCGGATAAGGAATTTTATTGGAAACCAACGCACTGCAGGTAAGTAAAGACTCATAGACTCCTCTTGTTAGTATTTAATCCCATATTTAGCTAGATTTAGATTGAAATGTACGCTATCATAATAGCGTTCATTTCAAACTAAATCTATAGATCTATGTTTGCCCATTGACAACAATGACGATCTTGTTTGTACTGTTGGCAATTGTTGGAAATTGGCAAATTCTACAATGGGACCTAATGAGCAAAATCAACATTTTGCAGAGTTGAGACAT
>OZ012691.1:30246793-30253063 GCA_963942565.1 Maea johnstoni
GTTTGGTTTTCTTCTTCTGGTAGTGTGCCTGGCTGCTGTAGCTGATACCGGATATGGTAAGACAACACTGCTTCATCCGTTTAACTTTTTGTACAAATTTACACAAACATGTATTTAACTATAATCAACTAAGTGTTCATAGTTTCATAGCAATTACATCCGAACATGTGTTTATAGATCGCTGAAGATATATCTGTAGTTATAGCTTGCTTTTAAAGTCCTAGTAATGGGTACCCAGGTCATTTCTGGGATGTTATACATCGTGTATTTGTAGATTAAAAACGCATAATAAAAGTGTAGTATTCCTGGTATTAAGCGAGATACAGAGCATAATTGCTTTGACACTCATAAAATACGCCGATGGCGGCAAAACTAGGCTGAGACGTCACGGGTGGTACTCATGCAGGATGGCGTCAAATCATATCGCATGGAAATTACATATTGACATACATATTGCTTTGGGCTGCCTCTTGGTCCAGGAGTGTCCAATTTCTACAATAGTTATAGTGTTTTAAAGCATTAAAAGTGCTCTATTTCTTGATAAGTTTTTGTGACGATTGGTCGCATAAAATAGCATTTGACAGCATTTTAGGGTAGTCCCTACATCACATGAAATTGCTTTATATAGGATAACGCAATTGTCTTCTAAGCTTGACAATAAGAACTGTTGCAGGTTAAGATACTTGTCAAACTAGTGGTTCTGTCAAATGTTGAATAAATGTACTTATTACGAATTTCCAAAAAAATACACAACTATTCCTTACATGTCCCACTCTTAGTTGAATAGATCGACATTTGCGATTCCTTCTTTCACCTAAACTTAAGTCTGGCTGACCCAAGCTTAACCGAACGGTCTCTCCTCTTTAATGTATATGCTATACAAACTTGATAAACTTCCTGGGAGCACTAAGTCGAGTTTTATAAACATACTTTCTGCCTCAACTCCGCAAAATGTAGATTGTGCCCATAGTGAAATTACGCACGACATCGCTCACATCTCAGTTGTACCGCTCAAGTTTGCAATGGGCCAATTTTACAATGGGATTCATGAGCAAATTCAACATTTTGCTGAGTTGAGTCAAAAAATATGTTTATATACATACATAAACGACTAAGTGTTTCTAAGAGGTTTGCCAAGTTTGGATGCCAGTGGCGAACACGAACTTTTTGTAACAAAACAAGGAAAAAACGGTCTGTCAAGCTGGGGTCAGACAGACTATAGAATTAATATGAATATGCTTTGTCATTGTTCATAAACAGTGACAAGGGACCACTTTTTGAAAAAATAATTAATGGTACCCAACCACGCCCTCAAAAATACGTTACAGTCACGGTACTAAAATGTACAAGGAGCTTAATGGAGATCGACATTTCGGCTAGCTCAACATGTCACTTCCGATTTCTCGGCCGTTTGCGATCGGATTTTAACGAAATAAACATCGCTATTTTCACAATTAGATATCCCTTTTAGATAGAAATTATCATGAAAATTGCGTAATCCACAGTGAAGTGGCAGCGAGGGAAGTCGACCATGCCTTCATGTGACAGTGTCTTCCGAGTGAGACCATAACAAATGCCGTTGTTGTGTTTTACTAGCGATTTCTCAGCCGTTTCTGGGTTAATTTTTACGCGACAAGGTTTGTTAGGACCGCACATAGCTATTCCATAAGCATATGGAATATGAGGGCAATCGCTCTATTAACGATGAAGCAGCATCGAGGAAAGTACAGCTATGATTACGAGCGACTATTCCGCTCAGTGTAAAAAGAGATGACCTAAATCTGAGAGGGGCACCCGTGACGTTTACTACTGCATAGCCTCGTTTTCAGTCGTTTTTCGGCGGGAGATTTTTTCTCTCAAAATTGGCACTTTGGAATCACAAAAAGAATTACTAAACATAACTTTTTGGTTCTTCAATCTACTTATTAATGTAAGTAATGAAGACCACACTTTTGAAAAGAAAAATGTATCTTATTTACTAGTTACTAGTACTTTAACATGAAGAGTTTTCATTGTAACAGAAACACATGTGTTCAAAATTAGATATATCTCTACATTTGGGAAACCGACTCAACGTAAGTATGACAAGCCACACAGAGAGAGAGAGAGAGAGAGAGAGAGAGAGAGAGAGAGAGAGAGAGAGAGAGAGAGAGAGAGAGAGAGGGCACTTCTTTATCATAACAAAGATACCTGCATTTTCCTGTTTATTATTGGAGTGCATGCTGTCTCTGACTACTGCATTGGTTCGAATTAGGCCTGGATCATATGCAAGGTTTTTCAAGAATTTGGAGTTGGCATGTAAACTTCGCAGGGCCTCACGTTTCCTGACTGCAAGTACCTGACGAGTAGTGATGTACGGTGGATTGATATTAATAATGATGAGCAGGGAGAGTCGAGTTGGAACAAGTTAGTGTCTGCTCTCATCTCAGCTTTTGTTCAGTACAGTCAACAAACAGATGCTTTTACTAGTCAGCATCAGCTGCAACTTGCCCATGCTCACCCTTAATCGGAATGTAATACATGTCCCTATCATTTGCCCTACACTACCTTCTTTCTGCTTAAAGAACAAGACGGATATCATGGTCACCCACTTTTGTTGTAAAGTGCCGTACTGAAGTTATTCCGAATTTTCCAAATCTTATTTTAATTCGGATAGGCATAAACCGGCAAATTAAAAACATCAGTAAATTAACAGAATTTACAGTGTTTGCCAACAGATCAAATGCTTGTAGAGACTGAACACCACTACCATGCCAAGAATTGGACTTCCTAACTGCAAATACACTGATGTTTTAGAGATGAGTTAAGCCGTGAATCAAATGTATTTGCTACTTGCCATGTGTCAATAATAAAATACCCCTGAACCGAAGTATTCTTTATCACTTTCAAATAAAAGTAAATGTAAAGTTGATTTATATCTAACATAACTTGACAATACCTAACTGTCTGGCTTATTTGTATGTCATATGTGTACACACGTTAAGCAGAGTCGACACAAATGCTTGGCAAAACAGTTGTTAATAATAAAGTTATCAATACAGAGAAGCTGATGTATCGTATACACATAAATCCACAGCTTGCAGTCGATTTGGAGTTTTTTCAATTCTTGCATATTTTTCCAAACATAAAACTGGTATATCTAAGATTTGACATTCGTGAATGTAAAATCCCTAGTCAAAAATCATATACAACATCTACACGACCTGTAACTAGCCATAAACCAGTCTCAAACAATAGTCGAACTTGAGAGTGTCTCAAGTTTGTCTTATATGTTTTCGAGGCTGAATGGAGGTTGTGCAATCAAAAAACAGGGGTCGCGAGCAACGCTTCGCAATTCATGCTTCCTGTGTTTTTCATCAAAAGACCTTTCAGGCAATATTTACTTTGTATAGGTTGACTAGTCAAATAAAAGCAGGGAAGAGGAAACACCCCATAGGCTACCCTGAAATATTTTATCATATACGCTTCTTCTGCTATTTTAGAGTGGTGCGGTTCAATTAAGTTGTTATAAATTGGCATCAAAGCTATCAATATGCACGGAGAAGTTGATGTTTATTTAGATCATTATTCATATAAATCAGCAGCTCACAGCTAGTTTGGAGTTTTTTTAATTCTAACATATTTCCCCAGAAATGTAAGTGGTATATCTAATTTTGGACACTTCACACACACACACACACACACACACACACACACATATATATATATATATATATATATATATATATATATATATATATATATATATATATATATATATATATATATATATATGTATATATATATATATATATATATATATATATATGTATATATATATATATGTATATATATATATATATATATATATATATATATATATATATATATATATATATATATATATATTTATATATATGTATGTATATATATATATATATATATATATATATATATATATATATATATATATATATATATATATATAGATGTAGATATAGATATATATATATATATATAATTCTCACATATTTCCCCAGAAATGTAAGTGGTACATCTAAAATTGGACACTTCACATAAATACATGGTATTATGCTAAATAATTCATGCTCAACCAAAGTTTCTTTCTTGATGCTATAGTTCAAGCATAGGAGCGTAAGCGACTGGAAAAGTGAAACGTTTGCGAATGTTACAAACTGAACACACCCAGAGATGTTTTTACTAGAAGGGAAAATCTGCCAGAGAAATCGGAGATGCCGTAGATTTATTGTAGAGGAGAAATCACTATCAAGACATGCTTGGATATTTACTATCTTTATTCCCATCTTGGCCGGTAAGGGATGTCTCCTGTATGGAGGCTCCAGCCTAACAGCTTTACAAAGTAATTTCACTCATATATGTAGGTAGGATTTCCCTGACATAATCCCCATTTGAGTTGTACACAATAGGATAGTTTCTAATACTAATTGATAGCAATTACTAATTAGGGAGTATTGTTCCTACTGGCAGGACCGGATAGCCAGTTACCTGAGTGCAATCCACTCATGGCAGTTTGACTTGTTCTTAATACCTCAGTTCTAACTGACATTCATTTTCCCTATTTTCTAACTGACATTCATTTTCCCTATGATAATTACCTCCTGCCTTACAAAATCTCGTCCTGAAATTCATAAAAAAAGTATTGAATGCTATTCATTAACTTCTAGACATATATACATTGATAGATTAATCACAATGTTCCTGTAGTTGAAGATTATAGATATTATCATAGCATTGAGAAAGTTTTAAAGGTCTTAGTGCCATGTCCTTAAAATACAGAAATAAAAATTGATCAAATCAGTAGGTTATTCACCAGACCTCATTGTTCAAGATCTTTAAATCAATTATGATAAAATGTTTCTCAGTAAAATAAAATTATTCAAAAGTTTCGTTGTCATTTACACAAGTAACAGTCGTACAAGATTCATGTTTGTAAATCTGTCCATTAGAGTTTGTTAATCAAGTCCTTCGAATTGTAATTTAAGCAATTTGTGTATTATGTTAGGATTGTTTTTGTCAATGTCACTTTGAAGTTCTGTATTCAATGCCAATGTATCTTTAGCTTGGTAAAGATTCTCTGACAATTTTGGGCATCATATTATAGAGTCATCATAACAATATAGCAGTCTTTCATCTGTAATACTCTTGTAATCTTGGCAAGTTTAGGGTTGAAGATTTCACAGCTAGAATGTAAGCTCTTAGTTACCAGCATGTAGTTCAATGTTCATTACGTTGGAAGCTGCTGTGTTGTATATTCAGAGCCTAGTATATATGTATCATAATGCAGTATTACATATATTCTGTATGAAGTTCAGCAAAGAAAATGCTTCCCAGGACTCGGTCTTCTATCACACAGTTCACATGGTATCCCTGGTTCATTTGGAAGCTTGTGGCGAGGACAGAAGTACATTGTATAGAATTGTAGTGTGGATTCCTTGCATTTGTCCCTTGGTGCCCTCTGCTTTCCACATGAGGGATGGATTCAGTCTCTTGAATACTTGAATTAGAACATGCCGCATAACAGTCTCAAAAATGCTTTTGTGGCAGTGCGTAGCACCTTCCACACACTCGTAGCTCAGCCCCAAATAATCTGCTATGTATGTATTACATTATTTATCAAAAATGATAAAACAAAAATCATTTGATTATCTTTGGTAATTTCTCTTTCTAAATTGATGATTTGAACTTTGTTGATGGTTTTGTGGAATGTTACTTGCTTTCTTTAATTGGTATTTCAATTCTTTTATATCTGACAAGAGAAACTCTTCTCTGTCTTGTGCATCATTCCTCTCTGAGCCTAATCTGTGATTCTCTGACTCAAGAAATGTCTGTTTTTCTGTAAACAGAAGTGTTTGACGCTGAATTTCTATACATTTTTGAAAGAATATCAGCCTCTGCTTTGTATTTAAATTCAAAAAGTTTATTTTTTGCTTGTGATCTTTGATCAAGAAGAATAGATATTGTTACTGAATTATCTTGCCTTATTTTACTTATCTTTTCTTCAAATCTCTTTCCGTTCTCCTTTAACTGGTTTTGTAGACTACTTAGTTCATTTCTTAATTTAGTGTTTTTCATTTTTTAACATGGTGTTTTCTTCTTTTTGATTTTCAATCTTAATTTTAATTCCCGAATTCTTGTCTGCAATTTTGTCTAGTTCTCCATCATTCAGAATATGAAATGGAAGAAAAGAGGCTAAGTGTTTCCTTTCTTTAAAAGCTTGGAATCTAAACTTATCTCATTGAAGTTTCTTTT
>OZ012691.1:30253263-30423263 GCA_963942565.1 Maea johnstoni
ATATATATATATATATATATATATATATATATATATATATATATATATATATATATATATATATATATATATATATATATATATATATATATTTATATATATATATATACATATATATATATATATATATATATATATATATATATATATATATATATATATATATATATATATATATATATATATATATATATATATATATATATATATATATATATATAAATATATATAAATATATATAAATATATATATATATATATATATATATATATATATATATATATATATATATATATATATATATATATATATATATATATATATATATATATAAATATATATAAATATATATAAATATATATATATATATATATATATATATATATATATATATATATATATATTTATATATATATATATATATATATATATATATATATATATATATATATATATATATATATATATATATATATATATATATATAAATGTATATATATATATATATATATATATATATATATATATATATCAGTATAACGGGGTACGATGGTTTTGAAGTGGAAAAATTGGGAGGTGAATACAGATAACCCGACTGCTTGCTTTCCACTGTGGAATGGCACAACCAATTATCAGCGTTTCCCACGGCACCAAGAAAGGACCACGTGATACTGTTTTGTGGCCGTTGGATGTCAACAGGGATGGATACTGATGACCTCACAAGGGAGGCAATGGCGCTCCCATTTAGTGTCGTATCTAATAGTATCGGCTAGCTAGTATATATCTAAGTGGTTTCAACCCTCGTGGGGTCTCATCAGAGGATTTGAAATGTGCGGCTAGGAATTAGTAATGATTCCTATCGGGTGCAGTGTAGTTGCGCGAGGTGCGGCATAAATAAATTGATGAAATGTCAATTTCACTGGAGAAGTATATGTGTTCAGATGCTTGATAATGTTGGAATGAACATTATGTTGAGATACGGGTGATGTATATGTAAGTGAGTTGGTTGCAGAAAGAATGTATATTCGACCTTTATGTGATCTTCCATTTACTGATCTGGTATCATGGGGACACGGATAATCTGAGGCTAATCCTAGTGACGATGGGAAGGTATTAACATATGTAGAACGGGGTATTTCCCTTACATCACATGGATACCTGGACAGCGTGCCTGAGTTAGATGACTTCTAATCTATATCCAAGGTGATTGAGACAGTGGATATGTGTAGGATACACTCAATGAAAAGGTCTATAGTAGTTCCCTTGTATGGTGTGAGTGGGAACATGATACGTGTAATAAACATGTTTATATAGTTTATTGTTGTTTGTTTTACTTCCTAGTGAGTTAACATGCTCTCAAGGTCATAGTAGTGAGTCTTTTAGTAGGGCTCATAGTTGCGTTCGGATGTTTTCATGAGGTTAAGGCCTGTAGGGACAAAGCTTCTTAACCTTTAAATCCATTTGGATTCCAGCTCTAATCGTATTGGGAGACTGGTCTTAGAATCCGGGTGTCCTTTGGCAAAGTTGAGTACTTGTACCTGGAGAGGGTTGATACCTGAATGGTTTGGCTCATTATAGTGCCTCCCCACAATGTGTATATCGGTATCTTGATTGATATTCCTGATGTGTTCTCTAAGTCTTTCCACTAGTGGACGTTTGGTTTGTCCTACATAGTGTTAACCACATACTGTACAGCATAAGCAGTATATGATATTATTGGTCCGACATGTGATTTGGGATCTAGTATTGTATTCTTTCTTAGTAACAACACTTGTGATCCTGCCACTTCTGTTTAATAGTGAACAGTATTGGCAATTTGCTTTATTGCACTTGTTTGTGTTCTTAATGGGGGCCTTGCTTAAAGTCAAAGGGTCCCTTAGGGGGGTGGTTCTAGGTAGTCTAGCTCTCACTAGAATGTCCCTCAGAGTTTTTGCCCTTCTATTTCCCTTGATAAGATTAAGTTTGATCAAAGGTCGGGTAGAGCCGGATTTTTCCAGGATATCCCAATTGTTCTGTACTATTTTATCACATTCCCTGAAGTTGGGATGGAAAGTAGTGATGAGGAATGTTTTATCTTTATCTTCCTCTTCTGTTTCTATTGGAATGATAAGATTGAGTAGTTGATCTCTGTCAAGGTGGTATACCTTGGCAAAGGCTTCTCTGATTACCTTAGGTGGGTAATCTGCCCTGATGAAGTTTTTCGACATTTTTCTACATTGGTGAGTGAAAGTCTCTTGTGTACTGCAGATTCTTTTAAGTCGCAAAAATTGGCTGTAAGGTATGCCATCCCTGCAGTGGCGAGGGTGTGCACTTTTGTAATTTAAGTAGTTATAACTGTCTGTTGGTTTCATGTACAGATCAGTCTGTAGGTCGTGATGTATGTCTAAAGATACAGTCACGTCTAAGAAGTGTATGTGTGAAGTAGATGTTTCTGCTTTAAACTTGATGCTGGGTAGGCAGTTGTTTAGGTGGTGGACGAAAGCATTGAGGCTTTCTTGTCCATGAGTCCATATGACGAATATGTCATCAATAAATCTTTTCCAGACCCGTAGTGCTGGAGTGAAGGTGTTTACAAATTGGTCTTTATACCAACCCATGAAGGTGTTGGCACAAGAGGTCGCCACTCTAGTTCCCATGGCTGTCCCACCAATTTGGAGATAGTGTTTTTCATTAAAGTCAAAATTATTTCTGCCCAGAAATAATTTAAGTAATTTTATTAAACTGTCATTAGTTGGGGTCCTGGAGTGGGACCTTATTTGGTTTAGCATAGTTTTGCATGCTACTATACCCTCTGCATTGGGGAAATTAGTATACAGGCTTGATACATCAAGGGTAACTAAGATGGCTCCCTCTTCCAGAGCGTCTAGGGAAGACAGGACACTGAGAAAATGAGTGGTGTATTTTATATATGATCTGATATCCTTAACTCCCGGTTGTAGAAAGATGTCTATGAATTCTGAAATTCTTTCTGTGGGACATCCATTCCCGGAGACGATTGGTCTGCCGGGTGGATTTGTTTTGTCCTTGTGAATTTTGGGCAACATGTAAAATTGTGCCGTCCTTATGGGAGCTTGTGTCAAGTAGGCATGGCAGGTTTTGTCTATCTCCTGATGAGAACACATGTCATCTACGGTTGTTATCACCTCCTTATTGTGGGTGGTGGTAAGATCGCTACCAGTTTTAATGTAAAAAATTTCATCTGATTATTGCCTAAGACCTTCCTATATATATTTTGCTCTATCCCATATAATCACTGCTCCTCCCTTATCTGCAGGCTTAATAACTATATTTGAGTCTTTGGCCAGACTATTGAGGGCATGTCGCTCCTCAGATCCCTGTGATTTTTGAAAATGAAATTCTCTAAATTTATGACTGGAGGGGGAATCCAAGCCGTGGGAAGTTTAAATTTTAAGTGTTTAAAAGGTTGATGCGGATCAGGAGTTGGTGTAACTGTAAGGTCCAGTGTGTGGGTTGAATATTTTGGGGGTGATAACTTGTGAAAGTGTAAGTATCGTTTAAGCCTGACATGGAGTTTGTCTAAGTCATCATGGAGCTCGCTCATGTCAGGTTCCCCTGGGGTAGGACAAAATTTCATTCCCATTTCTAAAATCTGAATCTCGTGTGTGGTTAATTGTCTATTGGAAAGATTGACAACTGACGCGTGAGTATTCGTTTCATAGGAATTGTTGTTTTTATTAACATTGTTTGGCACAGACGATAATGGAATAACGTTATCATGGTCTGGTATATATATATATATATATATATATATATATATGTATATATATATATATATATATATATATATATATATATATATATATATATATATATATATATATAAATGTATATATATATATTTATATACATATATATATATATATATATATATATATATATATATATATATATATATATATATATATATATATATATATATATATATATATATATATATATTGTAGAATTTTGTACTTTCCACTTGCCATAAACTACAGGTTGTTTCATTGCATAAGTTCGAATTAGCCGCAGATTTTATGCACGATTTTTTAAGGATTTGGTGTTAGAGTGTATCTTAAGTTTCCCCAACCATTAGCATCTGACGAGTCAAGCTGTAGCCATATTTTGGAAGGTGAGGTATGATGAACGGGATTCCAGTCCAGTCGCTCGGACGTCTGCGACTCACTGTCTGGGTGTACAAACACCAATGTATGGCATGTCAAAAAATAAGCCAAGCACATCTATGACCCGTACCTTGCGAATCAAAGATTTGTTTAGTTGTAAGGTCATCACAGCATCCATGCCCGGGAAACCAGGCTGCAATCAGGTGAGCAGTCATGTATTATGCCCGGATGGCCCACACATTCAGTGCATGGATTAAATGTCGATGATGTATTGAGGTACATGGCCCTCATTCAAAACCGAACAGGGGGTTGCATCTGATAAGCCATTGTAGGCAGAGCCAAAAGTAGTTGATGTGTAATTGCATACGCTGCCCAGTCCTCTCGTGAGAGAGAGAGAGAGAGAGAGAGAGAGAGAGAGAGAGAGAGAGAGAGAGAGAGAGAGAGAGAGAGAGAGAGAGAGAGAGAGAGAGAAGGAAGGAAGGCATTGGGTTTTACGTCGCTTTCAACAGCTTAGGTCATATCGCGACGAGATAGAAACCCAGAACCGGGAAGAAATTCCCTACTCTTCACGAATAGTTCCAAGGGGTCTTTCAGTTGCATAAGGACCATAGACAGTCCTCTACAACGCCGCACATTTATATAGCGACCAGGCCAACCCGCTTGGGGATCCAGCGGAGACCCGAACCTGCGAGAGAGAGAGATGCAGAAATAGAAATAGGAAAAAATAGAGATAATGGGAAAAAAGATTGATGCAGGAAAGGGAATTTATAGATATTTGTAACCTTTTTGCAACATTGTATCATTCTATAGATATAGTTGGATCACATCGTATGTTGTAACAATTGTATCATTTCAGTTGCCATTGGCAACGTTCGATTTTTTCGAAGATAAAGGCATTAAATGCGAGAAGTATCTTGTAATCGTTGGAATTCACATTTAGTTCTAAAACATGACACTGGTGGCGCCACTAACAATGATTTTTGAAAACACCACCTGGGTCAGCTGTAGAAAACAAAGAAATTTAACAACCCTCTTGCATTTGTGTGAACTGAATGGCAAACAGTAGGCAACAAACCCTTACGTTGTTTAGGTGCAGCATTAAGTTGTATATACTAATTAAAAAGTAACTCCTAGTGGCTTCTTGCTTTCGGATTGTACATGTATACATGGCTCTGTTTCTACTTATCAGTGTACGGCTAAATTCAGTCTCATTAAACTCTGCTAAACTCTACAACTGAAAGTAAACTATCTGTGAATGTGGTCAGAACTTGAACCATTAGATCCAAATGGGCGGAATAAAACCTTAAGGTGTCTGTACCTTATATCTAAATCCGCACCAAGGAAGTGAACTCAATGACTTTGAACTTTGAACCTAATCTGACTAGTTACTAATTTTTAAAAAATCCATACTTCACGTAGCCATTTAAGGAGCATTTCAAAGTAAGGCCCACTTTTAGAAACAATAGTTGTTGAGCATGACATGACACAACAACCCAAATCAACACAGGAAATGATAATTGTAATTATTCAGTTGTCTAGATGTGACTCCTTTGTCCTGCTTCAAGCTCCACGTGATCAATGTCACCTCAGAGACTTGAAGACTTGTGTCCAGGCTGGACACCTGACCAACACGCTAGATTTACTTGCAACAGAAAATATTGACATCTTAGTTAGAGAATAGAGAAAACAACAGCAATTAGTTTTGATGTTTGTCCAAATCATGGTGGTGCAAAATGACTAACCAGCCAGGTGGAGGGGGTCGGACGAACCCCCCCCCCCCCCCCCCCTCCAGGTATCTTGATAAAGCATTAAAGCCTCTTTTATATCATTTAGTTGAAAATGTTTTGAAACGCATAAATTTAGTTTTGTTTTCTTAGAGGTCAGTTTTTAATCAGATCCTGTACGAATCAAGAGTGTTTGTATACCCCAGACAATGTAGAATCTATGTTTCCTCCACTACTTCCTCTCATCCCTGATTGTTTAGTCTCAAGAGGGAGGATAGGTTTGGGGGACAATTGCATTTACTCTGACTGAGTGAGTGAGGGACTTCAGGATTAGAGATTTATGGGAGGGTGGATACCTATTGCATTTACAGGATAAAGGTGTATAGACCGCACTCAAAGTCGGTACATCTGGTGGTCAAGGCAAGGAAAAATGATTAGTTCCGATTTTGAACACAGTTGGCGTGGTGGTGCAAAGTGTCTCATTAGCAAAGGGGGTATTGGACGAACCCCTCGAATATGGCATGCCAAAATGATATTTATTCAACTCTCAAAATATCGTTCAACTTTGTTAAATGTATCATGCAACTCTCAAAATATGGTGCAACTTTTAGAAATATATCATACAGCTCAGGAAGGATGTATATTATTTGGGAACATGTAAAATGACCTCAGAGCAGTCATGGGTGTTGTGCCAGGTTGTACACTTTTAGTGGGGAAGGTCAGTGGTAAAGGAGAAAACCTACCGGATAAAGGAAGTCTAATAGAGTCATTTAGTGGACACTGAGTCATTGAGTTAACCCTTATGCTATTGGTAGCTAATTTGGCCAATACAAAACAATTCAGAAAAACCTGAAAATGACTAAAACCCTAGCACATGGGTACTCATCCGAAAGTACTCAGTGAGTCACTGAGAGATATCCAATGAATACCAACATGGCAAGGTCTACATGGTTTTCATAAATCATTTCATCCTTGTGATTTGGACCTCAGCATTACAAGGGTTAACCTGCCCCCTCAATGGACCTCCCACATCAGGCTGAGGTCACATGCCACCCTTCAGACCTTTATGAATGCATATGTTCTTTACTAACAATCATTGTTTGGTCAAGCAGGACACACATCTTCAAAAAATGTAACGCCATTGCTAAGATCTTTATTGGCCTAGTTGTTGTCATCTTGCTCTGTGTTGAGAGGCTGGGATAAACAGATATGTTAGTGTTACCATGTGTGTTAAGGCTAACACAGTAGTGAAGTCAGCCATTGTATATACATTGTATATACATTGTATATACATTGTATATACATATGTGTACGTACACCTATGTTACATGAATGCTCGCTTGCGCTCACTGCACTTCGTGCAGCGGCGCTGGCATGCTCGCTATAAAATGTGCTCTGTAAATGACGATACTTTGTCCCAGAATTCCCTGAAACATACACATGCCTGACTGGATGTGCCACAACGGTACGACACTCGGCAGTCGGTCAAAACCTTTCTGGTACACATACAGATTAGATATATGCATTGTATATAAATTGTATCTACATATGTGTACGTACACCTACGTTACATGAATGCTTGCTTGCGCTCACTGCACTTTGTGCAGCAGCGCTGGCGCGCTCACTATAATTTGATGATACGCTTAAGCACCTAGCGGACGAATGTGGAACCCTGTCCAGTGTGACATCAGACGCTTCCGGTGTGATGTAAGCTGTCACAGTGACAGCGGACTGCGAATTCCAAGGAACACAGAACCAGGGGCGGATCCATGGGGGTTCGAGTGAAGGTGGCGACTATTAGTCACTTTCAATTTACAGACACATACATGTACCATTCATATAAAATATTTTATAAGACTAATACAAACTTGGAATAAAAATTGAATTGATATCATTTTATCTTTTTTTAAATTATTATCATTCTATAGCTTACAATTATTCTCAATTTCTCATCATAATGATTTATATTATTATGATTATCATCATAATCATTATCATCATAATTATTATTATCATCATCATTATTATTATAATTATTATTATTATTATTATTATGATTTTATTATCATCATTATCATCAATAAACTGCTGAAATGAAGTGATTTATACTCAGAAAACCTTATCAACTAGGTGCAATCAGTCGCCAGTAGCTGAAGATGGTACCCAACACTAACATGGGACTTGTAGTCAAAACGGTGTTAACACCTAAGCCGTCACTGTTAAGGCCTTTAGAAAGTATATGGGGACCATGCTCTCTTCAACACCTTTCACTGATCAACACTAACATTTTCTGTTACATTTTGTGTTAAAACACATATTATAGGATGGATGTGTGTTACTACCTAAATATGCACATCACTTCAAATAGCGTGTTACCACCCCTGGTAACTCTAACACCGATGTTAACATCTGTGTTAACATCATACTTGAAGTCAGCCAATGTATATGACTGATACCAGACGCCATCTTAGAATGACGAGCAGACGATTGCGGCGACAAAGTTTCGACAATTACAGAAGTTATAGGAGGGTTTGCTGTGTATCTTGTGTATTGTCCGTTTTGTGGATAGTTTGTGATTTGTGTGGTGTCAGTTGTATAGAGCTGGAATCCCAGCAAACACAAAATATTTTCAAAGTATTTTTAAAAGGACTGAAAAAAATTTGTTAGAAACATTCACAATTAACATGGATAAAACATTAGCAAAATGTTCAATAACCACAGGGAAAACATTAGTGAAATAATGAATGTAAATAATGTTATGCAATAAAAATATGATATTAGTAAAACATTTTCGAGAATAAAGGAATATTTTCTTACAATATTAACCAATATTTTTTTCATAATAATGTCTGATAACATTATGTTATCTTTTATCAACATTTTTAGTTAATGTTTAATGTCTGCGTATTACAAATGTTGTTTTTAACATTTATCGAATGTTTTATTAACATACTTTAAAATGTTTCTAAAACGTCTGAAAAAGTATAGATAAAATATCAATTTATACATTAATAAAACGTTAAACAATATTTTTCCAAAATATGTTTAAATAAATTAATCTGTAATCTTTTTAACATTTAAAATAAAACTTTTAAAGCTGCCTAATAAAGGAATATTTTCTCACAATATTAACCAATATTTTTTTCATAATAATGTTTGATAACATTATATTATCTTTTATCAACATTTATAGTTAATGTTTTACATCTGCGTATTACAAATGTTGTTTTTAACATTTATAGAATGTTTTATTAACATTCTTTAAAATGTTTCTAAAACGTATGAAAAATTATAAATAAAAAAATTGTCAATATTTACACTGATAAAATGTTAAACAATATTTTTCCAAAATATGTTTGATAATATTAAACTATAATTTTTCTAACATTAAAAGACAAATGTTTTAAAGCTGTCCATTACAAATGTTTCTTGAAATATTAATTAAGTATTGTATCTACAAAGTTACAAAATATTTCTGAACAAATTTGAAATTAAATATCTAAATATATATTTAGAAAATAATAACCAATAATTTTCTGCGATAATGTATGAAAACATTATCCTATCTTTAATTATCATTTTAAATAAATGTTATACATCTGCATATTACAAATGTTTTTTTAAACATCGGTATGATATCAAGAACACATCCTGTGAAATATTTTTGAAACATCTGAACTAAGCTGTAAACAAATGTTAAAAATGACATTAACAAAATGTTGAATAAATGTTTTGAAATGTTTTTGCCGAATTCTTCGTTCAACATTTCTATAAAACAGTCCTTTAATAATTCGAAAACATTATAAAAATACCAATTTTAACACAAAAACTGTATGAAATATTTCAGAAATATTATTGAGGAATGCCCTATGATATTGCCACATAAAAATGTCAAAATGCAAAAACAATAGCTACAATTCAACATTATTATATTAATATTAAATAACGTTAATATATAATCCTACAATTGTTAGCAACTTCTCTGAAAAAGCAATATTTTATGCTATAATTAGATAAATATGATCGATAACCATGAAATATTGATTTGAAAATTTAGGAAAAAATAGTTTCCAAATAAATATATCATTACTGGCATTGGTTTTAAATTTTTGGTTTCTTAAAAAGCATGAAATATCAATATGTGTCATTCCGAAAGGCATTGATTAGGGCTGACAAAAATAATATAAGTAGCCTTCTCTTCTATCTTGAAAGCATGATTTGTACAGTATACTTTTCAAAGTAAGACTGAGCAAGAAATCCCTAAAATGGGGATTTCAAAAGTGTGTTAGTTATGGGCGATTGGTAAGTACATTTTTTTCTCTAAAGAATTTAAAACTCAACTATCTGGAAAGATAAATATTTCAAAAATATTGAAATAATGTTGAGTAAAATGTTACAAAAAATGTTGGCATAATATTCCAAGGCCAGCAATTTCAATGGGGATAAATATCTTCAACAACAATGTCAAAATGTTTCTTAGAAATAGTTTATGAATAATTTAAGCAACATTGTATACATATGTATTTAAAATATTGTGAAAATAATAATTTAAATGTTATAAGAAATGTTTTGGTAATAATTTTCAGGCCAAACGTTTTAATATTAATAAATATTTTTCTGAAACATTTGATGAATAATTTTTGCAATATTGTGTTAATGTATCTTGGAAATGTTTTAAAAATAATAATACAAATATTATAAGAAACATTATGGTAATAATTTTCAGGCCAAACGTTTTAATATTAATAAACATTTTCAGTAATATTTCACAGATATTGGGTTAAATATTTTGTAGACCTAGCACAAATGTTTTGTGTTTGCTGGGAGAGGATATTTGGGGTGTTTAACACGTTTTGGGGTGCTAGGAAGATTGGCGTGGGTAGCGTTTTTGGCCGTAAACGAAATTTGGGATGGAGTTTTGAGAAAAATAAACGAAAGTTGATTGTTTGTTAGAATTTGAATTGTTTGTCTGAGAGAAATGAGTAGGAGTAGGAGAATGATAAGGACCAAAGGGGAGGAAGGAGAGAAAGAAACAGAAGCAACGGAGGAGGATGGAGAAGCTAGGGGGAAAGAGGCAGAAGATGGAGATAAAAGTGACGGAAGCATGGGGGGAAAGAGAGAGGTGAGGATGATAGAAGGAAAGAGGATGGAACATCTGGAGGATGATAATCTTTGAGGGAAAAGGGGAGCGAAAACGGGGGGAGAGGCTTGAAGGAAAGAGGGTAGGAGAAGAAAATGTTGAAGAGAGAAGTGATAGGGGTGTGCTTGTGTACATATATGTTGTTACCTTTATCTAACACAGTTTATGTTGGATCAGACTAAATGGCTGAGGGGAAGGGAGTCACTTGTGTAAGTGAGGGGCGCTGGAACAGGTAGGCACGGAGGATACAGGAGGGGAGACGATGTAGTGGTACACTGCTCTTTTGATTGTTTGTTTATTGAAATAATGAATTAACACAGTTTGTATGTGGGGTTTGATGTTTGTTGAGGGGTTCTTTTCTGTGGGGTTTGAATATATGTGTAGGACAGAAAAACAAGGAAGAAACAGACCAGAGACTCGATAGGGTATATGTATAGGACAGGAGGACAGGGGAGGGTACGGACCGGTTGCAGGATGCATGACAAAAGTACGGGGGGAGAGGGAACAGAGACTGAGACAAGGCCCGGGGGTGACGAGTGGCCTGGGTGGTAGAGGGTGATCTCCATAGGTCCTCCTTTGGGAGTTGACCCCGCGGGAAAAATGCGGTTGCGGATCTCAAACAAACAAACAAACAAAATGGCCAGGAAGCGAGCGCGAAGCTTCGGATGATTTCATTTATTTTTTGTTCTGATCATAAGATTAATTGTATGAAATCACTACCATTTCCACCTGTCGCAAAATCAGTTTGTAACAGCTTTATGAGAGCAGTAAAAGGATAGTAGAACGAATTGTGAGATTTTGAAATTTGAAAACTGGTGAGTAATTCATTTTTGCCGTAAACATAGGGTCCATCGCTGTGGCAACTTTTCCCGCTACTAAAGATGTCATAAAACTTACTAAGATTTCAACCTTTCCCAGAATCTACATTTCACTACAGATTTCAAAGCTAATTGAGAAGCATGTAGAGGAAAATGTGGCTATTCTAATGATCTACACCGCATTAAAATTGACCCACCGAAAGGCATAGCTTCGGATGATTTCATTTCATACTGACCAAAAGATAGCATTGATTGAGCGAAAAAATGGCAGAAAATTTACAACAAATTTCAGCTTGTCCCTAAATCATAATTTCTCGACAGTTTTAAAAGCAGATTAAGGAGCATGTAGAAGAAATTGTGGCAGTTTCAACAATTTAAACCGCATTAAGATTAACCAACGGAATGGCGTAGCCTTGGATGATTTCATTTCATACAGACCAAAAGATAGCATAGATTAAGCGAAAAATAATTGGCATTAAAATAACCACGATTTCAACCTGTCGTAAAATCTTTATTTCTCTATGTAGAAACTCAACATGAGTTGAGACAAAAAATATGTTTATACATACATGTAGTAGTGCTCCTAACATGTTTGCCAAGTTTGGATGGAAAACTTGAACGTTTTGTCACAAAAAAGTGGCAAAAGTGATTGCCAAACTCGAGTCAGACAGACTATAGTTGTTAATCATTTTGGAAATGTGAGTAATTGTTAGGTTTTTATGCTATTTTGGCAGTATCAGGGGTCCACCTCATAGTAGGTAACCCCAAACACGGGTCTCATACTAACGCCTGCGTCACTCTAGTTATACTTGATTTTTATTGACATAAGCATGATTGAACATATTTTCGTAGTCCGTAGTTGCAATTCACTTAATAAATGTGAGTAATGTTGAGGTTTAATGCTATTTTGCCAATTTTAGGGATCCACATCATAGTAGGTAAACCCTAACCACAGGCTCAAACTAACGCCTGCGGCACTCTAGTTAAAATTGATTTTAATTGACATAAGTATGTTTGAATGTATTTCTCTAGTCAATAGTAGCCACTCATTTTAGGAATGTGGGTGATTTTGAGATTTTTATGCTATTTTGTTTGACATCATAGTGGGTAACCCCGGCCGGTGCTCAAACTAACACCAGCGCCATTTTAGTTGGAATTGATTTTTTTACATGAGTATGATTGAACATATTTTCCTAGTCAATAGATGCAATTCATTTTATAAATGTGAGTAATTTTGAGGTTTGTATGCTATTTTGGCAGTTTGAGGGATCCACGTCGTAGAAGGTAACCCCACCCCAGGGTTCAAACTAATGCCTGAGCCACTCTGCGTAAAATTGATTTTTATTGAGATTAGTATGTTTGATTGTATTTTCCTAGTCAATAATGGCAAATCATTTTAGAAATGTTGGTAATGTTTAGGTTTTTATGCTATTTTGGCAGTGTTAGGGGTCCACATCATAGTAGGTAACTAACGCCTGCGTCACTCCAGTTAAAATTGATTTTTATTTTCTCTAGTCGATAGTGGCAAATCATAATCTTTATTGACATGATTATGGTAGAACATATTTGCCAAGACAATAGTGCCAATTCATTTTTAAAATGTGAGTAATTTGAGGTTTTTATGATATTTTGGCATTTTGAGGGATCCACGTCGTAGTAGGTATCCCCACCCAGGGGCTCAAAATAACACCTCTGCTGAAAAAAATTGATCTTTATTGACATTAGTATGGTTGAACATATTTTCATAGTCAACTGGTGCAATTCGTTTTATAAATGTAATTTTGAGGTTTTTATGCCATTTTGGCCTTTTGAAGGATTTTCAAAGTCAATAATGGCAAATCATTTTAGAAATGTTGGTAATTTTTAGGATTTTATGCTATTTTGGCAGTGTAAGGGGTCCACATCATAGAAGGTAGCTAACGCCTGCCTCACTCTATTTAAAATTGATTTGTATTTTCATAAGAATGGTCGAACATTTTTTCCTCGTCAAAAGTTGCAAATCATTATAGAAATGTGGGTAATTTTGAGGTTTTCATGCTATTTTGGCAATTTGAGGGATCCACATTACAGAAGTTATCCCGATCCCGGGGCTCAAACTAACTGTTGTGCCAGTCTGGTTGAAATTGATTTTTATTTTCATGAGTATGGTCGTACATATATTCCTGGTTAATAGTTCCAATTGATTTCATAAATGTGAGTAATTTTGAGGTTTTTATGCTATTTTGGCCTTTTGAGGGATCTACGTCATATTGTAGAAAAGGAAATTAATCCGAGGTGCAAATTAACTGAATTTGTGATTTAGGAGTTTTCCGAGTTTTTTTTATACCGAGAAGCCAATATTGAAGATTGATATTCTAATGACAGGAATAATACATCCGAATTTCATAATATCGAACCAACCCTACTCGAAAGAGTATGGCAGATGAACCACTCGGATTAATTTTCTATTTTACAGTACTAGGTAGCCCCACCCTGGAGCTCAAACTAACGCCTGCACCACTCTAGTTAAAATTGATTTTTACTGACATGAGTATGGTAAAACATATTTGCCTAGTCTATAGTGCCAATTCATTTTTAAAATGTGAGTAATTTTGAGGTTTTTGTGATATTATGGCATTTTGAGGGATCCACGTCATAGTAGGTATCCATACTCAGGGGTTCAAAATAACACCTGTACTGAAATAAATTGATCTTTATTGACATTTAGTACAGTAGCCAGCCACCCATTTTTGGGATTCAGGTTAACCCGAGAGCTAGAAAATTTCCGTTGATATCATGTTTTAGGCCCACAGTTGGGGCATACCGCCAGGGTGGATGTAGACTTCAGAAGTGGTGCACATCTTTTTTATGGGGTCATGTCTTAGACACCCCAATATATGTAAAAAGGCCTCAAAATGGTCAAAATAATAGGTATAGGGGTAGGAAAGGCACCCTAAAACACTCATAACTCAGCTTAAACCAAACATAGGGATGAGTGTTTGGTATCAGAATGTTGGTATGAAAGAGAAGTATCTTTTGAAATAGTAAACACATAACTAACTCAATCCCATGATGTAATAAAGGTCATTCAAGGTCAAAATGGCTGCCAAATCAAGAATCTGGGATTTTCCCATATTCTATAGTTTCCGTTTATAAACTTCTCAGTTTTTTTGAAGGTATGTATTTCTTTTTTGTAGCCACTTTTTCTAAAGGAATGTATTTTAATGGAATTGTTGAACATTTTAGAAAGTTCATTGACTAGAGTTTTAAGTCCAATTTTGAGCTGTAAGGTACAAAGTAGGGTACCAAGCCCACCTGGAGACCCCAAAAAGTGCCTAAAATGATAAAAATTTGAAAACTAAAATGATTGTATCTTAAGTTTTATAAGTAGGAAGGGAGCAGATGATGCACCAAAACATCAGGTTTAATTTTCTCCTCAATCTGGAAGGTAATGGAAAAATAATATTGAAATTAAGGGGTCGTTGAAGGTCAAATAAAGGTCAAAATATCATTTTTTCCCTTAAAAATTCAAATTTTGATCAAGAGATTTTGATTAAGTACTTGTGTTTCGTCATTATATAATTTCCAAACCAAGTTACCACAATAATTGACTGATAAATAATCTCAACTATGGTCCAACAAATCATTTTCTACCATTTACCGATGAAAATGAAGTAGTTTTATGTCAATATGGAGGTGTGGAATGTGGCATTTGGCTATTCAATGCTTATGATAAGTGTTTAAGGACGGGTTATGAGAAAGTGCTAATATGGGACGACTGTTTAGGTCATAAAAGTTGTGAGCACCAAACATTATAGGCATTGTTTGGTATCAAAATGTTTGTTGTAAGACAGTCTTTCCATTCCATGCAACCAGCCTAGGGTAGGGTCTATTGTTGTGATATTAGAGGTCATTCAAGGTCAAACTAACCCCAATTTCATGATTTAAGGCATTTTGTCTTTGCATTTTCCATTTAGCCGCTTATAAAATTATCCTGGAATACATATCTTATCCTGGAAATATTTTTAGGTGAGTAATAATTTTCAAAAAGGATTCTGAGACATTTCTAGGTCATTTCAAGAGAAAGCCTGGACCAATCTGGAATATTTAGGGACCAAAATGACAAAATGACTGATTACAGGTGCACTCAAATATCTAAGTGAGGCAGCAGAAAGTTGACATAACAGATCGAGTCATATCTTATGGTTTGTCAGCTTTCATTTTCAACAGGGAGAATAAGCCTTTTAACTTGCAGCATTACTTGCCTATTGTGTTTTTCATGTAAGATTATGAAGGCAGTGTAAAATATCACAGTTTTAAGGGGAAAATGAAGGTCAAATAAAGGTCAAAACATCATTTTTTCTCTTAAAGATTCAAATTTGGATGAAGAAATTTTGATGGAGTAGTTGTGTTTTGTTATTACATAATTTCCTAACCACATTACCACAATAATTGACAGACAAGATACCTTAAATATGTTTTACCAAAACATTTTCACCCTTTACCTGTGAAAATGAAGTAGTTTTAAGGTAATATGCAGATGTGGAATGTGCTATTGGACAATTCATGCCTAAATTAATTCTTTAAGATTGAGCTGTGAGAAAGTGCTAGTATGGGACCACTGTTTAGGTCATAGAAAGTGTGAGCACCAAACATTATAGGCATTGTTTGGTATCAAAATGCTTGTTGTAAGACAATCCTTCCATTTCACGCAACTAGCCTAGGAAGGGGTATTCTGTTGTGATATTAGAGGTCATTCAAGGTCAAACTAACCACAATTTCATGATTTAAGGTATTTTGTCTTTGCATTTTCCATTTAGCCGCTTATTAAATTCTCCTGGAATGCATATTTTCTCCTGCAAATATTTCAGGTGAGAAATATCTTTAATAAGAATTCTCAGACATTTTTGCAGTTACTTCAAGACAAAGTGTGGGTCAATCTTGAACATTTAGGGGTCAAAATGACGAAATGTCTGATTGTGCACCCAATAGTTAGTGAAGCTGCAGAAAGTTGACATAATAGATTCATATCTTATGGTACATCCTTTCATTTTCACTGGGGGAAATAAGCTTTTTAACTTGCCGTTTGTGTTTTTCACAAACAAGTAAAGACTGTAAAATATTACTGAGATTTAAGGAAAAAAATGTAGGTCAAACCAAGGTCAAAAGGTCAAATAGAGTATTCATGACTCTGGAGAAAATATCTGTAATACTGCAGTTGCATCTTGTTCAAATGAGTAATTTTTATTCACCTGGAAGGAATATTTGACAATCATGAACTAAAGAAATGATTAGTTTACAACTTAACCCATTCATACCCGTATCAGCCAAAACTGCTACTAGTCAAGTAGATCTCCAGGTATGAAAGGGTTAAATAACATGTTCAGATAAGAACAAGTTGCTTTCTATCTATTTGGAGGTCAAAGACTGAGACTGCCAGGATTTTACCTAGAAGCAACTTCTGAATTGTTCTAAAAAAACAAGACCAATATTGACTTTTAGTGTCATTCATGTTCAACATACCAAACTTTATAGGTTTAATAGTATAAAAATCATGTTACATTTAAAGATTAAAGCCAGTGTAAAATATAGATAGTGTAAAAGTTTAAGGTCAAACTAAGGTCAAAAAGAATATTTGTGACTTTGAAGCAAATATCTCAATGCAGTAGTTACACTTTGGTAAAAAAAAAAGCCAGGGTCCTAGTTCACCTGAAATGAATATTTTCCAATCATGAAGTGGAGGAACTGAGGTAGGTTACAACTACATATTAACATTACCAGATGAAATAAGTTGCTTTTGATTGTATTTGGCTAAAATAACTAACTCCACATGCTGGCCTTACATATGTCTGCACCAAACATTGAGTACATTGTAAGCCTTTAGGTGACAAATGTCTCTTTTTAAAGCTTTCAAAGTTGTTTGATGAAAGCTAGGCAGAAGATCATGAATCAAATTAAAGAAATAAGTATCATGAATATCATATAATAAACTAGGTATGTATCTGTCAGGGGTTCCATTCGTTAATTGGAAACCATAACTGTAATTTTGAATAGTTCAGCATTATCTAAAATGATTTTACCTAATTTTGGTGTATACATCTTTTATTATCCATAACATTAATTCCTAGCTCAGTACCAACCTCTCTGATTGTTAGATATCTAACCTTTATTTGACCTCCAGCACGTGCGACCTAGAGTACATAAAATATGTGTACATACCTTAATCTATTTTGGAAAACAAGCCTATTTAGTTATTTACACACTCCACTATCTGACTTGGTCAATTTAAAAGTCCCCATTTAGGATCCAATCCATTTTGTGATGACAGTCATGCTATCTGTGACTATTGTATGTGCATTCATAAATAGTGGTAGCCTTTTGGATTTATTTCAATAAACAGCTAAATAAACTGATTAAAGAATTGTTTAAATAGCAATTCCTATAACCTCTGGGAGAGATTTGACTTATCTAAGATATAAATCATTGACAATATATGCACATCAAATCAATTTGTAAAAACGCGGACATCTTCTGAAGTGAAAGATTCAAAAACCTATACCAGAGCTCATCTTGACCTTCAATGACCTCTAAACCACAACAGGGACTGTCACACAAGAAATTGTACATTTAGAGATCATAAGGAGAAGCTAGCATTGTGTTAACAATTCTACCCCCAAAGTTCTGTTTCTATGCATCAAAGAATCCTAAGATAATTATGGCTGAAGTTGGCTTTACTGCATGAGTTGTGGAAATTATCCTAGGTTTGAAATGAGCTAATTAATCTAGCTGACCTCCAAATTCACAAAAATACTAAAGTTTGTACTGGTCAATAGTATCAATAAGCTATCCTTGAACTGAATGACTTCCCAATTTTCTGTACAGAGATTGGTAATAAATTTCATTGACAAGTAAACTACAGTAGGAAGACTAAAAAATCTACTTCAATTTCATAAATAATTGAATTATTCCCATGTTTGACCTTTGATTATGTTACTACTGAATTTGAATCAGAAATCGCACTTAGGTAAAACCTTGGTAGTCTCAGTCTTTGACCTTGAAATAGATACAAAGCAACTTATTCTTATTATTGCATACTAACTATTCAATTAATTTCATGATTACCAATTATTCCGTTCAAGCAAATGAGCATTACTCGTTTGACCAAAATAAAACTGCAGTATACCAATCTTTGCTTCAAAGTTGAAAATGCTCTTTTTGACCTTTTGACCTTGGTTTGACATTCCATTTTCCCTTGAATCTCAATGATATTTAACGCTATCTTTAACCTTACATGGCAAACACAAATTGGCAAGTTAAAAGGCGTATATGCCCAATTGAAAATGAAAGCTGACATACCATATGATAAAAATATTGTGTCAACTTTCTGCTGCTAAATTAATATTTGGGTGCCCCCAAAATCAGGCATTTTGTTATTTTGATGCCTAAATATTCACAATTAGCACAGACTTTGTCTTGAAATAACCTCAAAAGGCATGAGTTTCTCTTTAAAAAGATTTCTCACCTAAAAATAATATTTCTTAGGAAAAAATATCATTAAATATGTATTCTAGGAGCAATTGAAGAGATACTAGATACTAGCAATTCAAAGACAAAATGCCTTAAGTCATGAAATTGGGGGTAGTTTGACCTTGAATGACCTCTTATATCACAGCAAAATGCCCTACCCTAGGCTGATTGCATGAAATGGAAAGATTGTCTTATAACAAGCATTTTGATACCAAACAATGCCTATAATGTTTGGTGCTCACAACTTTTATGACCTAAACAGTGGTCCCATATGTTACTAGCAATTTCAAACAACTCGATTTTAAACACTTAATTTAGGCATGAATTGTCCAATAGCACATTCCACATCTGCATATTACCTTAAAACTAGTACTGCACATTCACAGGTAAAGGGTTAAACATTGTTAGTAAAATATATTTAAGGTATCTTGTCTGTCAATTATTGTGGTAATGTGGTTAGGAAATTATGTAATGACAAAACGGAAGTACCTCATCAAAATTTCTCCATCAAAATTCAAACTTTTTAGAGAAAAAATGACGTTTTGACCTTTATTTGACCTTCATTTTTTCCTTAAATCTCAGTGATATTTTACACTGCCTTTTTAATCTTACATGACAAACACAATAAGCAAGTAATGCCGCAAGTTAAAAGACTTATTCTCCCCATTAAAAATGAAAGCTGACATACCATAAGATATGACTCGATCTGTTATGTCGACTTTCTGCTGCCTCACTTAAATATTTGAGTGCACCTGTAATCAGTCATTTTGTCATTTTGGTCCCTAAATATTCCAGATTGGTCCAGGCTTTCTCTTGAAATGACCTAGAAATGTCTCAGAATCCTTTTTGAAAATTATTACTCACCTAAAAATATTTCCAGGATAAGATATGTATTCCAGGATAATTTTATAAGCGGCTAAATGGAAAATGCAAAGACAAAATGCCTTAAATCATGAAATTGGGGTTAGTTTGACCTTGAATGACCTCTAATATCACAACAATAGACCCTACCCTAGGCTGGTTGCATGGAATGGAAAGACTGTCTTACAACAAACATTTTGATACCAAACAATGCCTATAATGTTTGGTGCTCACAACTTTTATGACCTAAACAGTCGTCCCATATTAGCACTTTCTCATAACCCGTCCTTAAACACTTATCATAAGCATTGAATAGCCAAATGCCACATTCCACACCTCCATATTGACATAAAACTACTTCATTTTCATCGGTAAATGGTAGAAAATGATTTGTTGGACCATAGTTGAGATTATTTATCAGTCAATTATTGTGGTAACTTGGTTTGGAAATTATATAATGACGAAACACAAGTACTTAATCAAAATCTCTTGATCAAAATTTGAATTTTTAAGGGAAAAAATGATATTTTGACCTTTATTTGACCTTCAACGACCCCTTAATTTCAATATTATTTTTCCATTACCTTCCAGATTGAGGAGAAAATTAAACCTGATGTTTTGGTGCATCATCTGCTCCCTTCCTACTTATAAAACTTAAGATACAATCATTTTAGTTTTCAAATTTTTATCATTTTAGGCACTTTTTGGGGTCTCCAGGTGGGCTTGGTACCCTACTTTGTACCTTACAGCTCAAAATTGGACTTAAAACTCTAGTCAATGAACTTTCTAAAATGTTCAACAATTCCATTAAAATACATTCCTTTAGAAAAAGTGGCTACAAAAAAGAAATACATACCTTCAAAAAAACTGAGAAGTTTATAAACGGAAACTATAGAATATGGGAAAATCCCAGATTCTTGATTTGGCAGCCATTTTGACCTTGAATGACCTTTATTACATCATGGGATTGAGTTAGTTATGTGTTTACTATTTCAAAAGATACTTCTCTTTCATACCAACATGGTGATACCAAACACCCATCCCTATGTTTAGTTTAAGCTGAGTTATGAGTGTTTTAGGGTGCCTTTCCTACCCCTATACCTATTATTTTGACCATTTTGGGGCCTTTTTACATATATTGGGGTGTCTAAGACATGACCCCATAAAAAAGATGTGCACCACTTCTGAAGTCTACATCCACCCTGGCGGTATGCCCCAAGTGTGGGCCTAAAACATGATACCGACGGAAATTTTCTAGCTCTCGGGTTAACCTAACTTCTAAAATAGAGCCCTTTTCTTGATCTGGCTACTGGACTAATTAGTATGGTTGAACATATTTTCATAGTCAACTGGTGCAATTCGTTTTATAAATGTAATTTTGAGGTTTTTATGCCATTTTGGCCTTTTGAGGGATCCACGTCACAGTAGGTAGTCCCACCCGGGGCTCAATCGAACGCCTGCACTACTCAAGTTAACATCTATTTTTATTGACATTAGTATGGTTGAACAAATTTTTCTAACCAATAGCGGCAAATAATTTTAGAAATATGGGATATTTTTAGCATTTTATGCTATTTTGGCAGTTTGAGGGATCCACATAACAGTAGGTATCCCCACCCTGGGACCCAAACTAACGTCTGCGATACTCGAGTTAAAACTGATTTTTATTTTCACGAGTATGGTTGAACATATTTTCCTAGTCAATAGTTGCAAATCATTTTAGAAATTTGGGTAATTTTGAGGTTTGTATGCTATTTTGGCAATTTGTGGGATCCAATTTTTATTTTTACGAGTATGGTTGAAGATATTTTCCTAATCAATACTTGCAAATCATTTTAGAAATGTGGGTAATTTTGAGGTTTGTATGCTATTTTGGCAATTTGAGGGATCCACATCCCGAGGATCAAACTAACGCCTGCGCCAGTCTGGTTGAAATTGATTTTTATTTTCCTGAGTATGGTTAAACATATTTTCATAGTCAATAGTTGCAATTCATCTTATAAATGTGAGTTATTTTGAGGTTTTAAAGCTATTTTGGCCTTTTGAGACATCCACGTCATACTGCAGAATAGGAAATCAATCCGAGTTGCAAATTAACAGAAATTGTGATTTTGATTTTCCGAGATTCTTTATTCTAAAAAGTCAATATTGAAGGTTAATATTCTAATGATAGGAATACTACATCCTAATTTCGTTTTACCGAACCGACCCTACTCAGAAGAATTCGGCAGAATAAACCACTTGGATTAATTTCCTATTTTACAATACTAGGTAACCCAACCCAGGGATCAAACTATTTCTGGTTGAAATTGATTTTTATTTACATTAGTATGGTTGAACATATTTTCATAGTCAATAGTGGCAAATCGTTTTAGAAATGTGTGTAATTTTGAGGTTTTTTATGCTATAACGGCAGAATTAGGGTTCCACATCATAGAAGGCAACCCCACCCTGCCGCTCAAACTAACACCTACTCCACTCTAGTTAAAACTGATATTTATTGACAGGAGCAGGTATGAACAAATTTTCCTAATCAGCAGTTGCAATTCATTTTATGAATGTGAGTAATTTTTATGCTATTTTGCCAGTTTGAGGGATTCGCATCCTAGTAGATAACCCCATCCCAGGGCACAAGCTAACGCCTGTGCTAATATAGTTTAAATTGATTTTTATTGACATTAGCATGTTTGAATGTATTTTCCTAGTCAATAATGTCAATTGACATTGACAATGGCAAATCATTTTAGAAATGTGGGTAATTTTGATATTTCTTTTGCTATTCTGGCAGTATCAAGGGTCCACGTCATAGTAGGTAACCCCAACCCGGGCTCAGACTAATGCCTGCGCCACTCTGTTTGAAATTTATTTTTATTGACATGAGTGTGGTTGAGTACGTTTTCCGAGTCATAAGTGGCAATTCGTTTTAGAAATATGGGTAATTTTGAGGATTTTATGCTATTTTAGCAGTTTGAGGGATCCACATCGTAGTAGCACTACTGGCGGCAAACTTCGTGAAAGTCGTGAAAACGTCGTGAAATTTCATAGATCTGTGAAAATGGTAAACAGCATCGTGAAAAAAATCACAATTTTCAGATCAAAACGTCATAAAACTTCCAATGTTGTGAAAAAGATGAGTGTTGTGAAAATCTCCTTGAAAAAAGGCAAACGTCGTGAAAATTTCATGAAATTGGATATACAAATAAGGGTCTCCCTCTAATACTTAGTGTAGACCCCACATATTCTCCAAACGTGAAAGACAGCATTTTGACATCTGCTCATGAAAAATGTGAGATTTTTCATTTTCCCTGCTGAGCTTTGTTCCAAATATGTATAGGAAAGTTCGATGAACATATATAGAATAGACAGGAAAGCATTTAATGAAGAATTAATAACTTAAATGTTTTTTTGAGCTCATGAATGTCAATTATTCATGAAACCACATATACATGGCATCAAAATGTCCATATGTTTTAAGGTTTGAAATGTTTTGAAGGTGTTTTATGAGGATATAGGCTATCAATTGAGGCAAGTGACATATCAACAGAAACCTTTTGGAATACGGGATAAATTGCAGACAGTGACGTGCAACAAAATAGTACATCTTGAGGTTGATGACAGGTGTTAATTGAAGATATTTACCTATTTTTGTATACAATTGTGACAGCTTTTTCAAAGCAATGGAAATTCACGACATTTTCACGACTTTTTCAAGACATTTTCATGACATATTTTCACGACGTCTGATGAAAAAAGTCTTAAAAATGATTTAGTACAAATACACGTTTTCACGACATTTTCATGTTTAGCGCCAGTAGTTTTTCATGACAGATTCACAACAGTTTCATGACATTTTTACGCAGTTTTCATCATGCTATTTTCACGACGTCGTGAAAAAATTAATAATTTTTCACAACTTTTTCATCAAGGAGCTAAATATATTTTCCTGACATATTTCATGACCAACATATTTTCGTGACAAATTCAGTAATCGGAAACTTTCAAGACATTTTCATGGGCTTTTCACGACATATTTTCACGACCCATTTTCACGATGTCTGATGAAAAAGTCGTAAAAACGATATAGTACAAAGGTATATTTTCACGACTTTTTCACAATGTTTTGCGCCACCTCGAGGCCAAACTAACATCTGCGTCACTCTAGTTAAAATTGATTGTTATTAGTTTAAGTATGGTTAATTATAATTTCCTAGTCAAGAGTCGTAATTCAATTTATGAATCTGAGTTATTTTGAGGTTTTTGTGCTATTTTTGCTGATTGAGGTATCCACATAATGTTCGGTATTCCCATCCCGGGGCTCAAACTAACGCCTGCCCCACTCTGGATGAAATTGATTTTTATTGGCATCAATTATGTTGAACATACTTTTTATCTTAGATCCACATCTTAGTAGGTAACCCCACCCAGGCTCGAACTAACGCCTGCGCCACTCTAGTTAAGATTGATTTTATTGAAATGAGTATAGTTAAGTTTATTTTCCTAGTCAATTGTTGCAATTCAATTTATAAAATTAATGTGAGTAATTTCGAGGTTTTTATGCTATTTTGGTTGTGATAAATTTTCTTTATAGATTTGACCTTTATTAGCTTTGTGGGACATTCTACTGACTGAATAGTGAGTTTCTGTGTGTCATTATCAAAAATATCAATCCTTTGAGACCTCTTTTTGAATAAGGAAGTGAAAGCAAATGGGTAATTAAATAAGGAAAGAGAAAAAGTAGCTTATTTCACTGAGCTCACTGGACCCACATACGTGGCTTGGCCTGATCACTATATAATGGTGCGGAGCTGTGGAAGGATGTCTATGGTGCTTCTGCCGCTGAAAGACCCCTTGGAACTGTTTGTAAAAAAAGGGGAATTTCTTTCCTTTTCCAGGCTAATATCTCGTCACGATAGGACCTGCTGAAAGCGACATAAACCCATTACATTAGCGATATTCAGTTTTACAAATGTCATGTTAGGTGCTATAATTGATTCAAATTTTCCCTACACACACATTTCATAATCTAGCACTTGACCTTCAGCCTTAAAGCAGGTATTTGCTGAAATCATAAATGAAAAGTTACCTTAGAGGAGCTGCCTCTAACGCTTGATATGCATCTTACTACTTTTCAAAAGAAAGTGATAGGCTTTTTGCGGAAAAAAGTAACAATCATAATGTGTTATTTTCTTCACAGCTTTTGGAACATGTAATCAGATCTACAATGATGCGTTGTCTCGTGGCGTCTCCCTCAGTGACGGAGTCTATCAGATAACTGTAGATGGTGGCACATTCCCTGTTTATTGTGATATGACAAAAGATGGAGGTGGATGGACTCTGGTCCTTTTTAGTAAATCAGGTAACACATGGGACAAAGACACAATAAAGCAAGTCAATGAGTACAGCCCTAATATTGCCTCGAAATACTCCATACTTTTCCATGCAGACTCAATAAAAGATCTAGGTATCGGAAGCACATTCCAGGTAAGTTGGATGAGGTGGAAACGACAAACGTCTCTTCCACATAAAGAGGAATTTATCAAAGTCTCCTTAATATAAACTTTTTAAGTATTGTTTTGTACTACTCATAATGCTCAATTCAGCAATAAGAACATCATTGTATGGCACGTAATCACAGTCTACAATCAATTCCTTCATTAGTCTGCCAGTAAGTGGTTTACTTATTGCCCGAGACTCCTTGGCTCATATACTTGCCAGTCTAACTTTGCATTAAATGCAGTAATAAAATACATGTACTGTAGAAATGTGTCAGTTATTTGATTAATTAACTCATATTTGTTTCATATAGTATCCTGATTTAAAATTTCCTTGCCTTGCTAATGACACTAACTTGAAAGAAATTAATGTATGATTTCTAACGTGAGTATTCTTCCTATTGAGAGGCATTTCAGCATGGTCTGCAGCTTATGAACTTATCAAACTATTTCTTAATCAATGGTTATCAATTGCATGTTCTAATTCCTGTATATTTTCAACAAAATGTTTGAGAGAATATGGTTGTTAGTAATTTTCCTTTGCTAGTACATTGAAAACTGCATTACAATAGGAAAATATGCATATATTCCTTTGTTACTCACTTTGTTAAAACTCTTTTGCAATTCTATTACAGTACCGCATCGAGGGTGGTGGGAGACAGTCCAATGGTGGAATATGGGAAGCTCCTAGAAATTATTCATTTTTGAGCACTGAGAACTCACAGACAGGTGTTAAACTTCACAAAAAGTATGGTACTTGGGAATTTGAGCCTAACGAGTCATATACCAATCGCATGCCTTGGCTTGGTAATCCACCCGCATTGCTGACGACCTCTGATGGCATCCCAGGTAGCACATGGTGGGGTACGCTCATTGCAACAGGAGCACCTGCATTTGGTACAGGACCATTGGTGCCTAAAACAAATCCAATGCCAAAGGTCTACTATTGGATTCGGGAAAATGTAGCAGGTATCTCCCTTTCTAACTCTTTAACATATCATACATTTGTAAATCGATCTATCGCTGGGGTTGCCTCGATGACCAAGTGGTCTAGAGCGCAGCCAATGAATACCTCCAGATATAATTTGGAAAACAACTTATGGGTTCTTTTAATATGGATTATGATACCAAGGTAAGTGATTTTCATCAAGGAAAGTCAGCCTAATTACATTGAAGATATTCGCCCAACTCATTAATATGAGGATGGGTGGTAGATCACTTATTTTGTAGAATAGAAAAATAAGATTTTGAGAGGTATTTCTAATAAAACCCTAAATCAACAACACAAATTGGGTAGCAGTTATCTACGTATAACAGCTACATATAACAGGCTGTTTTCCTACTTACCCCACTATCTACTCACCTCTCCAGCCGCCTTATTATGTACCTACCTACGATATTTGTTGCACATAAATTGATAAAGTGTACCCTAGATATGTTTCAAGCGGACAATACAATTATCACATCTAACTGTTATCAGATTGTGGATATCTTGGCCTCATGGTATTGACATCAAATGTATACCCTTGTAAACAACTTTGTGCTCATGGATGCACTTTGGTTTTAATGATTTATTTCAGGTGGACTCTTTGAATGGGAAGGTTTATGATGATTTAATATTAATATCCATGTTGATATATCTGTCCACACACATGATTTAACATACTGATATAAATACCCACATGTCAAGTGTACACAATAATGTGCGATTGATCAGTTTCAACAATAATGGTTGTTTAAGAAGGGATCCACTGTGGCCTACTGGTTTTGCTACCTGGATTCAAAACATGAGTTCCATGTTCACATCTCCACTGGATCCATATATGTGGGTTGGTTTGGTCACTATATGATGCTGCAGTGCTGTAGAAGGGTGTCTCTGGTGCTTCTGCCACTGAAAGACACCTTGGAATTGTTTGTGAAGAGAGGGGAATTTCTTCCCTGTTCCAGGCTTTTATCTTGTCACGATGGGACCTAAGATGCTGAAAGCGACATATGGTAGGCTTTTTGCAGAAAAAAGTAACAATCAGAATGTGTTATTTTCTTCACAGGTTTTGGATCATGTAATCAGATCTACAATAGTGCTTTGTCTCATGGCCGCTCCCTCAGTGACGGAGTCTATCAGATAACTGTAGATGGTGGCACATTCCCTGTTTATTGTGATATGACAAAAGATGGAGGTGGATGGACTATGGTCCTTTTTAGTAAATCAGGTAACACATGGGACAAAGACACAATAAAGCAAGTCAATGAGTACAACCCTGATTTTGACTCGAAATACTCCATACTTTTCCATGCAGACTCAATAAAAGATCTAGGTATCGGAAGCACATTCCAGGTAAGTTGTATGAGGTGGAAACGACAAAAACGTCTCTACCACATAAAGAGGAATTTATCAAAGTCTCCTTCATATAATCCTTTTAAGTATTGTTTTGCACTACTCATAATGCTCAATTCAGCAATAAGAACATCATTGTATGGCACGTAATCACAGTCTACAATAAATTTCTTCATTAGTCTGTCAGTAAGTGGTTTACTTATTGCCCGAGACTCCTTGGCTCATATACTTGCCAGTCTAACTTTGCATTAAATGTAGTAATGAAATACATATACTGTAGAAATGTGTCAGTTATTTGATTAATTAACTCATATTTGTTTCATATCATATCCTGATATGAAATGTCCTTGCCTTGATAAAGACACTAACTTGAAAGAAATTAATGTATGATTTCTAACATGAGTATCCTTCCTATTGAGAGGCATTTTAGCATGGTCTTCAGCTTATGAACTTATCAAACTATTTCTTAATTAATGGTTATCAATTGCGTGTTCTAATTCCTGTTTAATTTCAACAAAATGTTTGAGAGAATATGGTTGTTTGTAATTTTCCTTTGCTAGTTCATTGAAAACTGCATTACTATAGGAAAATATGCATATATTCCTTTGTTACACACTTTGTTAAAACTCTTTTGCACTTTTATAACAGTACCGCATCGAGGGTGGTGGGAGACAGTCCAATGGTGGAATATGGGAAGCTCCTAAAAATTATTCATTTTTGAGCACTGAGAACTCACAGACAGGTGTTAAACTTCACAGAAAGTATGGTACTTGGGAATTTGAGCCTAAATCATATTCCAATCGCATGCCTTGGCTTGGTGATCCACCCGCATTGCTGACGACCTCTGATGGCATCCCAGGTAGCACATGGTGGGGTACGCTCATTGCAACAGGAGCACCTGCATTTGGTACAGGACCATTAGTGTCTACCACAACTCCAATGCTAAAGGTCTACTATTGGATTCGGGAAAATGTAGCAGGTATCTCCCTTTCTCACTCTTTAACATATCATACATTTCTTAATCTATCACTATGAGGATGTAGCGAACGAAGTAATTTGTTTAAGAAAGACATTCTAGCAGTTGTTGAGAATGATTTTCAGTAATATATGCACACAACTGTGGCATATAATGTTGTTTTGGGGCTAATCTGTTAACAACGAGGGAAATTGTGATTAATCCCCTAAGGTCCTACTCTAAGTACAATTAGGGCATAAAGAGATCCCCCTTGGTCTAGTGGTTACGATACTGTCTTGTTTATTTGTTTTGGGTTGGGAACCAATTTGTCCAACAGAATTGTATTCTGTCTACAGAATACAATTCTGTCGTAGTATCTTCCACTGACTATAGGTGACGTTATCTTCAATATAGACTGGTTAATATATCCTGCCTACCTATTCGGAATCTAAATATCACTCCAATTATCGCAGCTCAGTAAAGTTAGCTACTTATTCCTTTTTCAATATTCAATTACTTATTAGTTTTCACTTCCTTATTCGCAGTTACCTCCTTATTCAAAAAGAGGTCTCAAAGGATTGATATTTTTAATGATGACACACAAACTCACTATTCAGTCAGTAGACTGTCCCAGAAAGGTATTGTATGTCAAATCTACGAAGAGATTTTTCACTAAAAGCAAAATATCATTAATGTTTTGATTTATGCCCTAGGGTGGGGACACTTTCTTCACTGCATGGCAAATACTGCCAAAATAGCACAAATACCTCAAAATGACACACATTTTTAAAGTGAATTGTCACTACTGACCAGGAAAATATGTTCAACCTTACTAATGTTAATAAAAATCCACTTTAACTAGAGTGGCGCAGTGGGGTGGGGTTACTTACTATGACTAGGAAATTTTGTTCAACCATACTCATGTCAATGGAAAAACCAATTTCAACCAGAGTGGCACAGGCGTTAGTTTGAGCCCCGGGTCGGGGGTACCTATCATGACGTAGATCCCTGAAAAGGCCAAAATAGCATAAAAAACTCAAAATTTCTCGCATTTCTAAAATGAATTGCCACTATTAACTAGGAAAATATGTTTAACCATACTAATGTCAATATAAATCCATTTTAACCAGAGTGGCGCAGGTGTTAGTTTGAGCCCCGGGGTGGGGATACCTACTATGATGTGGACCCCTCAAACTGCAAAAATAGCATAAAAAGCTCAAAATTTCTCACATTTCTAAAATGAGTTTCCATGTTTGACTAGGAGAATGTGTTCAACCATACTGATGTCAATAAAAATCAGTTTTAACTAGAGTGGCGCAGGCGTTAGTTTGAGCCCTGGGGTAGGGGTAAGTCCTCTGACGTGGATCCCTCAAAAGGCCAAAATAGCATAAAAAGCTCAAAATTTCTCACATTTCTAAAATGATTTGCAACTATTGACTAGGAAATTATGTTTAACCATACTAATGTAAATTAAAATCAATTTTAACTAGAGTGGCCCAGGCGTTAGTTTGAGCCCCGGGATGGGGATAGCTACTATGATGTGGACCCCTCAAACTGCAAAAATGGCATAAATACCTCAAAATTACTAACATTTCTAAAATGAATTGCCACTATTGACTAGGAAAATATTCTTAACCATACTGGCGTCAATAAAAATCAATTTAAACTAGAGTGGCACAGGCGTTACTTTGAGCCCCGGGGTGGGGTACCCACTAGAGGATAGACGCCTAATACTGCCCAAATAGCCTAAAAACCTCAAAATTACCAACATTTCTAAACTGAATTGCCACTATTGACTAGGAAATTATATTCAACCGTACTTATATCAATAGAAATCAATTTTAACTAGAGTGGCGCAGGCGTTTCTTTGAGACCCGGGCTGGGGTACCCACTAGAGCCTGGATGCCTAATACTGCCAAAATAGCATAACAACCTCAAAATAACTCACATTTCTAAAATGAATTGCCACTATTGACTAGGAAATTATGTTCAACCGTACTAATGACAATAAAATTCAATTTTAACTAGAGTGGCGCAGGCGTTAGTTTGAGCCCCGGGGTGGGGATAACTTCTATGATTTGGACCCCTCAAACTGCCAAAATGGCATAAAAACCTTACAATTACTCACATTTCTAAAATGAATTGCCACTATTGCGCAGGCTTTAGTTTGAGCCTGGGTGGGGATACCCAGTATGCATCCCTAAAAAGGCCAAAATAGCCACCCTGAAATACTGTAAATCTGGAAATAAGTGCGTGTGTGTAATTAGTACGTTTTTTTGCGCCACACACGATTCGCACTTATTTCCAGACGCCAAAAATCCATAAGATTAGTTCAGTGTTGATCCGCTTGATGGCGCCATATACACTGCATTAAAAGGAAGCGAATCTTGTGCATTTCAACAGTGTTCAAGAGTAGGAAGGGGGAGAATGATAGATATAAAACAATAGAATACTAGAATGTGTATATTAAGAAAAAAAATCATTATTATTCACTCTGATTGCAAATTTTACTAAAGTTTAGTACATAGAGAATCATTGTGCCTCCGACAATTTAGTGATTCATCTTCTAGATTGGATACTTGGTCTTGATGCTTGAAATGCATTTATAAGCCTTTTGAAATAGTGAACATCTCCCTATTTCATTTGTATTGCAATTCAATGCTTATATTCAAAAGCAGATTTAAAACATATGTATGTATATGTATACATATATATATATATATATATATATATATATATATATATATATATATATATATATATATATATATATATATATATATATTCCGCTTTTGAATACAGTCAACCATATAGTAATAGTTATGGGATTTTACCATATATGATCTTTGAATTCATTTAGATTCCCCACAATCCACTGCAGAAACCTCGACTAATACGGAGAATTCAACGACAGTAATGACAACAGAGGTAATCAAAGGTAAGGAAAATGTTCATGTAATCTTTGTGCAGATGTAGTTCAGAGATAATACTATATAGGTACAGAACACAGTGCTCATGAGAGATGTGTCAAGTTTGGATAAGAAATACAAAAAACAGTCAGCGAAGCTTGGGTCAGACAGACTAGTATATAGAGAATCATTGTGCCTCTGACAAATTAGTGATTGATCTTCTAGATTGGATACTTGGTCTTTCTTTGATACTTAAAGTGCATGTATAAGCCTTTTGAAATAGTGAACATCTCCCTATTTCATTTGTAATGCAATTCAATGCTTATATTCAAAAGCAAACTTAAAACATATGTATGTATATGTATACATACATACATATATATATATATATATATATATATATATATATATATATATATATATATATATATATATATATATATATATATATATATATATATATATATATATATATATATATATTCCGCTTTTGAATACAGTCAACCTTATAGTAATAGTTATGGGATTTTACCATAAATGTTCCTTGAATGCATTCAGGTTCCCCACAATCCACTGCAGAAACCTCGACTAATACGGAGGATTCAACACCAGTAATGACACCAGAGGTAATCAAAGGTAAGGAAAATGTTCACGTACTCTTTGTTTAGATGTAGTTCAGAGATACTAGTATATAGGCATAGAACACAGTGCTCATGAGAGATGTGTCAAGTTTGGCTAAGAAATACGAAAAACAGTCAGCGAAGCTTGTGTCAGACAGACTATAAAGGGAGGGTAAATAAAACTATTTTCCTGACCATGTGAAAGAGCATGTATGTAAATGTTGAGATAAATTAACTGTGTCTTAACTGGTTTCAAGATGCTACCAAACACTAAATGCCTGCCAGGGGGCCATTGATCCAGCAACAGACTTTGAAATTCGCAAGAGATCTGAACAATGACGCTTTTAAAGCGTCATCTAATGTATGGCTAGATTCTGTAGCTGAATAGCAGTGTTAAAAGTACATGTACATGTTTATCTTTCTCATTCTGAATGGGTATAACTTTCTTATTGTGAATGTTCATATGATAACTGCCAAAACATGTACTGCTTTTCCTGGCTTTACCTTTATTTGTGGTATTATGAAATATAATATGTGGTATTAATAAACCTTTTAAGTTTAGTATATAGAGAATCATTGTGCCTCTGACAAATTAGTGATTCATCTTATAGATTGCATACTTGGTCTTTCTCTGATACTTAAGGTGCATTTATAAGCCTTTTGAAATAGTGAACATCTCCCTATTTCATTTGTATTGCAATTCAATGCTTATATTCAAAAGCAAATTCAAAACATATCTGTGTATATGTATACATATATATATATATATATATATATATATATATATATATATATATATATATATATATATATATATATATATATATATATATATATATATTCCGCTTTTGAATACAGTCAACCTTATAGTAACAGTTATGAGATTTTACCATAAATGTTCTTTGAATTCATTCAGGTTCCCCACAATCCACTGCAGAAACCTCGACTAATACGGAGGATTCAACACCTGTAATGACACCAGAGGTAATCAAAGGTAAGGAAAATGTTCACATACTCTTTGTTTAGATGTAGTTCAGAGATACTAGTATATAGGCACAGAACACAGTGCTCATGAGAGATGTGTCAAGTTTAGATAAGAAATACGAAAAACAGTCAGTGAAGCTTGTGTCAGACAGACTATAAAGGGAGGGTAAATAAAACTATTTTCCTGACCATGTGAAAGAGCATGTATGTAAATGTTGAGATAAATTAACTGTGTCTTAACTGGTTTCAAGATGCTACCAAACGCTGGATGCCTGCCAGGGGGCCATTGATCCAGCAACAGACTTTGAAATTCGCAAGAGATCTGAACAATGACGCTTTTAAAGCATCATCTAATGTATGGCTAGATTCTGTAGCTGAATTGCAGTGTTAAAAGTACATGTACATGTATATCTTTCTCTCATTCTGAATGGGTATAACTTTCTTATTGTGAATGCTCATATGATAACTGCCAAAACATGTACTGCTTTTCCTGGCTTTACCTTTATTTGTGGTGTTATGAAATATAATATGTGGTATTAATAAACCTTTTAAGTTTAGTATATAGAGAATCATTGTGCCTCTGACAAATTAGTGATTCATCTTCTAGATTGCATACTTGGTCTTTCTTTGATACTTAAGGTGCATTTATAAGCCTTTTGAAATAGTGAACATCTCCCTATTTCATTTGTATTGCAATTCAATGCTTATATTCAAAAGCAAATTTAAAACATATGTGTGTATATATACATATATATATATATATATATATATATATATATATATATATATATATATATATATATATATATATATATATATATATATATATATATATATATATATATATATATATATATATATATTCCGCTTTTGAATACAGTCAACCTTATAGTAATAGTTATGGGATTTTACCATATATATTCTTTGACTTCATTCGGGTTCCCAACAATCCACATCAGAAACCTCGACTAATACGGATGATTCAACGACAGTAATGACAACAGAGGTAATCAAAGGTAAGGAAAATGTTCATGTACTCTTTGTTAAGATGTAGTTCAGAGATTCTGTAAATCTGGAAATAAGTGCGTTTGTGTAATAAGTGCGTTTTTTGCACCACACACGATTCGCACTTATTTCCAGACGCCAAAAATCCATAAGATCAGTTCCGTATTGATCTGCTAGATGGTGCGCCATATGCACTCCATTAAAAGGAAGCGAATCTTGTGCATTTCAACAGTGTTCAAGGGTAGGAAGTGGGAGAATGATAGATATAAAACAATAGAATACTAGAATGTTTATATTAAGAAAAAAAATCATTATTATTCACTCGGATTGCAAATTTTACTCAATCTAACAGTGTAAAAAGCACAGTAATATTGAAAGCGATTGTTAATACTGGTGTGTAGCAATGTGGCCACAATTACCAGGTCACTGGCACAGATATAGTGGCCAGTGCATTGCCTCTGACAACCAGCCTTAAAAGAGCTTTGTTTGTAAGTTCACCAAGCTTTCTAGGTCACTGGCCGGAGTAAGTGACCGGTCGGGTCACTAAGCCATGACAAGCAGCCTTAAAATAGCAGTGGTTGTACTCAAGCATAGGATTGAATACGCTGGGTAGTTTAGTCCCAATGGTGCACAAAAGATGGCGCTTTGTTTGTAAGTTCACCCTATGTATAAGAACCCATGATCTAGGCCAACACCATTTCTCAATGCCCTTCTGTACAAATTGTGATAAGGGAATTAACCTGTAAATTATGTATATGGTGTGAACAAAGTCATCTCTCTCAAATCTCAAAAAGCATTAAATAATCTTTCTGAAGTATTACTTAATATACCCAATTATATTTAAAGGATAAATGGTGCTATGAAATTTTTTCAACATAAACTCGATTTGAAGAAGTATTACATTGATTAAAGAAAAATCTTATTTCTGATGCATAACACAGCTATAGGTATGTTCTTTTATTCTTGTTTAGAAACTGCACATCCCAAACCATGCGTCACAGTAGCATTTGATGTATCAGGTATTGTGTTACTTGTGTTACTTTCAATGTCTTAATCTGCATCTAATAAAAGCTGAATATGCATAATGATACCATAACAAGTAACTTCACATCATTAGATAGTCATGCATTATGTCCATACGTACACACATACTCCAGTTTATATACTGTACACTGCCTTAATAGTCCGTGTGTAAAAACATTCCGGATTTTTCCGTTTGGAAGAATCCGGAATGTTTAAAAACGGACAAAAATGTAATGCAAAAAAAAAATAGAAGGGGACCTACGCTCGTCCCTTTGTCCGTTAGTTTCACTGTCAGTCAATAGGATACGCCACTATCACCTTCACAGGCGTCATATATGCAGAATCATAAAAATTCCCTGGCAGAATTAACTCTAATTATCAAATCATATCTCTAATGCCTTTTTTACCCTTTAACTTTGCTAATATAATTAAATGAAATATTTCAGCTCTTTTCTGGCCATTTTAACCCATCCCTTTCCCATTCCTTTGTTTGAGTGCTTCCTGAATATGAAGCCATCATGAATGTTTGTGACATTCATTCCTTTGTCTTACCTGGTTGCTAATGGCAACTAGGTGAGTTGTTCTCGCCTGATGTGGCAGGCAGCTTGAACATTTTGACTGCAATCAGAGAGCTTCTATCGTATGGAAGCTCCCTGATGTAATCTAATGATAAAATGCAGACAAGTTCGAGCTTGGTCACGTCGCCGCCGCGACGGTTCACTTGACAAAAATTAGTTTGCGTCATGACCGGTAGATGTCGCTGCATAAGGGTATCGAATCCAGACTATTTAAACACCGGACTTTTTTTTATTTTAAGAGATCCGTACTATTTAAGCACGGAATATTAAGGCAGTGTACAGTACCTAGAAAGGTGGCAAACACTAGTCCTACATCCCCTTCCTCAAAGTTCCAATCAGTCATTCCATACTAATTTTTAAAAACTTTAGACGAATGACCACGTATAAATGATTTCAATTTCATACCTGAATCTACCTACATAAAAAAGTGTACGAAGATATTTTGTAATAGGTATTACCGACATAACTTAATAAAAGGGCTTCAAAAATAGCGCTACTTGATATTTATTTGTAAATCCATATAGAAGACATTCTTGTTCTCTGACCATTTTCACTCAATGATGAGTAACTTTAGAATATGCCTTCCAAAAATAAATATGTATAGGAAGCCATATGTGCCAAATGGGTGATATTTAGCCACTTCTGTAATGCAGGTATTCAAAGTTGTAATTGTAGTATTATCTATATATCAAAACTACTTACCTGTCTTCCAAACAGGCAAAATGGGTATGAAAAACGAACATTTAATTTAATTACACGTAATCCTGATTACTGGTTGCTTTTTGGTTTTTATTTTTTCAAGAGAGCATTGCCCTAAGTCACCACAGTGGCCTTGCAGAAGCCGTTGGCAAGGTTCTTCAGTGTATCACATCTGGTGAAGGAGTCTGGAAATTTGGTGTGAAGATATCACTGCTACCATTCAGGGATATAGTACTGCAAGATGAAATCGTCAATTTGAACAGTTCATCACACTCTGATGGAACTCAATTCACAGATACTGAGATTCAAAACATCACTGAAATGGTATTCAAAATCACGAGACGGGGTAGGTTTGTTTTTTCCTTATTTTGCACTTTGTAAATGAAGAAATAGAAACTTTAATGAACTATTCACCCAATATCCTTATTAAGCACTATTTCACATATTACAGGTAAAGGTAATAATACACAATGCTATATGTGCAAATGTACAATTGCCTTACATATGGATCAAGAGCCCAGGCACTTTTATTTAACCTTCTGAGGCCAAAAGGTTTGAGGGTGGTTCCTAGAACAAAATTTTGTGCTGAATCAGAAAATCCAAGGACCTGCTGAACCCTAGCCTTGACTGTTTGGTCTAAGGCATTGCCACGGACTGCTAGCTGTCTCTCACCACTGTCTGGGTTCGAATTATACTGGCATGTATGAAAATTGCCACTGACATGGGGTTAGGCCGTGGTTTTCGCCAGGTAATCCTGTTTCCTCGACCAGTTACAACTGGCTAGTAACAATCTAGTTATAACATGGCAGAAAAAGTGACGAAAAACGAAATTCCAAATCCAAACCCAGTATAATTACTGAAGTTTGATGAAGCGCATAGTATACACAAAATAGGGATAGGTTTTAATCTCAATGAAATTGATTTTCAGAAATGGGAGGACTGACTGATTTTGCAAGCGCACTTGAATACACTTTTGACAGCATCTGTGAAGGAGCGTCCAGATTTATTATCTTCATATCTGACTTCATCGCAACTAAGAGACCTGCTGAAATACCGAGGATGTTAAAAAAGGTGACGGATCAGGGAATCAAAGTAAGTACGACATGGAAGCTTTTTTTTTGGTTTCAGTGCACGGAATATTTCCTCAAGACTGAACTACTGAACTAACAATACCAAACTTCTTATGGTATAACCTTTATTAAATTGATATCATTTCCAATTTAGACGTTCATAGCTTTTAGTCTAATTTTTTGGTTGTTTATCAGAAAGCATAAGCTTTTGCAGTTCAGGTTTGAAAAGCTGAAAAGTGGCTTATCTTTAACACAGTCCGTTAATTTTCGTTTATTGCTTACGAGTGGCCCACAATGTTCTTGATTGTTGATAGACTGTTCTAGTCCTGAGAGAGAAAAAAGTAACGTTTCAAGAACAATCAAACCTGTAGCGGTATTCACATTCACATCTTTTTTCCCAGTTATTCTGAATGTTTTACTCTATAAAATTCCAGTTCCTCTTATCCCCTTAGAATGTGTTATAGAAATAACTAAAAAAATAAAATTATTTATCAAAACATTTTAGGTATATTCAGTAGTTTTGATTAGTTTTCTTTCATTCATTTTCATTAATATCTCTTATCTCATATGCCCAAAGAGTCAGGTTTTTTTGGGTATACATATATGTATACATACGTGACAAAAACTGTTATATCTGACATGCTTTGCTATTTACTGTACTTAAGTATCTGGAATCTAGCCTTGGAAGTTAATTTCTTCATTACTTTTCTGTCATATTAAAGCTTTATCCTAAGTAGCCAGTTGCCAGTGGTGGAGTAAATTAGAGAACCTTGGGTAAACCACTACCTAATGCCATGCCAGTGCCAACGGCTGAAGGAAGTAGGACAAAGCTAGTAATACATTCCCTTTCTTTTAACATTTCAGGTCGTTGCCATCGCATTGAATAAGTTGAGAAATAAAGCAACATTTAAACTATTTGCTGATGCTTCTGGGATCTCCATTGACCTGAAAGAAGCAAACCATACATCCCAATATGACACGCTATTTGATGGTAAATTTGAATAGATCATTTTGCCATGAAATGCATCCTACTACGACAGCTTGATTACGACATGAGTTATTCTCCATTGGTGTGGCCAATCCTTTACAAGTATTTACTTCTGAAATAGTGTTAACATTGAATAACATTGATCAATGTGTATCCGGGGGTTATATGCATTGTTTAAATACATATAGTATTAATTGTTATTCCTCTCACTATATCAACTGTCATGATGTAATCTACCCTATTCAGCATGAAAGCAGTCAATATTTTTTTGCATTACCTCATGGCAGCTCGATTTGTTTCATACATGCCCAATTACATGAGGCACATCCTTAAATATAAATTGTGCCACATGCACTTGGGCATGTATGAAACAAAATGGAACTGCCATGAGATAATACAAAAATTATTGACTGCGTTTTGCAAATTAATTACTGCTTTCAGCAAATTTATTGTGTAACTGATTGAGGCCAAAATTTTATCTTTCAGAATATACACTAGCTGTCATAGGTTTTTAACTATTGATAGTCCTATGAATTTGCAAGAATGCTACAAAATATAAATGCAAATTGGTAAAAAAAATAGTACCTGATCAAATGTTGATTGACAGTTATGCCTATAAAAAGTTTCCCATCAAATTGGTGTTTGGTGCTTTTGCTTTTGTCCGGTATAACAAAACAGTTATTGACTGGCTTGTTGGTGGATAGTGCAGATTTTAACCCCTCGGTAAGAATTATTTCCCTCGGATGTTGCCCTTGGGAAATAATTCTCCCTCGGGGTCATAATCTGCACTATCGACCAATAAACCAGTCAATAACTGTTCATTATGCATCGAGAAGCTGTTAAATCTCTCTTCCTACCTGCTATATTCTTTGAATGTAACAACACCATGTATGCACAGCCTCAGCTAAAACCTAGTAGTTCCCACTAGGAGTTCACATGCTGAGGACTGGAGCAAATGCAAAGAACGTATGACCAATAAAGAAGTCATATCGCAGGACTTTGTTGTAGTTTTTACTTTACACACCACAACAACTGTTACTCATGATGACGATTAGTACCACAGCAAAGCTAAATTGATGCCATGACCTTATTTAATGTAATTCGAATAATCACACATGTCCTAAATGTAACAGACTTTAGTGCAAAACGTCCATTTCATAGGCTGTATGTATTGTTCCTACACAATGCGAGCCATTTCTATTACTGATGCATCGCACATTTATGGCAAGTTATCATGAGTTCAAGTTCTGGCAAAAGACAATCATGTGCTATTAAAACGTATATTCTGTGGAGTAATTATATGCTTTAAGTGTGCATGAATTGCTTTGCATAGATAGCATCGTCTTCATCCAACCAGAGGGCATACAGAAATAACATGAAGATGTTGAATTAATACAACATAGGGAAAAAATCTTTTAACAGAAGTGAAGATCAATGAAATTCCCTTGAAAGGAAATTTATTTTCACTTTTTTGGTAGTTAATTTCAATAATAATGAAATCGGAACTCATTTTATTTTAAAAATAATTTCCCTTTCAAAAAATACCATTTCGGACTGTATACCATGGATTCTGTTTAAATGGTTAGACTTGACAGAAGTATACTTTCATATATTCTGATCTATTTCGAATATGGATCAAATTTGGCTTGACCTATGTATGGGCATTTTTGTAACAAACCATCATAAAATGAATGAAATGTGTAATTGAAAACAGGTTTAGAATTTAATTCTTTTAGAATTACTAGGAAACGTTCAGTGTAAATGACCAAGGATGTTGTAATAAGTTTTAAAGGGGGATCAAACGTGCATTGTTGACATCAACCACGACACAGAGATTGGACATCAGAGTTTTATTATACTATTGGCAGAACTTAAAAATAGATAGTCATCCCTCTCCCCACATGCATATACAAATGGGTGGTTCGTAAACCACAAGAAATGTTACCCTCATCTTGAGTCATTCGTTCCCAATGTCAAACATAATGAGACCATATCAATATTGATTATAAAATCATCTCAGCACTGAAGGGATACATTACCCCTTGTTACACATCATCAATAACATTATGAAACCAGTGTCCGGTATTGGTGTGTGTGGTCACAAGGTGCCAGGCACCTGAAAGAAGATTGGCCTTTGTGGGTCAAATCTCATGCATATAAACGCATGGCGATCAAGTCAGGCCAACAGAACAAATTAACCAAAATTACTCGTAATGAATAAAACCGGCAACTGCCTTCTATTCAAATATTTCCATGCAACCCATGCAGGCATATCCAAAGGGAGAAATGTTGTCCCGCCAAGTGGGCAAGCTCTTGGGTTGGGGAATAAAGGTTGCTGCTTCGACAAAGTGGGAAACATGGAAACCATATCTAAAAAGGCTTGGAATAGACATGGAGAGGCAGCCTGATGCGGCAGCATTGGTATCTCAAATCTCTGTGCTGCGGTCGGCTGTGTCTTAGACCACTTGATGGTGAATCTCAAGCCGTCATGAGTGAGGGCAACATCGCCGCGTGTAGGATGGCGTGAAATGTCAAAAGCCGCTGGTGAAGCAAGCAAAAGAGAAGAGAGTCGTGCAAAGGAGTAAAATGCCCAAAACAAGAGGCATTTCAAAACTCGTCCAAAACTAAACAAAGGGCAAACTGCAGGGATCCTGCCCAAAGTCTCATGAGTCACTGGGGCCTTCTGAGTTGTGACATGCCTGACAGAAACTTAGACTGACTTTAGGATGTGTTTAACTCTAAAATCTGAAAAGGCTGCGGTGTCTGCATTTGCCTGCAAGTGTAGGGAATGTACTCCTGAAAAGTAAATATGTATTGTTGTTGGAGAAGCAACTCTGCCTGTTAGGAATTCCATATAAAGTATCAGAACAATAGAGGCAAGGCAAGGACGTCAGGCAGGCCATAGTGACAACAGTAGGTCATAGAGGTTCCATCACTCGTGGATGGAAAGAGGAGGAATCTTGCACGAGTGAGTGATTTTGACTCAAAATCACTCACGAGTGCAAGATTCCTCCTCTTTCCATCCACGAGTGATAGAACCTGTTTCTCCCACGATAAAAAGGAGAAATTTACACGTTTTACCGTGAAGTTAGCTAGCTAAACTAGGTCAGTCAAAGGTCACCCGCGCACTAGTTCAACAATGGTAATACGCGTTTGTTGTGACGTGCACCGTTTGTTTCCCCAGAAACTGGCGCCAGATCACGTACGTGACGCTTGTTCAAATCCACGCGCGCTATTGTTGGGTCTACCTTTGACCCAGCAGCAGTGACCCATTGATTGAAATTGAGGGATCTGATTGGACAATTACACCAGTTTGACCTTTAACCCCATTGAAGAACACCCATTGAGGACGACTAATCCTTAACTGTAAAACACACCTCAAAGTGGGAGAAAGGTAAGTCTTGTATTGGTGACATAAATTCCTGCGTGTTCCTGTATCAATTGCCATCAATTGCTAAAGAAAATATGCATAGGGCCATAATGTATTCTTAGCATTGTTATAAGGTGAGACAGCCTATCGTCAACCTCAACCTCCATTCAACTCTGGATATCTCCGCTGTTAATTAATTTTTGTCTCATTCTTTCATCCTTGTGCGCTCGGGATAGTGCATCCGCAAGCTGCATTTTTACACCTGACCTGAGATTTGCCAAAATTTCGAAATCAAACATTGCACAGTACAGAAAAATTCTCTGACACAGTGCTACATGAAAGGGTCCCTGACACGGCCTGTCTTCAGCGCCCAACAGGCAGCCTTATTGTCACAGTATATTCTCACTCTATGACCAACCCAACTTTGAGCCCACAACTTAACTGCGACAACCACATTCAACAATTCTAGTCTAGAAATGTGATGATACTTCTCCATAACATCTTTGGGAAAAGGACACGAGTAGAACTGGTCACCACACAAGCCCCCACAACCCGTTAAGCATGCATCCAGCTTAACAGTATCATGTATGCCAAACTCAGATTTCTGTAATATGCTTATGCCAATATATAATAGCAGCAGGTCCTGAAAGAACTTCATATCAGCCTGAAATTCTTCAATAAGAGTCACATGTCCATAAGCAAGCAAGCCTCTGCGAAAATAGAGGATCTTATTTGTAAATATTCTGGTAGGAGGAGCCACTGTGGCCACAAAGTTTAAGGATCCCACCAGTGACTGGACCTACAGTTCATTTAATTGAAAGTTACCAGTTAGGGGGAAGTTGAGAAGAGTTGAGATCTGCATAACATAACTGGTTGATCTTGTCAGACGAACTGGTCCAACTATTACCCTTTTAAACTGCCAGTCACATGACTGCATGAGGTACTGTTTCTCCAAATCAGGTAAATTTCTCTTGAATTTTATGCTTTAAGGGATTCATACCATACTGGGCATATGATAGACCATTAAATGAATCTGTCAAGTATCATCAGAGATGCTTTTTAGGTATCTCATATTCAACTAAAAGAGAGAATTACCATTATACATGTATATTGCACTCATTGGCTGTATACATAATCCAGCTTAGGAATAGATTTCCCCATTAAAAAATGTTTCATTATCATAATTGAGTCTTTCTGCAATATATGTTGTTTACTATAAACTAATTATATAATTTCCTGAATTTATATTGACTAGCAGGCCCCTGTGCACAGCACAGGTTTGGATTCTTAGTCATATTCACTGATGCACAGGAGATTTAGAAATTTAAAGAAAATTAAGTCAAGGTATACCCCCCCCCCCCCCCTAGATTACACAGCATTTTTAAAGGGGAACTAAAGGCTCACATACATATTAGCTTATATGAAAGTAATACACTTCAAGAATAGGATGCTGTCCTCCTTTTTCTCTTAGTAATCCCATGAGTAGGGAATATTTTGTGTATTGCCACCAGCCTCAGCCAGCCCCAGCAGCCCCTGGTAGCAGCCATGTTCTTCAACTGCTATCAGCTGTGACTCAACGGGTGGCAGCCCACTTCATGTTCCCTAGCTTTGAGCAGTGTATCATAGACTGTAGTGCTCTACACACCAACTCTCTTCGAAAGTTGCATAAAAACTTGCATGAGTATCAAACAGGTAAATGGTAAAATCATGAGCAGCAATTGGCTGTACTGTACAAGACAGGGTAGCAGAGTTATTTTTCATATATGTCCACCTGTCTTGAAGTATGCAGTTCTATGTTCAGACCACTTCCCTGGTGCGTATTATGTAAGGAATCACAAACTACAGTCAGGATTACTTGGGGGACAGCAAATCATATGGTTATTTGAAAATTCATGAACATAGCTCAACATCTGTCATATATGCAAATAAGTTGGGTACCTGTGTGGCTATGAAGGAAGAGTTGAATAAAAACAATACTAGTATGTACATCACCAATCATCCAGATTTTCAGAATTTGATTTTACTTGAAGCTAGCTGTTCTACAAAAACTGTTTTCTTTCATGTAACCTACACAGATACAAAAGGAAAGGATTGCTGTTCCAAGTACTGATTGCTATTTCCTGCGTTGACTAACTTCTGTGTCCTGGGATCTAGATGTGTAATGCCACAAGGTTATAATTAACCCTTTGTTTATTCTTTTCCTTTAAGGAGTTGTTACTTCCTTTTGTTGTTGCCAAAGGGACCTAGATATTAAACAAAACCCAAGTTATAAGACAACCAACACAATCCTAAACAGTCTATTTGCAATTGTACAGATTAATTATGACCATGTTTAGGTACCTAGAATTGTATGCTAATAAACTTAGCTGTTAGCTGTCTCTCTGTGCTTGCTTTGTAGCAGTTGATACCGAAGGGTTGAAACAAAAACACTGAATGGCAAAGCACCATCCTGTTAAGTAATCCTGACTGCATTTATGATTCCCGGTATAAAAAGCATCAGGGAAGTGGTCTGAACATAAAATTATATGCTTCAGGACAGGATTTCAGTGATGCTAGCCACTGTTTTTGTCTGACTTTCCCAACAGGAAATATATGAAATATAATTCTACTACCCTGTCTTTTTGTACAGCCAATTGCTGCTCATGATTTTACCATTTACCTGTTTGATACTCATACAAGTTTTTATGCAACATTCGAGGAGAGTTGGTGTGTAGAGCACTACAGTCTATGATACACTGCTCAGAGCTAGGGGACATGGAGTGAGCTGCCACCCGTTGAGTCACAGCTGATAGCAGTTGAAGAACATGGCTGCTACCAGGGGATGCTAGGGGCTGGCTGAGGCTGGTGACAATACGCAAAATTCTCCCCTCATGGGATCACTAAGAGAAAAAGGAGGACAGCATCCTATTCTTGAAGTGTATTACTTTCATATAAGCTAATATGTAGGTGAGCCTTTAGTTCCCCTTTAAGAGAGGGAATTTCAAAATGAACATCAAGTGGAAGATGAGAGGATAATTGATGAGTCAAAGAAAAGAAGAATTGGAATAAAAGAGAGCAACAATCAGCTCCCATTCAATTCACAGGATTTCTTTCACCCACCCTTCGCCAGTGGCTGTGTTGTGTTAGTGGGTCATTATCCCATCCCCTTTGACACTCCCCTGTGGGTTTGTGCCATGCCTTTCAGAACCGGATGTTTACGTTGGCCAGCCTGAGCATGCGCACTGGTGTGTGGGTGTTCAGCCATTGTAATTCTCACGTGCTGCTACATTAAAGCACATTCAATCTACAAGATAACTACTCTTTGTTATTTATTGGCGTGGTGACAGCGGTTGGTATCAGTCTTACCCACAGAGACTCTGGAGCAGCTGTTTATCTAAACTGGCAGATACAAGTGCCAGCTAAGCCTTTATCAAGCAGACTTTGTAACTTTCCAGCAGTGAAAAAAACAATAATGGCAGTCACCCACAGAGCCCCAAAACAGTGGTGCCTTACCAGAAACGAAACTGTTACCTCCTTTGATAGCTGGAGGCAGAATATCATCTACACTTTATCTCTGGATCAGAATTTTACTGGCTTTCTGGCTGATGGAGCAGTCTGGCAGAAGAGGTCTAGAGCCACTCCACTAAGGGGCTTCACAGACGATGGGGCTGCTGTTCCTGTGGACATTAGGAGAACTGCTCATCAGAAAAATGCCTCTTTGGAATTGATGCTTGGGCAGATAGCGAATTATTGCCCAGTGATAGCCAGAAACACTATTGTGAAGAACTCAACATCACTACCAGGGATATGGCAGGCTATTCGTCTCCACTATGGATTCCAGTCCACGGGATCCCACATCCTTGACTTGGCTGATATAAAACTTCAGCCAGATGAGAGACCTGAGGACTTATATCAAAGGATACTTGCATTTGTGGATGATAATCTCATGGCACAGGATGGGGGTCTGTCCCACCATGGCGAGTTGCCCCGGGAGGATGAAGAAATGTCCCCTACCCTGGAAAATGTGGTGGTGCTTCTGTGGTTACAGTTACTCCATAGGGACCTTCCGAGACTGGTCAAGCAGAGATATGGGACAGAGCTCAGATCCAGGACTCTGGCATCCATTAAACCTGAGATTTCTCAGGCTATGAGTTCGTTGCTGGAGGAGATCAGGTCATCAGAGGAGACCCGTGTCATGCGCATGGCGACGTCTGACTCTCAGTATCGCCGACGTTCCAACACGGGACAGAAATTTTCTGCACAGTCAGCCGTTTCCTGCCCTCTGTGTAAGCAGGCTGGCAGGGCCAGCTACAAACATTTCCTCAGCAAGTGTTCATTTCTGCCAGATGCGGATAGGAAGTTCATGGCGAGGGCTCGGCTGATTGGGTCGTTAGACTTGGAGGATGAGGACGGAGAGGAATGTAGCCCAAGGGAGGGTGCCACTGGTGATTCTCTTCCGGCTGGTCAGTCGGTCACTAGGCGTGTCCAAGTAAAGAAATCACCGTACTTCGACGCTTACAGTCATCACCGTGGTGTTCGGATAACCGTGGATAGTGGTGCAGAAACTAACATGATAAAGGCCTCGGTTGCACAGTACATTAGAGCTGAGGTCACAAAGAGTTCACAACTTGCCTTCCAAGCGGATGGCCAATCCCCGCTTCGTGTCTTAGGTGAGACCCGGGTCGTACTCTCACGTGATGGAAAGAGGTTGGTCTTTGATGCATTGGTGGTAGAGGATCTTAACGTCGATATTTTGGGAGGTACTCCCTTCATGGAGCTGAACGATGTGGCTGTGCGACCAGCCAAGAAACTTATCATGTTTGGGGATGGCTCATCGATCTCGTACGGGGCTGCTGCCATGTCTTCTAGAGTCCCCTCTACCCCTCGCGGCCATTCGCATGTGCTTCGGGTGTCTGCGACCACGACTGTGTGGCCGGGTGGATTTGTGGAGGTAAGACTGCCAGAGGAAATGCCCCGGGAGGGTTTGATTGCCCTCGAGCCTAGGGCAGATGTGCCCAGTTTACAGTCTATGGATGGTCAGATTTGGCCCAGCCCTGATGTTGTTTCCCCAGTTGGAGACACTATACGCATTCCTAATTTGACCCAGGAACCGAAAGTGCTGCGACGCAACGAGCATTTCTGTCAGGTGCTCCCCGTGTTTGAACCACCTGTTCAGGAGTCGCCATCTGGTGAACTTCAGGATTCGGAACCGTCGGTACGTCGGTCTCCATGTGGCATGGGGGCTCCTGCCCCTCACTCAGCGGGTGTTCGTCTGGATCCTGACAGTGCTCTCCCTGCGGAGGTGAAAACCCAATTCCAGGATCTCCTTTGTGAGTTTGATGATGTCTTCGACCCTAAATTCAAGGGATACAATGGTGGGGCGGGCAGGTTTCAGGCCGTTGTCAATATGGGGCCAGTCCAGCCACCTCAGCGCAAGGGGCGTATACCCCAGTATTCCAGAGACAGACTCGTCCAACTACAACAAAAGTTTGATGAGTTGGAGTCCCTCGGTGTGTTTGCAAGGCCTGAAAACATTGACGTTGTCGTGGAATATCTCAACCCGTCCTTCCTCGTCAAAAAGCCAAATGGAGGCTTTCGACTGGTTACAGCATTTACTGATGTGGGCCGATATAGTAAACCCCAGCCAGCACTTATGCCAGATGTCGAATCGACCCTCCGTGAAATCGCACAGTGGAAACACATTATCGTAATGGATCTGACCAGTGCATTCTACCAGATACCATTGTCAAAACCTTCTATGAAGTATTGTGGCGTTGTGACACCGTTTCGTGGGGTTCGTGTCTACCGCCGCTCTGCGATGGGCATGCCTGGATCCGAGACGGCGTTGGAGGAACTGATGTGCCGTGTGCTCGGTGATCTGCGACAGGAGGGCATTGTGGCGAAGCTGGCTGATGATCTCTACTGTGGGGGAAACACTCATGAGGAACTACTTCAGAACTGGAGAAGGGTTCTTGCAGCTTTGCACGGGTCTGACCTGAGACTCTCAGCTTCCAAAACAGTGGTATGTCCAAAGACCACCACAATCCTTGGATGGATTTGGTCTCAAGGCAGTATAAAAGCAAGCCCTCACCGCATCTCCACATTGGCATCTTTTGATCCCCCTCAGGATTCCACTGGACTTCGTTCCTATATTGGAGCCTACAAGACATTGGCTAAGGTCATGCCTAGGTGTGCTGACATTGTTGCACCTCTTGATGATGCCATATCGGGTATGCAGCCAAAAGAGAAATTAGTGTGGACTGATGAACTCCTTGCGGCATTTGACAGGGCGAGGAAGTTCCTGTCGTCAAGCAAACCTATCGCCATGCCGCAACCGGGTGATCAGCTCTGGATTGTCACTGATGCTGCAAAGAAAACTGGTGGCTTGGGAGCCACCTTGTATGTGTCTCGGAATGGCAAGCCAAGGCTCGCGGGATATTTCAGTGCCAAACTTCGGAAACATCAAGTTACCTGGTTGCCGTGTGAGCTCGAGGCACTGAGTATTGCGGCTGCTATCAAGCATTTTAGCCCCTACATGATCCAGTCTGAGAACAAGACCTGTGTGCTTACTGATAGTAAGCCTTGTGTGCAGGCCTTTGAAAAGATGTGCCGTGGAGAGTTTTCCGCGAGTCCCAGGGTGTCGGCCTTCCTGTCGGCTGTCAGCCGATACCAAGCATCACTGCGACACCTTGCGGGTTCGTCGAACATCCCATCTGACTTCGCCAGCCGCAACGCACAAGACTGTGTAGACCCTGGGTGTCAGGTGTGTTCCTTTATTGCAGAGACACAGGAGTCTGTTGTCAGACATGCCACAGCGCAGGATGTACTTCAGGGCTTGGCGAAGTTGCCATTCACGGGTAGATCCACTTGGCTTCAGACCCAATCCGAATGCCCTGATCTGCGGCGCATTCATGCCCACCTGGTGCAGGGGACACGCCCGTCCAAGAAGGAAACCAACATCAGAGATGTGAAGCGATATCTAAATGTCGCTACAGTTGCCAAGGATGGACTCTTGGTGGTTGGGCGTGAGGAACCATTGGTCAAAACAAGTGAACTTATCATTGTGCCCCGTAGGGTTCTGGATGGTCTGCTTGTGGCTCTACATATTCGTCTCAGCCATCCGTCTAGCTACCAGCTGAAGGCAATAGTTCGACGATATTTTTATACGCTTGATTTGGATAGGGCAGTTGACCGTACTGCCGCCTCATGTCATCACTGTGCATCATTGCGTCAGGTGCCGCACACCCTGGCTGAGCAGTCTACAGGTGATCCCTGCGAGGTCGTTGGGGTGTCCTTTGCGACTGATGTATTGCGACGTGAGAGACAGCTCATCCTGGTTCTACGCGAAACGGTTACTTCATACACTGGGGCGTGCATGGTTGAGAGTGAGCAACATTCTGCATTGAGAGAGGCATTGATTCGGATGTGTATTCCGTTGCGCCCCCTGGATGGCCCATTTGCAGTAGTGCGCACGGATCCGGCACCAGGCTTCATGGCCCTGGTGAAAGACGAATTGCTAGCGAAACACAGGATATGTATTGAAGTGGGCCGAGTCAAAAATCAAAACAAAAATCCTGTAGCTGAGCGGGCTGTTCAGGAGTTGGAGCGGGAATTGCTGAAGCTCGAGCCCATGGGGGGTCCCGTTACTCAGCTTGACCTTACCGTGGCGGTTGCGAATCTGAATACTAGAGTGCGTAGGGGAGGCATGTCTGCCCGAGAGTTACTAATGCAGCGTGACCAGTTCACCAGCGACCAACTGCCTCTGGATGATCACAAAGTGATTTTGGAGCAACATCGCCGACGTGTGCAAAACCATCCCTATAGTGAGCGATCCAAGGCTCCTCTGATGAAGCTTCCTGCTGTTGTGCCTGTGGAGGTGGGAGATATTGTGTACCTATATAGTGATAGTGATAAATCTCGCGCACGTAGCCGGTATCTGGTGGTTTCGGTGGATGGGGCATGGTGTAACGTGCGCAAATTTGCTGGTTCTCAACTGCGCAGTACATCATACAGAGTTAAGCTCTCTGATTGCTTTAGGGTGCCTGTGTGTGGGTCTGCTGATGATTTGCCGCATGGGGCTAGCGGTCCTTCCCTGTCAGACAGCATGGGTGGGGAGGTCCCTGTGCAGGCTGCTGGTCCTCCTCCACCACCTGAGATCCCACAAGAGATCTCTCTGCCTCTGCCTACACTGCCGGTGGGCAACGGACAGGGACGGGAGCCAAGCGTTGACACTGAGGTCCCAGATTCCACCTCACCTATCTTGGATACCTCTGTGTCTGTCCCGCCGGGTGTGGACTCTGGAATGGAACCTGTGATGGATAATTTGGGAGGTCCCAGACGATCCGGGCGATCTTGCAGGATGCCGATGCGCCTTGAGGACTATGACCTTGGTGACTAGACTATGGTTAATTTTCATCCTAATATGAGTGACTGAACATTATGCTCCCGGACTGATTGGTGCTGTTGCAATTGACTTTCTCTTGTCTGTTCCCTATCGTTAGTTGTTAAAAGTTAATTTTTTGCCCGGGAAGTCATGGGTGAACTGGATGGGCAACTGAGCTGAAGATTAGATATGACTTGGTAATTAAGGGTTAATTCTCACCATGTAATTTTTTATGCATACAGGAAAGGGGAAAAAGGAATCACGCCAGTGGCTGTGTTGTGTTAGTGGGTCATTATCCCATCCCCCTTGACACTCCCCTGTGGGTTTGTGCCATGCCTTTCAGAACCGGATGTTTACGTTGGCCAGCCTGAGCATGCGCACTGGTGTGTGGGTGTTCAGCCATTGTAATTCTCACGTGCTGCTACATTAAAGCACATTCAATCTACAAGATAACTACTCTTTGTTATTTATTGGCGCTTCCCCTCCCTCCATAACTCTCAAAAGTCACAGAAGTCTTAGTGAAATATAAATTTGACTCGCCACCAGCAGCTCTCGCCATATGACCTGTGGAATAGGCCACATTAGGGGATCCACTGATATACCTGCTTGCAGCCAATGGATACAATATTTTTGAATAGCATAGCCGTTAATTGCCCAAGTGCAGTGTTCACTGATTACATAGCAGACAGGTAAGGCATACTTGGTAACACAACGTGTGTGCACTGTGCACTCGGCCGTAATATTATTGTCACTGACTGCTCGCAGTCTCTCACCACTGCCATTATTCAAATCCTAGCTTAGGCATGTGAGAAAGTTACCAGTGACTTCTGCTTAGACAGTGGATTTTGCCAGAATTACATTAAAAAAGTAATTATATACAATAAGGAGATGGAGGGAAATATAATCTTAAAAAAGGAAAATGGGATGCACAAACACAGTGAGAAAAAAGAAATTCATAGGATACAGAGATATATACAATACAAAAAGGGATATCATAGAATGTAAACGATCATGCAAAGCAATACCAAAATCCAAAGAAAAAAAGAAAAGTAAAGGAGAGAGAAATATGCAAAGCTGAAGTATTAATATAGGCTTGAAAAAGTTGAAAGGAATTCTTAATGTTGCGACAGGAGTTTAAGGGATTACGGAATCAACTCAAAAAATTTAAATAAATAATAAAAAATGCTCTGCTAATTAAATATGATCACCCCCGATCAAAATATGGGACTTCAAAGAATAAGAAGCAAGTGAGGGTGAGAAAGTAGGAAAAGATACAGGGAGTTATAGATACATTGTATCTTATTGCATGATATACATTGTGTAAACACTAAACAACTGAATCATATTGTATGAGATACATTTTTAACAATTGTATCATTTCATTGCCATTGGCAACGGGACTGTGAAACGCCCTTTTCTTCAAAAATATAGACTTTAAAATAACTATCAAACAGCTCCCATGGAACCTCAGGCCATTGATCCAAGGCGACAGTTCTGGATGGCAATGCACAGGGAATTCAGTTAGTGACACAAACAGTTTTGAAACTGCCTATTTATATATAGATATATGCATTTGTATCTTTAAAATGATGGCATGCATGCAATGTTGTATCACTTTCCCATATAGGTAAATTTGATGAAAATAAACATGCATGTGAAGAGAAAGCTTTATATAATGGCAATCCATATCTATTTTTGCACATGTACTGATACCTACAGTTCATAGCAGTGTTTATGTAACGCATATTTTTTCCGGTTTTATAGGGGGGGGGGGGGGGGGGGCAATGCAGCTATAGCTTGGATTGACCTTGCTATATAAGAAGAGTGGTCAGGAGTTGACAAATCAGCAAGCTCATTTGCATGGTAAAATGTTAACTAGCCGCTAGCTAGCAGTAGTGATCAAGAGTTGACAGGAGTGATCAGGAGTTGACAAATCAGCAAGCTCATTTGCATAGTAAAATGTTCTCTAGTGGCTAGCTATCCGCTAGTTGAGATCCCTGGTTGATCTACTTTTTTATGTGGGTTACTGGATCCAGGCACAGGAGCACTGTCAAAAAACCTCCATCCACGTCCTGTAGGAGGAGCATTAGAAGCTCCACAGCTTCAACAATGCCTAATCTATGTTGATTTAGGCATTCTCACGTAATAATGTCTATATTTCAGTAAATAAGTACAACATGTTGATTATAAACACTGCTGTCTTCAATTAACTGATGCATTCACCTAGTTAATCCATCCAAAACTGGAAAAAGAGCAATTGGATACCAATATATGTTGACCAGTATAATCTACCACTAATGTTACAACATTACCTTATAATATTGTTCATAATTTCCTAAAAAAATGTTTATACTTGTATACCAAGTTCCCAAAGTCATCTTCTACTATTAAGTGAAGAGATGACTTCGGTTGTCCAGCTGTGGCATGACTCGCAACACTTCAACGATGGTTGCGTATTGCTTACCAGCGAGCATAATCACTTGTTTGCCAGGGATTGATCATCATCTCCACAGGGATTACTATCTCTCCCAGCCGATATCTGCCGTCCTTATCAATTCCCCATGGAGACTAATTATGTTTGGCGGCCTGTCGTCAGCGAGAACAATGCTGAGTTGACTGCTTCCTCTTCCTAAATCCACCCGTCCCAATGGGGTTTTAAGGAAATCTATCAGGGGCATGATGCCCTCTAACTGCCTGTCTAAAAAGTGGTGGTGTGAACAGGCAGGGATCAGCTCGCGGATTTGACCGGTGCCATACATCCAGAGAAAGTCCGATACAAGGTCATAGGAGTGGAGATGAAAGTAGTGGAAAGTAGAATGAAGCTAGTGGCGCTTGGCGCAACACAGCGCAAAGGTTAGGCAAGTATATGGAAGAGGAATGGATACGTGCGCCAAAATAGGGAGGCCGGCGCACAGATCCATGTCTCAGAGGGAATGGATAGAGATGTAACAGTTATGAAATATGAGGAATATGGGTGGTGAGTAAAAGCAATTTTGTGATCGTCTAAATATATAAGTTCACCTGGGAAAAGAAAGAATCGGTCTGATTTGGACATATTCTTTACTGAAATACCATGAAGCTGAGAATAAGGGGGTTTCAAAAACATTAATCAGAAATTGCCCCCCAATATGGTACTGAGTAACCCTCTGGGTCATAGACTATTAAATGTGATCTGCTACATAAAATTAAAGTGATTTCATACTCATATGTCTATGGTTATCAATTTGCTAACTCCTGTGAAATACAAAAGCCCACTCCTAAGCTTATATTCTAACCCTGACCCCTGGTCACGAAAGAAGCCCCAATGGTGAACCGCGTGAAATCTCCTGATTTCGGATAGTTGAATGTTGACAGGTATGAATTGGTCAGTCGACGATATTTGCCGAATTACATAACCAACGCATACCTGTCAACTCCATTGATTTGAGCAATACTCTCCTGATTTCAGACCTCAAATATGCTCTCAACTGACACTGATAGAGCACCTGATTTGAAGAAATCTTCAGATTAGCTACTGATTTGCCATCTTTCAAAAATCATCCACCCTTCTTCAAAAGTAAATTTATTTTTTAGCCAAGAGCCAAAAATTTCATAATATGCTGAACAAAGAAGTATTAGATCTTGAAAGATCACACAATGTAAGTGTTGTTCGTGGTGATATTTTACCATACTGGCAACAAGTTGTAAGTGGTATGTTATCTGTATACATTGTATATACAGAAAACAGATTACTCAAAAAACATTTTATTTCATTTTATTGCACTTAATGCCGGTTTCAAATGCTTTGAGGTGCATGGTCACTCATTCCTATGGGCGGAGCTAAATTTTCACTTCCGCGCCTGCAAATTATCAAAGGTTCTGATAAGTCACGGGTTCCGATAATTCACGCCACAGCGGCAGTTAGTAGCAATGATTTCTAGCAGTGATTTCTGTGTAGTGTACTCGAAGCCCTGGTGGCTTGGATCAATACTAATGAAAACCTCTCGGTTATAAAACAGGGCCGGCCCTTCGGAAAGCCGTTAGCGTTCAGTTTTTGAATTGAGCGGTGACTTGGCACCGGAATTACCGGTGTGCATCCACAGGTGCTGACCGAAACCTCAAAACTGTACGCCTGAACTGATCATGTGACCTCCTGTGGTGTGATTGGCTGGCACAGTGGCGTGGAACATTCATCTGACAACCACCCCATCTAGTGGCGTTTTTGGTAACTAATCCCAAATCAGCTGAATTAGCAGCTCAGTTGTGTGCACGAAATGACGGTGTCAGACATTGACCCCCAATGCTACATATCGGTCAATAATTGGAGATATTGTAGGAAGCTAGAGTACAGCAAACCCTGTGAGGTTGCATATATTAACATTTAATGAAGACATTTTACTGGCCCCACCTGAATAATATATTGGTTCGTCAACAAGTGTTTCTTTTGAACAAGTGATAATTAGTTTTCAACTAAACAGGTCAAACTGCTAATAAGAATTTCTCTGTCCGCAAAACCAGGAACCTGTAAAAAGAAATAACCCAACATGCTGACAATCCTAAAAGATACTCCAAGATACTACTTTTTTGTGATGTTTTTTTCAATTAAAAAAACGAAAATGCTCGTGTTTCTAAACCAGACATTGCAGATGACTTGGGAACATTGTGTCATATTTTTCAACAGTGAAAGTTATGGACGACCCTCTCCTATCCTATTTATTATTTCAATGACGACGTCGCGGAATGTCGCGCCTTTCCACATACATGTACGACATGCGTCGCTGCAGCGAATGATATACTAACGTGTGCTTTGTCACAGTCTTTCAACACACGAGCGTGATTAATCAACGACGCTTTCTTGCATCGTTTTGTTCAAAACAAGTTGCGTTGTAACTAATTTCTAGCCATTTTTCCACTGGGGTATAGTGCGCCAGAAATGAACTTTGTTTTAGTGAACGCCTTAAGAATAACAAGAATAATACCACTGGGAGGGGCACTTTCAGGGCTTTTGATTCATCAACTGTTCACGCACACCAGCTGTTACCACAAAAAAAGTTGTGACGTTTGAACAAAATTCTGCTGATTTGAGTCACGTATTTATCTACACTTAATAAGACAAATTTAATTCATTAACACCAGAAATCATGCTTGGTAGCTCTCTTCCAAATAAAAAAAAGGGTGGTCACCAGCCTTGCTGACCAGATAGGTGGCGCCAAAGTAGAGGTTTATAAGTAAAAAGTGCTAGTTTAGAAGCAAAACTTGCAGATCCTTACAAGAATAACCCGCATTACGAATTTTCTCAAACTTGAAATATACATAAAACGAAAGCTCTCGCATCGCCCTTTCGAATGGTACCATTGATTTTCATATTGGGTGAATAAATCTTGTTGAAAAGTCGTCATAAACAGTCATTAAAGCACTTAAAACTCACTTCTTTTTGAGACGCATGATGCACTGAAAAACATTGTTGACGGACAAGCTGCTGTTCCACTGGATAGGGTACTATCTTAAGCCACGGTTACACTATGAAGCTAAACCGGCATGTGTGGCGATTGTCGGCGATTGATACAATCGCCGTCAACCGCCACCTGAAATTGATTTTGGTTCTGTTCCACGGCAGCAGGAAGGTTCCCGGCGTCTTCGCTGAGGAAAATCACGATCGCTGTAAGGCAGTCGTGAGATTCCTGGCGGAAGACGGCGGAAGAACGCCCTGCTGCCGCGAAAACAGGCAGCGGAAGCTGGCGTTTGATGGCGATTTACCGCCGTAATACCGCCAGTGATCGCGGAAAGAGTACGGCAGTGGCGCGGATGTTCACCACCGTACTACGGTAGCACTGCGGTTACTGGCGACTGCACCCCACCGCGTGTGCCTTAATGGGTGTAGTTGTTCCCACGATGTCCCGGGAAACTTTCCCATGATGCACCGCTTCGGGAATCACTTTCGGCTCAACTTTCTAGAGAGACAGTTGTCTATCTCTAGCTCCTAAAAATTATCAACATTCCTACACCATTTCGGATACCTTTTGGACCCATCACACCATACCTTTCCTGACACTTCAAAAACCAACAGCAGTGGAATTCGAAATTTAGAAGTATGCCTGCCAAGAAGAAGAAGAAGAAGGCGAAGCCAGTTGCATCATCTTCTCCATCATCTTCTCATGAAGCAGGCAGCCCACGTGGTCCTACGCCACCCGCGTACAGTGACATCAGCGATGATGGCGAAGATGGCATTATACCTGAAACACAGGTACATCAGTCTCCAGGAGAAAAAGAAGGGGAAGGAGAAGATGTTTCCTCCCAGAAGGGTAAAAGAAAACCACGAAAACCCAATCTTCAAATGGATGAGGCCATGGAAGAAGAGGTCATCGATTGGCTTATTGACAATCCTGTTCTTTATGCCAAGGGGCTCAGGGACTACAAGGACACTGTTAAAAAACAGCGGCTGTGGGAGAAGAAAGCTGAGGAGCTGAATCTTGAGCCGTCCATTCTGCAGACCTGGTACAATTCCATGAGAACCAGACTTTCCAAACTGACTAAATCCAAGTCAGGTGATGGTAGTAAGGAGCTGACTGACAGGGATAAATGGATCTTAACCCGCTTCGAGTTCCTGAAGAAGCACATCTGCAGACTTCGCAGCAGACCAGGGATTAATGTGAGTATATGCTTCTATTTAAATCTTTCTGAACTTGCTGGCCCAGCAGAATTGTTTGAAGATATTAACTTGCTCTTAATTTCAGTGAAAATCTTCCGGTGGAAAGAATGGTAATTTATTGATATGGATGCTTTCTTCTGTTATTGAAATGTATCTGGGATTGATGGGGGGAGGGGGGTACTCCAAGTAGCACTGCTAAGGAGGGGTGCTGCCCAATTTTTCATTTTTAACTTAGTTGTTTTTTAAAGGAATTAATCAATATAAAAAGTACTGTAACTTATTGTATTGCTATTAATCTGGTCTTGGATGCTTTCTTCTGTTATTGAAATGTATCTGGGATTGATGGGGGGAGGGGGGTACTCTAAGTAGCACTGCTAAGGAGGGGTGCTGCCCAATTTTTCATTTTTAACTTAGTTGTTTTTTAAAGGAAAAATTGCCACCCCAAAGCAATGTAAATTACCTGCATAATTTGTATCATTGTCACTTGTCTAAACTACTTTTCTTAATTTTAGATCCAAGATAGGATTTCTAAGTCCAACCAGGACAGTGTGAATGCTGACCCTGATTCGCTATCAGAAGATGAGGAGGAAGATGACCCACCCAGGCCTAGATCATCATCACCACAGCCATCCACATCCAACACTTCTACTACACAGAAGAAACCATCCAAGAAACAGAAGAGAGCTGTTGATAAGGAAGCCGAGGAAATTGTTGACAAGCTTGTACAACAAGAAGCACAGACTGGAACTCTTCATGACAAAATTTCCACTCTTTTAGCTGCTGATACTCCTGCTGATACTCCTGCAAGCTGTTGGACAGCTTGGATTAATTCTGTCATGCCACAAATGCACCCATCTGTTATGAACACTTTTTACAAGAAATCCTTCAATCTAGTCATGGATTGCCTGCAACAGTCAGAGCAACTCTTTGATCAAGAATCTAGAGCTAAAGATAAAGAAACTTCTACTACTCCTGTGTCTACAATAGATATTACTTGTGTGGCACCACTTTCTCAGCATCAAGTGCCTGTGGCGACATCTTATCCTCATCATCAGCAGCAACACATGTATACCAGCTATGGTAGTACCGCACCTATCTCTACACCTTTCCGACCTGTTCCTACACAGGCAGTAAGTACAACTGAGGCTGGACTTGTGTGGCAAAGTGCTGTGCCAAGTTATGGTCAGCCTGTAACAGTGCCTACTACTACTTCGGTTTCATCTGCAACTAGAAGTTCAGGTGGCATGTCATCTTTTCTACAGGACATTTCCTTCAGAGGTTATACACCCAATTCTAACTTAAATACTCCTAATGCTCCTGGTAGAATGAGCCCCCCATTTACCTTGGATACTAGCAGGGAGTGAGGTAATACATAATGAAAAACATAAAACATAATGAAAACTGAAAGATAACTTATTATGCAGTAATATTTCCTGAATTTAGTTTATAATATAAATACAATATGTGTAGTTATTTGGTTGTGAAACTTGAGTTGTGGGTATGTACTGTGCCTTAAGATATTGACTTATGAAAATACCTGGTCATACTTTTTCATTTCTCAAACTTCAATTGTTTTATTTTAATATGTATTCCAAATGTCAGTATGTACTTTGTCTTAAAGCAAATACCTGGTCATTATTTATTTATTTAACTCTGATACTTGACTTGTTTCTTTGTCATTCCAAATATCAGTATGTACTTTGTCTTAAAGCAAATACCTGGTCATTATTTATTTTTTTAACTCTGATACTTGACTTGTTTCTTTGTCATTCCAAATGTCAGTATGTACTTTGTCTTAAAGGAAATACCTGGTCATTATTTATTTTTTTAACTCTGATACTTGACTTGTTTCTTTGTCATTCCAAATGTCAGTATGTACTTTGTCTTAAAGGAAATACCTGGTCATTATTTATTTTTTTAACTCTGATACTTGACTTGTTTCTTTGTCATTCCAAATGTCAGTATGTACTTTGTCTTAAAGGAAATACCTGGTCATTATTTATTTTTTTAACTCTGATACTTGACTTGTTTCTTTGTCAATTATGTTACAATATACTTGTACTTATCCAGTACATATACTTCTATGTTTTTAAAATATTTTGAAAAGGTTCCTGTCAGACTTCCATCTTAAAAGATATTTATAAAACATTTGCAATATTTTATCTTGGATAGCTTCTTTTCGTTGGTATGTACACAGTTGTTCTTGCTTCATTCAGTTTTCATTGTGTGATTAGATTGCCATAGCTGCATGGGTCAGTAACTTCTAAATTGAAATTTCTACTACTGCATAAAGACAGTATTTAACGAATGCATTGTGCATTCACTCTGCATTGTATTGACAGGATCAGTATTTGTAAATCTTAGATTTTAATAAGTTGTACTGAACTTGTGACAACAATGTCAGCATAACTTCAGTATTAAAGTCACGTAGTGAACAGACTTTATTATGACACTTACAGTGATACCTTTGTTTCTGCACTTGTCATAATAAAGTCTTATAGCCAAGGGCAAATGTCATGGCAACAGGGGTTTAATATCTTTTAGTTAGTTATTTTCAATGAAGTTTCACATTAATGCAAGACAACATGTGATTAGAAGTCGACCTGATTACATTTTTACTTACATTAATGTGTAATTTCATTGCTAAGACTGCGATCACTTGGTGTTTTCAAGACCATATTCATTCTTGTAGATATCTATGCCAGGGCATGTGTAACTGAAACAAGACTCAGTTGCACATGCACTAATTGCATGGATTTCACAACAATGCAGTGATAATGGTCATGACATGTTGTTATCATGTGCAATATCTTCTTTTGCTATGATGACATTTTGTAATTGAGTGCACACAATTACAAAATGATTACCTAAGCATGAGAAGTTATTGCAGTGGAAGAAGTTTAATTTTATTTCCATATAATTTTATATGTTTTTATTGTTACAAGTTCGGAATCTCATGGTGATGTTGTACGTTCCCTGCATTACATGTTTAATGCTTATGATGTCTGTTGAGAACTTATGATAACATGCAAAATGATTTCGGAGTGGTAAATAAAAAAAAAAAAACTCTAACTTACAATGCCTCTGTCATTTCTCATCTCTTACTATATTTTATTTGCAGGAAAGAAGAATTACATATACAGTACATTGCATAATTTATTAATATCTTATCAGCAAACTATATTGAGAAGTCATAACTCTTTTTGGATGATTTGGTTAGCTCTTAAAAGAGCTGTTGGGGTTGTTTGCTCTATAAAGAGCAGTTGTTACAGCATGCGCTGCTGCCAAGGCAATGCACCATGAGCTGAGTTGTAGAACAACTTCAGGTACTGTCGTTGTTTCTTCGCTGCGATGGTGGCCCTATTCCCACCTCGGACATCCTCCACATCAGCCATATTGACTTCTTCCCTCCATGCCCCAGGGATGACAACATGTTGGTCATCTTCCTGGTCAAGCAGTGCATTTTGTATGCCAGGGTACCTAAGTCTCATGATGTTGTGGAGGCAGACACAGGCCAGGACAATTGACTCAACTGTCTGTGTTTTCTGTTGCATGCTTGTCAGCAAGCACTGCCACCTGTTCCCAAGGATACCAAATGCATTTTCAACTACTCTCCTAGCTCTGGAGAGACGTTAGTTGAAAATACGTTGGTTATCGGGAAGATTCCTCCGCCCAAAAGGTTTCATCATCCATGTCCTTAAGGGGAAGGCATCATCACCGATGATGAAGTAGTCCATGGGCCTGTCATCACCTGGTAGTGAACATAGGAGGGTCCATTCGCAGGAAGTTTCGGAAAGCGCCCACATCTTCGTTTTCCAGCTCAACAATCAGTTGCTTGTACATGCCCAGCTCTGGTCTTCTCAGCAACCAAGGCTTCACCCAGATGGTTCTTCTTCTTCTTCTCCTCCTCCTTCTGTTCAGTGCTAGCTGGGCTATCTGTGCTTGGTTCTGTGCCTGGACCCTGTTCAAATCGAGTTGCAATTGCAACAGCTGCAATCTTCTTGGTGGAATCGGTCTTGCCATGATGATTTCTTGATGATGAATGATTTCATAACACAATGCACTCATATATATACATGAGAAATGCATTGCATTATGGGATACATAAATAATAATATTTATGATTATATTTAATAAATAGCATCGCAGTGCTACCTCGTGCTACCGCAATGCTACCGCCATGAACCTTGACGCTACCTTCTAGAATCGTACAAGCGCCGCCGGCAATCATACTGCTTCCGCAGACAGTCAAAACCGTCCTACTGCCGCCGTGAACAGCGTTTCATGGCGGTTGAGGGCGGAAGATCGTACTAATGCCGGCGGTTCTAGTACGATTCTAGAAGGTAGCGTCAAGGAAGCAACGCGTTTTTCAATAAATCGCCGAGCATGGCGGAAGTTTTGAACAGTTCAAAATTTCCGCCATGCTCGGCGGTTTATTGCGATTGACATGGCGATTTGGCGGTAGTCATACGGCACAGCACGTTTGACACAGCGGTTCATGGCAGTTCATGGCGATCGTCCAATCGCCACCAACCGCCATCAACCGCCGTCATAGTGTAACCCAGGCTTTACTTATTTCATAAGGAAATATACAATTACACGGGCATTATTTTCTCTATCATTGCCACATATTAGGGGAAATCCCTTACTGACAGCCCGCAGCCACCAGTATCTTTTCCATTGATGATGTTAGATCAGAAATGTGCTATGAGCTAAATTGTGTAAACGATCAAGATATAGGACATATCATGAGTGAGTATCCGGGACTGTTCTATATACTGATAGGAAGACATCCACAAGAAATTTGTTTTGAGACAATGTTAATATTGTGGAAAATAAGTAGTCGGTGCATTGTTAAAATGTACATTGGTGCGCCACCTTAAGAGCAGAATAACAACAGGAATACTTTCGCGGTATTCCTGAACGTCCAAGAACGTTAACAGAAAGGAACACCACTCGTGTTTCCTACTGAGTGGTATTATATGCGCAGTACATAGGAAAGCATATGCACAAAGAGTTTACTAGTATATGTAACACACATGGTCATTGATTTTGATATTGAGTAGAAAAAGATCATGTAGCAGAAACTATGCAAGGCGAAGTTATTTTTTGTCTCGCAAATATTCCATCCCATGTCCAAAGGACATTCGTCCAGAATGTCATTTGGTTGGCTGAGGCCACTAAGGCCTCAGCCAACCAAAGGACATTCAGGCCTCAGCTATAAATCAACACAAGGCCATTTGCCCAATTTTAATCCCAATAATAATGACCGCCCCATTGTCTATTTTATCTTGCAAGATGGAAAAATTAGTAACTTATGACCGGTAGCCTGTGTAAGCCCAAATTATAATTTTGTCCACGAAACCCTGAGGCCTAGTTTTTTTGGGCCAAAATCGAGTATCAGGTTTGTCTATCTTGAAAAATATAAAAAAGGTTCACCATATGGCAAACCTTGTCACATGACCATGTTTGTCACATGTGACATATCAAAACTGAACCTCACATCAGGGACAACATGTTACCAGGCAATTAGTTATCTTTTCGAGTTTTTGGGTCAGTCTTTTACTCAGAGTCGTTGGTATCTTACACAGTATAAATACGTTAGAAATTTAGACTATCTGGACTATGGTTATTTGAAATTCAATTAAGGTGATATATCGGCGCATATTTGCATCCCTTAAAAAAAACTTCCATTTTCAAATAAACCTTAACATTTTAAGCCTACACTTTGCCAACAATATACTGCAGTAGCTGCATTTACAAAGTAGTCTGTAGGAGCAAGAAACGGATATACTACAATAGCTACATGCAAATTTACATTAAAAAAAAAGAAAAAAAGTACTATTCTCTGCACGAATAAAGGGAAACATAAATTGTTGTCAATAGTGCGTACAATGGTACTCCCAATTATCCTTACATGTTCTTTGATTTTATCCTATATTTTAACATTCCTTAACATTTAAAAACAAATCTGGACAAAGATAAAAGTGGGTCGCACATATATAATAAAGCTAGAGCAACATCAGGTGTTGCCACTAGTGTGTATTTTAATGTAGTGTTGTCAACAGCAAACAAGTGACGTACACGTTCCAACAATGCCACATGACGTAAATCAAAGCGTGGACGCGAGATGATTGTTGAATTCAGACTACATTGAAGTTATCTAAGTGCTGTCAGAAATTTCATCCCCGGATAAGGAATTTCATTGGAAACCAACGCACTGCAGGTAAGTAAAGACTCATAGACTCCTCTTGTTAGTATTTGATCCCATATTTAGCTAGATTTAGATTGAAATGTACGTTATCATAATAGCGTACATTTCAAACTAAATCTATAGATCTATGTTTGCCCATTGACAACAATGACGATCTCGCGTGTTTGTACTGTTGGCAATTGTTGGAAATTGGCAAATTTTACAATGGGACCTAATGAGCAAAATCAACATTTTGCAGAGTTGAGACATAAAGTATGTTTATACATTCACGCGGTAGTGCTATTAAGAGGTTTGCCAAGTTTGAATGGCAAAAACGAACTTTTTGTGGGAAAAAGATGAAAAAGCTGTTATAAGTCAGACAGACTATGATATTATAATTGTTATGCGTTCCAGCTCTACATAGAAATCATAGAAAGCTCTTATTGCACCCATCATCCTTTCCTCGTTTTAGGTGAACAGTGTGAGGTTACTGGGCGTAGCAGCACTTCTGCTGATTTTGGGCTTGTCGGTATCAAGGCAGCATGTGAAGAGGACACGCTACATTACAGGTGCTCTACAGTTTACTCTGACTCTGTATGTGCAGTACAGGCATTTGATTTCTGCACCAGTCCATCGGACGTCTGCCAGTGCCCTGTTGTACAAACAGTCCAACACCCATAGATTACATGTCAAAAAATAAGCCACATTAATGATCCATGTAGCTTCCGAAGCAGAGCTATGTTCAGTTGTGAGGGTATCCATGTATTCATGCTCAGGAAACAGGGTGGCAAGTGGGCGTGCGGTTGTCTATTATGCCCAGACATTAAGTGCTTGAATTAAATGTCGGCACTGCACAGCGGACTAATTAACCAAAGTCAAAATGTCGGATAGCTAGCTAAACTTGAGATATGCAGAATTTAAGGTTTCAAAAAAGTATAAAAAATAGTATGTAAATAAACTTGAGCTATGTAGAATTTAGTGTTTCAGGAAATTATAAAAAATAGTATGTAAATAGACGAGTTACTGGTAAAATGGTTCAGACTAAGATATATACTCTACCTATCTATTTATTTATCTATCTATCTATCTATCTATCTACCTATCTCTCTCTCTCTCTCTCTCTCTCTCTCTCTCTCTCTCTCTCTCTCTCTCTCTCTCTCTCTATATATATATATATATATATATATATATATATATATATATATATATATATATATATATATATATATATATATATATATATATAAATATATATATATATATATATATCGGCGCTCAAAAGTATAGTATAGAATGTTACCAAGTGTAGAATGCTTGCAAAGTTCAATTTTGCAAACTAGAGTAGGAAATAGAGGATGCGTAGAGATGTTTAAATGCAAATGGTGAAATTTTCTTGCAAATTGTTTAAAGTTGTTCCAATTATTTCTAAGAATATCTACTTTAAATTGTATGCGTCTATAATGCATGTATTTTCTATTTCAAGATAATGCCGACATCAACACTCTCCGCATTTTACCTCGTACGACGGAATTGTTCATCAAGAAGAACGATGGCGAGTGGTCCCCTTTGTGTCAGATGTACTGGGGTAAGGATGAGGCGGAAGTGGCATGCAAGCAACTTGGAAAGTAAGTCACTTACTAAGTGCGTGTATCAGGGAAATTGGTGCCTTCTTCTGAAAGAGGACGGGTTTCGTAAGGTTTCTATGCAAGAGTGAGTAACTTGATAAGTTGCCCTAAATAAGGAGTACGATTTTTTAATAATAAAAATTGAAAAACGGTCTACAACGTTTGTCTGAGACAAACTATAACCAAGTCTGAGATTGTGTTCAGTAAGTCGTCCTGTTATTCGTGGATTACTTTACTTCAACTTGTGTTTTGAGGTGCAAATAACTCACTGATTGCTCTCCTGCGCTGTTCCAAGGTATACACGAATCACTGCGTTACTTCAGAGTGTACAGCAGTTCCTGTGTATTCTGTTTTGTTTTAGGGTGAAAATTGATCCCTTGAAATGTTTTAGGATGTTTTGGACTCACTTCACATGTTATTCTGTTTGTTTGAGGTTGTATATAGGATTGGTATTGTTTCGGTCCTTGTTCCAGTCCCTCTGATGTTATTCTCTTTGTTTCAGGGTGTACACATGTATTTGGATCGGTTGTTGGTTTGTGGGTGGGTATAGTCTGTCTGACTCGAGTTTGGCAATCACTTTTGCCACTTTTTGTGACAAAACGTTCGAGTTTTCCATCCAAACTTGGCAAACCTCTTGGGAGCACTACTACGTATAGGTTAGAGGACGGAAAGAGTGTTTTATGGAAATTAAACCACGAGCGGTAGCGAGTTGGTTTGATGAACATAAAACATGAGTGAAGTACTCTAACACATTTAGCACTCAGTGTCCACTACAATGCTGGCTTCTGATTGGTCTAGCCTGACCAACTGTTTGTTTTTGTCCCATTTTATTACTGTGCATTCCCATAGTAATACAATGGGTCTCTGTGGATTCTCATAGAGCACTCTTGCAGTATTTTATGAAAAATAGAGCACGGCAATGCTGGCTTCTGATTGGTCCAAACCGCCTAGCTGTGTGCTAAGTGTATGTACAACCATACTTTTTGTCTCAGCTCCGCAAAATGTTGATTTTGCTCATTAGTTCCTATTGTGAAATGTGCACATTGCCGACACTACGATCTCGCGTGTTTGTCTGTTGCGAACAATACAAACACACGAGATCGTATTGTTGGCAATGGAAACATTTTACAATGGGACCTATATTGAGCAAAATCAACATTTTGCGGAGCTGAGACAAAAAATATGTTTATACATACACGTAGTAGTGCTCCTAACATGTTTGCCAAGTTTGGATGGAAAACTCGAACGTTTTGTCACAAAAAAGTGGCAAAAGTGATTGCCAAACTCGAGTCAGACAGACTATAGTCCCTTTGTACTAGTATGTCGTTCTGTTTGGTTTCAGATGTACATTGGGTACTGTTGTTTCAGCCTGTAGCAGAGTCCCTTGGGAGTTGTCCTGCTTGTTTCAGGGTGCACATTGATTTTTCCTGTTGTTTCAGGCTGTATAAAACTAGCACTGCATGTTATGTGTACTCCATAGGATGGTCATTGATTAGCTGTATTGTTTTGGTGTGTAAGTAACTAACACTTAACTAACAAGTAACTGTATTGTCCCGTTTGTTTTGGGGTGCACATGTATTGGTCATGTTGATCAGGGTATATAAAACTAGCACTGCATGTTATGTGTACTCCATAGGATGGTCTTTGATTAGCTGTATTGTTTTGGGTGGGGTGCACATTTATTGGTCATGTTGATCAGGGTATATAAAACTAGCACTGCATGTTAAGTGTACTCCATAGTATGGTCATTGATTAGCTGTATTGTTTTGGGGTGTAATGTGTACTGCATAGGATGGTAATTGATTAGCTGTATTGTTTTGGGGTGTAATGTGTACTGCATAGTATGGTCATTGATTAGCTGTATTGTTTTGGGGTGTAATGTGTACTGCATAGGATGGTCATTGATTAGCTGTATTGTTTTGGGGTGTAATGTGTACTGCATAGGATGGTCATTGATTAGCTGTATTGTTTTGGGGTGTAATGTGTACTGCATAGGATGGTCATTGATTAGCTGTATTGTTTTGGGGTGTAATGTGTACTGCATAGGATGGTCATTGATTAGCTGTATTGTTTTGGGGTGTAATGTGTACTGCATAGGATGGTCATTGATTAGCTGTATTGTTTTGGGGTGTAATGTGTACTGCATAGGATGGTCATTGATTAGCTGTATTGTTTTGGGGTGTAATGTGTACTGCATAGGATGGTAATTGATTAGCTGTATTGTTTTGGGGTGTAATGTGTACTGCATAGGATGGTAATTGATTAGCTGTATTGTTTTGGGGTGTAATGTGTGCTGCATAGGATGGTAATTGATTAGCTGTATTGTTTTGGGGTGTAATGTGTACTCCATAGGATGGTAATTGATTAGCTGTATTGTTTTGGGGTGTAATGTGTACTGCATAGGATGGTAATTGATTAGCTGTATTGTTTTGGGGTGTAATGTATGCTGCATAGGATGGTAATTGATTAGCTGTATTGTTTTGGGGTGTAATGTGTGCTGCATAGGATGGTAATTGATTAGCTGTATTGTTTTGGGGTGTAATGTGTACTGCATAGGATGGTAATTGATTAGCTGTATTGTTTTGGGGTGTAATGTGTGCTGCATAGGATGGTAATTGATTAGCTGTATTGTTTTGGGGTGTAATGTGTACTGCATAGGATGGTAATTGATTAGCTGTATTGTTTTGGGGTGTAATGTGTACTGCATAGGATGGTCATTGATTAGCTGTATTGTTTTGGGGTGTAATGTGTACTGCATAGGATGGTAATTGATTAGCTGTATTGTTTTGGGGTGTAATGTGTACTGCATAGGATGGTCATTGATTAGCTGTATTGTTTTGGGGTGTAATGTGTACTGCATAGGATGGTCATTGATTAGCTGTATTGTTTTGGGGTGTAAGTAACTAACAAGTAACTAACAAGTAATTTTATTTTCCCGTTTGTTTAGGGGTGCACGTTGATTGGTCATGTTGTTTCAGGGTGTGTAAAACTAGCGCTTCGTGTTCTGTGTACTGCATAGAAAGGCCATTGATTAGGTGCATTGCTGTGGGGTGTAAGGAGCTAACATTTTGTTACTCTGTCTGTTTTAGGGAATATCACGATTGGAAATGGACTTTCACGAGTTCTCACCACACCGTTGACCCCCCTGGTATCAAGTGCTCAGGTGATGAGGACAACTTCTCGCTGTGCGAGCCCTTCCCTCAGGGCCAAGGATGCACGGGACAGCAATTCATCGTCAAATGTAAGGATGCAGAGGCGAACCAGAAGAAGCAAGAGATAGAGGAATCCTCGGGTGAACAACAGGTCAACAGCTCCAAATGACGCAATGGGATATGGCAGATATTTGTTCCAAGATTAGGATAGAATACATTTCTAAAAAATCAAAAAAATCATAATGTGCATATGTCATTAAAAAAAATGACAAAATTCTGGTGCAAATAAACTATTGTAAACTTGACGAAATGGGACAGATATGGTGTACCTTTTGGGACAAAAGTAAAGGGAAAATGTAAAAAGAAGTTTGCTGTTTGGCCGATTAATTTGGCTAAAGACAAAGTTGTGACTATTGAAAAGTGGCTATTTGAGAGAAAAAAGGCCGCCATTTTCCGCTCATCCTGGGTAGTGTGTGCGCAGAAAAAATAAATTGTAGATTTCAATCAATTTAAATTTGCATGAAGTTAATGGAATAGGTCCTTTTTTGCTTGCGAAACTGTACTTTAAATCCTATTGTATATTTTGCACGGCCTATAAATAAACTTGAGGAGTTGAATTAGAAATGAGCACTTTTTTTTCTCAAAAATGGTTGCAAATATATAGGGCAATTTACCGCACATCATAAATTCTGAAAGAAAATATTTCAAAGTTTTTTTTGATATGTTCTTGCTCTGTAAAGTTGCATTCTATATGCGAGAACAAAATGGGGATGTTTCGAGTTACTTTCTTTTGCTACAGAGCTGTGAGTGAACGGGCACATTATTTGCTTTTCTATGAAAACGAAAAGACAATGACGTGGCCTTTCTTTCCCTATTGTTGTGGTAACAATAGGGGGTAAATCTCTTTGTTGGAGTCGTATTGAGCTTGCTAAGAAGCAAATATGGGGCAATTTATCACAATGAATTGTAAATTCAATATCCCGTTCCGAGTTACTTTTCTTGCTATAGAGCTACGAGCAACAGTGTACGTTTTACGCTTTTTGGCAAACAGAAATGGCAATTTCCCCTTGCAACAATAGGGAAATCCCCTTTGTTTGAGTCGACAGAAGGGTTAATTACGACGAGTCCATACCCATGTCAGGGCCATTTCATTTAAAAGTGTGGAAGGGGGGGGGAGGGTTGGGGTATGGCAGCTAAATAAAAAGTCGACATCCCCTTTCCCCTCCAGCCATAGACCTTTTAAATCATAAGTTAGCCTCGTGTTCGCAAGCAAACAATTTAAAAAGTCAGACAATGATATTAAATCATTTGTTTGGCAGTAGATTGTATGTGATTGGAGGGGGTATTTTGCTCTAAAGTTAAGACAATTGAGATCCGCAGCTTTTAAAAAGTTCAAAGGTTCTCAATTTAGTAATAATAGCTGTTGATTGTTCTTGGCCTTAACTAGGTAGTAGTGCAACCAGGTTGCAATATTCATATTTCTTTTTTAATTTCGAATTGCACACATGTGCAACAGGGGTTTTTATTCTCCATAGCATGTCAAGTCGCAGTGTAACAAATGTTAAATACATGTTATAGGTATAAATATAATATATGTAATATTTTCTGGTTGTTTCACCAATATCACACAGAAATGCAGAAGAATCTGTTTTTATATCGTGTACCAACTATTACTTGTATGAATATCGGCTCTTAGTTCTGTAATAAAAATGTTCCAATTTTCTTCAAACAAGTCTGTTTTGTTTAATAAAATTTCCCTTGCTTTCAATATACTCACATTCCTTTATAGACATCTTTTAATGTCTGCTATTGTCATTTCTTTACCTTGTTTTCTATTCTGGTAAATTACATCCTTTAAACTGGTAATAAGTAAATGAATAATCTGGTTATTTGTTGAGCAACCACAGATTGTTTTCATGATCAGATATCATGATCAATATTCAAAGTTATTATCGAACCACGGCCACCAGAAATTGCTGTGCTCCAAGACGTATTCAATGTGCTCCGGGACTAAAATAGTTGGTCACCCCTGAAATATTTGTTCACCCCTGATTCTACTTAGGGCTATCAAAATAAGAACAAAAAGTGGAGGTGGCGCCAATTTTAGACTTTTGTATATCGTTGAGTGATGGTAGTTTCCCGATCCTTTAAACCGCTAACCATTTAAGCAGTTAAGGTCCTACAATACTCTATACTGGTGACACCTACAGTATTGAGTATTGGACATAATGGACAAACTGAAAAAAATATTATATTTCACCTGTTGAAAAAAACAAGATTTTGCCCCATAATTCCTATATAAAACCATAAAATGATAATTTCAACATCAAAATGGCAGAACAGTATTTTAGGCATCTCTGAAAGGATGAATTTAACAAAGAAGGAAAGCAGTTAGGGAGAATGAGACATTCATGACATAAATTATATTATTTTTCAAAAATCTAAAAAAAAAAAAACGAAGTCGATGACCCCGTGAATAAAAGTTGTTGATGAAGATCACTGTACTTTGTTCTTTACTCTTGCAAAGTTTCAGGAATACTAAACTGAAATTTCTAGGTGTCGTTAGACCTTAATTTGAACGGCCAACAACACTGCATAATTTAAACGTAATTTATCCAGCACTTTCACGCACACATATGGTGGTAGGTCCATGCTTTATTATGGAAAATCGTTGCCTTTGTATGCAGGGCGGAAACGCAATTGCTTTATCTCTCAAGAGTACGCCACGGTGGGATAGCCGTCCCATATCCATCCCTGACGTTCATGCATGACCCCCCGTACTATGCGCTTTAATTGGGATGTCTCCAACAATTAAAAAAGACTGGTGATGGCATCCGTAAGTTTAAATAAAATAGAATAAAAAATAAAGCACTGATCAATGTCTCCTGTTTTTCAATAACTGCTACTTGAAAATGGGTTACCAAAATCAAGAGGATGCTATATCGGTTTGCGGTCTTACTCAAAGTTCCAAAGTAGTTACATTTAAATTTATTTTCTCAATTTCATCCTCTAATATATCATAATATATCATACCCAAAAATGAAAACAATATCTGGACGAAGATAAAAGTGGTGCTTACATCTCTAATAAAGCTGGAGCGACCTAGGGTGTTGCCATTGTTGTGTATTTTTATGTAGTGTTGTCTAAAGTGAGCAACAAAGCGTTAGAACAGAAGGGTAACGACGTTGCGAAGCTGTCATGTGACGTGCACGTTCCAACAATGCCCAATGACGTAACGCAGAGCGTGGACGCTGGGTGAGATGCGATGATTGTTGGATTCAGACGACATTGAAGTTAGCGAAGTGCTGTCAGCTGTGTGTGCGACTTTTAGAAGCTTCATCTCCGGGTAAGGAAATTATCTTGGAAACCAACCACTGCAGGTAAGTAAAACTTCAAAGGCTCTTCTTGTTAGAATCATATTTTATATTTGGTTAGATTTAGATAGAAATGTACGCTATTGATTATCTACTCTACAGAACTATAGTTTGTCTGGCTCGAGTTTGGCAATCACTTTTCCCACTTTTTTGTGACAAAACGTTCGAGTTTGCCATCCAAACTTGGCAAACCTCTTTGGAGCACTACTACGTGTATGTACAAACGTACTTTGTGTCTCAGGTCCGCAAAATGTTGATTTTGCACATTAGTTCCTATTGTAAAATGTGTACATTGCCGACAATACGATCTCGCGTGTTTGTCTGTTGCGAACAATACGAACACGCGAGATCGTATTGTTGGCAATGGACACATTTTACAGTGGAACCTAATGAGCAAAATCAACATTTTACGGAGGTGAGACAAAACAATTGTTTATACATACACGTAGTAGTGCTCCTAACATGTTTGCCAAGTTTGGATGGAAAACTCGAACGTTCTGTCACAAAAAAGTGTCAAAAGTGATTGCGCGAAGTCGAGTCAGACAGACTATAGAATCATATTTTATATTTGGTTAGATTTAGATAGAAATGTACGCTATTGATTGTCTAATCTACAGAACTACCACTGTCACAGATCTAAATAAATATATATAAATTGCTACAAGGTCAACGATTCTGATAATGCCGTTTAAGTGACGCTTCAACCAACCAAATCATCACTTACCTGAGGCAATGCACGCTTTAGGCCTGTACAGATAATAACCTACTCATACCTTATCAATGTGTTTTAATAGAAATTGCAAACAATGAAGATTTTCCCGTGTGCTTTCTACCTCTATCACCATAACAATCATAAATACTAAAATAGCTAAGATTATTGCGCCCATCATCCTTTCCTCGTTTTAGGTGAACAGTATGAGGTTACTGGGCGTAGCAGCACTTCTGCTGATTTTGGGCGTGGTGGCCTCAAGGCACACCGGGAAGAGGAAACGCTATATTACAGGTAACCCAGAGTTTACTCTCACCCTCCATAGTGTATGTTCACCTGACTATAGTCTGTCTGACTCAAGTTTGGCAATCACTTTTTCCATTTTTTTTGTGACAAAGCGTTCGAGTTTGCTATCCAAACTTGGCAAACATCTTAGCCTTAGGAGCAGTACTACGTGTTTGTATTGACATACTTTTTACTCATTTTGTAAAACTTGGCCAATTACACCAGTTTGACCTTTAACCCCATTGAAGAACACCCATTGAGGACGACAAATCCTTAACTGTAAAACACACCTCAGAGTGGGAGAAATAGTTATAGTTTGTCTTTTCTTTTAGTTCTTAGACTATCTCCTCTAAATCATGTGCGTCTAATGCATGTCTCTCCCATTTCAAGATGTTGCCGACATCAACCGAATCCGCATCTTGCCTGGTACGAATGAAGTGTTCGTCATGATGAACTATGGCGAGTGGGCCCCTCTGTGTCAGGAGCACTGGGGGAGAGAGGAAGCGGAAGTGGCATGCAGACAACTTGGGAAGTAAGTCACTTACGAAATAATTTGCCCTTTCGAAAAGGGGCAAAGTCATGGGCGGGGAGTTTTTAAAATCTAAGTTTGCTTTTTGCTCTTACCACATGTTATAGTTTTGAAAATTTCTCCACATTTGTTTTTCCCGATATTCAGTTCTCTGCCTATAGACTAAAAAAGCCTAGACCCTCCGTGCCGTAACGTTACGGCCCTATGCTATTGTTGCTCTGACGGGCCTCACCTACAGCAAACGGCACGGAGTCTCCTGTTCTAAAAAAGCCTTTGTTGCATGAAACATTCCCTATTGTAGCTGATCTTTCATTAGTTTTATTTTTTCCAATTTCATTTCACATTGTTTTTTAAATTTTTTTTCTCTATTTCAAGTATCTTTTATCTTTCATTTTCAAATTTCACAAGACCATAACGTGATAACAGATACTTAGTTTTGTCCCAGGAAAAGCTGATGAGTTGACAGGCTCTATAGTCTGTCTGACTCAAGTTTGGCAATCACTTTTGCCACTTTTTTGTGACAAAACGTACGAGTTTGCCATCCAAACATGGCAAACCTCTTTGGAGCACTACTAGGTGTATGTATAAACATGCTTTTTGTGTCAGCTCCGCAAAATGTTGATTTTGCTCATTAGTTCCTATTGTAAAATGTGCACATTGCCGACACTACGATCTCGCGTGTTTGTCTGTTGTGAACAATACAAACACGCAATATCGTATTGTTGGCAATGGACACATTTTACAATGGGACCTACTGAGTAAAATCAACATTTTGCGGAGTTGAGACAAAAAATATGTTTATACATACACCTAGTAGTGCTCCTAGCACGTTTGCCAAGTTTGGATGGAAAACTCGAACGTTTTGTCACAAAAAGTGGCAAAAGTGATTGCCAAACTCGAGTCAGACAGACTATAATGAGCGATCTTTCTCAGATACGCATACAGACGGCAATGTACGTTCACAATAAAAAAAAATTGCTAGCCATGCAGTGGGTCAGTTTTAATGCAATTTAAGGTGATGGGTACCATTGCAAGCCAGTTAAAAGCCCTGTCCCAAAACACACCTCAAAGCAGCATAATCCTATAACTAGGTGTATATCCAGGTTCCTGAGTGTTATCAGGTAGAGAATATCATCGCCACCTGTCATTATTCAAACCATATTCTGTTTTATTTCAAAATTTACAACCTTTTTTTCAAATGACATATTCTCATTAATTACGCAGGTGATGGTTACTGCAGGTTCAAAGTTACTTTAGGGATATCATTGACTATGCCCAATAAAAAGTATTTTTTTGATTTTTTACCCCTGAAGATTTTTACAGACCATAACGTTGAAAATTTTAGTTAGAAATCTCCACACCAACTTCACTTGGTAACCTCCTGTGCTCATAGCCAGCACCTATTTATAGCATCCTGACCACAACCCATTGTCTTGAGATCATCGACGTGTATCCTTGTGCAACTCTCTTTTGTTTCGAGTGCTCAGGAGTGATCAGCGAGGTATGTCCATTACTATCAAAGGGGTTCCCATGCCTCCACACACGAGATTTTTCACTAAAATTTTCAATGTTATGGCCTGTAAAAATCTTCAGGGGTAAAAAATCAAAAAAATACTTTTTATTGGGCATAGTCAATGATATCCCTAAAGTAACTCTGAACCTGCAGTAACCATCACCTGCGTAATTAATGAGAATATGTCATTTGAAAAAAAAGTTGTAAATTTTGAAATAAAACAGAATATGGATTGAATAATGACAGGTGGCGATGATATTCTCTACCTGATAACACTCAGGAACCTGGATATACACCTAGTTATAGGATTATGCTGCTGTTAGGTGTGTTTTGGGACAGGGCTTTTAACTGGCTTGCAATGGTACCCATCACCTTAAGTCGTTAGAACCGCAACAATCTATTCCATTTGGCCACTAATTTGCTTTGAAATCGGTCGCAAAATGTAGATTTTGCGATAGATTGAAATCCTAACAATGTGTATGTCATTTATTTTACGTCAATCTATCAATCTCTTGGCCAGAACGGAAAAACATAAAATCATCCAAAGCTTCGCGCTCGCTTCTTAGCCATGCCAGCATCAAATTAGTGCCGCTCAGGGTCACGGTCAAAGTAATACTGCACTTTGTGATCCGTGACCCAATTACGGCAAGCTGTGACTAGTTCACGTGATGTGATTGTTGCACGTTCAGAAACACGCAACAATCACATTGCGTGGGAGCGTCTTCTGATCTCGCGATTCTGAGCGAGACCGGAAGCGGCCTACAAGATTTAGCTCGCCCTCTGAGGAGCGACTCATAGTCATGGGCGCTGATACGCCCATGAAACACTGTCACTTTATACCAAAGATTGGCTGACCGTTTTCCCTCTTTTTGGTTGCATAAAGTTTGTGTTTTTCATCCGAACATGGCAAACCTCTTAGGAGCACTAATTTCTGTATTTATACACCTACTACTTTCTGTCTCAACCCTGTAAAATGTCAACTTTGCTCATTAGGGTGCACATTGATTGGTCTTGTTGGTTTTGGATGTACATGTACCTAAGTCCCTCACTGCATATGGTGTTCTGTTTGTTCCAGGGTGCAGATTGATTGGTCATGTTGTTTTTGGATGTACATGTACCTAAGTCCCTCACTGCATATGGTGTTCTGTTTGTTCCAGGATGCACATTGATTGGTCATGTTCTTTTACGGTGTGTTATACTTGCACTGCATGTTCAAATTCTTTATCATTTCACAGGATGACCACTGATTAGGTATATTGTTGCGGGGTGTAAGGAGCTAAAACTTTGTTGCTCTGTTTTTTTCAGGGTGTATCACGATACGATGTTTGACTACAATTGGTCTAAATACCGCCGTATCGCCCCTGGATTCAGGTGCTACGGTGATGAGGAAAACTTCTCGCAGTGCGAGTCCTTCCCTGAGGGCGTAGGCTGTATGGGACAGAAATTCATCGTCACCTGTAAGGATGCAGAGCCAGAGGAGAGCCAGGAGCGCCCAGAGACAGATGAATCCTACAATAATCGAGGGGCCAACAGCAGAAAATAAAGAAATAGGATTTAGAAGATATGTCTCAAGATTAGGATAGACTAAATTTCTAAACGAAGTTCATGCATAGTGTACGAATGTCATTTAATAATGCCAAAATTGCAAAATGTGTAGCAAAAAAACTGATGTAGACTTAACAAAATGGGACTGCTTTAGTTTAAATAAAAGAGGATGGAAAATTGAAAATAAAACACCAATCAATGACTCCTATTGTTTATTTACTGCCGTTTGTAAATGGGAAACACGAGCAATACCCAAAATCAAGAGGGCGCTATGTTGGTTTGGGGTCTTACTCAAGAGTTCCAAAGCAGTTACATTTAAATTCATTTAATATCCAGATCTTCAGATAAGCACAGTCTCAAGAATTTTATTCTTGTAAACCTAACATTTCAGTTATATTTAGTCACCCAAGAGTTGACAGGCAATTTTAGTTTTCAGCTGCTTAACAAGTTGTTGCGTCCGTATATGGATCAGGTTAGGTCTAATAAAGATGGCAGGTAGTAAAGTTAGATTAGCCTATAAGTAAATGGCTTACTTACAATGACCACAAGAGTACACAAAAAACTGAATATAAAATGTACAAGGTTCCACTGTATGAGCATAAATGGATAAAAATGTGGGAAATGTAAACGAAGGCAGTACTTATCATGTACAAATTTTATTCTGATCATCTCATGCTAACAAATATTTTTTCACATATTGACTATTTACAAAAATCATTCAAATCACAACAAATTTCAGTCACACACAGATAGGTGTTTTTTGACTTCCGTTGGCAACGTCTGGTAGCCCAGTAAAGACCTTCTCATCATAGGGATATCACTCATCAATACTAGAAGGACTTGTTGGTTAGGTTCCGATAAACATTTCTCCCTAAAATATATCACAAAAAATGCTTTTGTATGGAAGCTATGAAAAGAAGAGTACGGTCATTTTTTGCGGTAAGGAGCCTACCGTAAATTCTCAAAAATTTTGACCACCCTCATAATTTGGGCCACTTTAATCATTTTGTAAAATAATTTATGGGAAATCAGGGTAACCCTCAATCCATCGGCAGTTGCCATTTCACAAAATATGGAGCTAGCTGCAAATCTTGCTGATACAACATCAAGGTATTTTCTTTAGAAAACATGGGCCATCCTGAACCCATACACATGGTAATTATCAATAAGTATCCCAAATTACTGAGAATTTATAGTAAATGAGTTGAAACTATCTGACGGAGGCCATCTTGTGTGCATCTTGTTAATAGCACTAACTTCTGGACACTTAGGAATTAAGTTCAAAACACCTACCATAAATTCTCGGAGATATTCAAGAAAAGAAAAAAAGTATTCAAATAGGCTTCCTTTAAAATGATCAAATTTGTAATTTGAAAAACTGCATTATACATTCCAGCATTGCATTACGATGAACTGGTCATTTATTTACTCATGCATAAGACATCTTGAAAGTTAAACAACGAGAAAATCTGAATCTCTTCAAGTACAGCAAATTACTTTCTTATGCAATCAAATAAGCTCATTGGGAAGAGGGATGATGATTTTCTATGGATCTTCATTGTAAACATCTCCTCCTGACCACATAAAATGTACCCTTTATTTTACAAAATTAAAACAAATTGTTCCATTATTAACTTGGCTACATTTAGTAAAACATGTAGATCATTACCTTTATATCTGCCAGAGGTTCAGACACAAGAAAATTGAATAATAACTGGATCCAAACTTTGTCTGCCAACAAACATTTAGTCTGCCAACTTGGTCACAGTTACCACTACCTTTGAAGTCTACTGCAAGGTTATAGAAGTGAACTACAGTGCTTAACCCTTTAACACTCAGAGCAGCCAAAAGAGGCCTGAGCATTTTGGAAATATTTGACTTACAAACACATTTTCTTGAAAACATTTGGAGGAGAAATGTTTATCACAAGCCAAACAAGAACTCTCCTTCAAATATTTTGTGATTTTTTGCTTTATTCAAAAGATATTTTCAAAAATATGAGAGTAGCGGACACTTTTTACAGGAACTCTAAGTGTGAATGGGTTAAATTGCATGTTCAACCAGAACTCTATCAGAGAGTTCACAAGTTTAGCAGCCATGCAAAAAAAGATAACTTTTTGTGTATTTTGCACTAATAATAGCACATAAAACTGAAAACAGGCCTCATAAGGAAAAAAAAAATTGAATATCCTGTGAAGCTTCTGCTCATTAGCCTAATAGATAATTACCATTAAAATACACAAGCCCTTGTCTACCCTGGGCGCAATGGAGGTAAGATAGCTTTCAATATTAAAAATGAACTATCAAATATGCTATCAACCACAACCTTCAAAATAGATTTCATCTAACAAAGTCTAATAAAGCCATGGGGCAAGGAAAATACAACTTTTATTCACCCTCCTTACCATAGAAATTATACCTGAATCTAAGCTCATATGCAAAAATAAAGTACATAAAAATCATCAACAAAGTTTCATTCTTTTTCAAATAAAAATCATAGTTGAAGACATTTAGTTTGCAACTCTTCATAGCAGAAGACTTAGTCCTACTAAGGCATATCTGAGTGTAAAATTAACTTATTTATCAAAAAGTGGAAAATAATTTTCATTCTTTCATTGGTTTAAATATTTTTTCTTGGCACTTATTTCTCTCTTCAAATAGCCAGCAGTGGTGATAGACTACTAGCCAGACGCTGTAGGCGCTAGTTTGGCACTCTTGCCATTTGTGCGTATGGAGAACCTGAGAAGAGAACATCACCCACAGCAACTTCACTGTAAAGGCACATTATAGGATGCAGGACTTGTGGTACAGTTGTGCCTGTACATATTAAACATAGCTTAAGAACCCTGTAACTATGAGGCCTAAAAAAAGTTGTTCGTTTCCTGTAACCCTACCCTAACAAGTTTTTCCCGCCCTCCCAACTCTCAATCAACGTAAAACATGCATAAAACACACATTTTTGACCAAAAAAATAATGAATTTTTTTATTTTTAATACCGACCTACCTACCTTATTTTTTTTGCGGACCGTTACAGGAAACAAACAATTTCTTTTTAAGGCCTGAATACTGATACAATATTGCACATTTAAGTAAAAACCCAATTGTGTAAAACAGTCAAATCTGACCTGCTTCCCCTGAAGACACAACAAGAACTTCCTGCTGTTGAAGTATACATTATTTCAGGCATATTCAAGTGGATAACATCTTAGAAGACCACTTTAAATGTAATTTGTCATGTCCTTCTCGACAAGTTTTACTGTAGTTGATCATGGCCATTTTCAACAAGTAATACATCTCAACAACCAGAAGTGTTAATGGATTTGATGCCCCCGCTGGATAGCAAAAAAGCTTTTCAAATCTTTAGTAATGAATTAACCCATGCACACTCTGCATCACTCTAGAAAGTATCGCCTGCTACTCTCATACTTCATTTTAGAATACCACAGAACTACAGGGGGCAATATCTATTTTTGTGATAGTCAAAAATAAACAACCTGATATATGGCTTTGGGCAAATATGCTATTGCAACATGGCATCAGGGTTAAAGATGAATGGGTTTAAATGGGAAGTAGAAGTATGAACCGGCCATCGTAGAAATTATCTTTCTAAAGAAAGATTTGAAGATATTGACCAACTATCATCCACCTATTTTCATACCATATTCTTCCGATTAAGCGCATGGGCGCTTAGCAGGTTAGGAAAAAATTCTCTAGAGGGTGTATTGGCAATCTTCCTTTTAGCCGCACCCCACAGCCGCTACGAGCGTAAACAAAATTTTTACGGCGGGAGGTTGGTGATGTTCAGAAGGCCAGAATATAATGTCGGCAGGCTTGTCCCTTCCACATTAATCAGTGACCAGGAACGATTAAAACCCAGACAGATTCGTAAAAGCATTTTTAAAAGGCCACTATTGCACCATACTGCATAAGATATTATTTTCATGTTTGTTTGTGTGCAAAACCATCGGCCCAGCATTCCATGCAAGATGCTGCCAACATCTGGCAACAAACATCTAATTGACATCAAATCTCCCTTCTCACTTCACAAAACTGAGACAATGTACTGTACAATCATTCAACCTCCTAACCACACAAGCTCTCCATGAAATATTAGCAACTCTTTGCATTCATTCAGATTTATTTTCCTTTCACTGGGCAAAGCTCCATTTTGTGTTAGAATTTCAGGACAAACCTGTTACAGATGTGTTGGCATGAGTACCATTATCCAATGATCTTTTTCTGTTTGGATTTGTACCTTTCAATAATTTTGGTCATTCTGTCTGAGGTACTGTACCACAAACATATTTCACAATTACCAAAACCCTGTCAAGTTGGTATTCATTTGAAAGCTCTTGCTAGGCGCTATCAGATAAGTACCAATATGCCAGGATTCCAGTCGTTTTCAATTTTTTTTTTTCAAATTATTTTGTTTTGTCCAAATCAGCCACTAGCAGCACCAAGGTTTTACATTCTGTGAGATGCAGTACAGATTTATAAGCCAATGTTCCTGATTGTTCTTAATATCTATTCTTTGCATTTATATAATCTTGTTTACTTATAAAACGTTAAATAAACTATACAATACTACTATACTATATAGGTGATATTATACTTGTGCGTAGACAAAATTGTTGGTGACAGCTGCATGAACATAAATACTGTCATTGACCCTCATAAGGCCTAAAAAAATAAATTGTTTGTTTCCTGTAACGGCCCGAAAAAAAATAGGGTAGGTAGGTCGGTAAAAAGATTTTTTTTGCATCATTTTTTTGGTCAAAAATGTGTGTAATACGCATGTTTCACATTGATTAGGAGTTGGATGGGCAATAAAAACTTTAGGGTAGGGATTTTTTTGAATAAAAACTTGTTAGGGTAGGGTTACAGGAAACAAACAACTTTTTTTTTTAGGCCAAACAAATCACCAATACCCTGTTTCGCCCTAAGAAAAATAGGGTATATAGAGAAATAATGTAACTGACAAGTTATGGAGATTATAATGGCCATTAACAAGTTAAAAAATCAGTCTACCGCAAATTCAATCATGCCTTAAGCAGCCTCAAAAGGCAAAGCTATTTAGTAAATATCTAACTGCCAATAGCACCCTTAACCCTTCCAATGCTTAGGCTACTTTTGTCCAAAGCACACAAACGCAAAGATTGAAAATCATTCAAACCCTGTCACGTTGGTATTCATTGGAGAGCACTCACTGAGTACTCTCAGATGAGTACCCATTTGCAGAGGTTGTGGTCATTTTTTAGGCTTTTTGCATCATTTTGTTTCGGCTAAATTAGCCACCAGCAGCTTAAGGGTTAAGAAAATTTTGAAGAAGGAATGTTAATCAGATACCAAGCAACAGCCCTTCATCATATATATTTTGTGAATTTGAGCTTCAATCAAATTCATTTACACAGGTATTATACCCAAGATGGTACGTCTTGAGGGTTTATCTAAGCAGGATGAAATTAAAGAGGTTCAAATCTACCTCTATGCGGTAACAGGTATAAGTACTGGCCTTTCTTTCAGAAGAGGTGTTGACTATCTTATACTAAGAAAAGCAAACAGAATAGTCATATGACAAATGTGCTTTGTGAAATAGCCTGCTAAATAGACAATTGAACATTTTATGAAATGATGATATTTGACAATATATAAAAATTATTCAATAAATGTAATCATATAAAATTTACAATTCAAAATATTATATTATGCTTAATACATTTTATACCTGAGAGGTTGATAACAATATACAAAATATATCAGGTCTACCAGTTCAGAAATTATCATAAACCAAAGATTATATGCACTACAAATACTGGCTCCCATTAAAGAATATGGCACCTATAGTCTGTCTGACCAAAGTTTGGCTGAACGTTTCTTCCTCTTTTTTGTTACAAAAAGATTTGTTTTTGACATCCGAACCGTTGCCCATGGCCAACAATACAAATACGCAAGATCACTCACATTTGTATTGTTGGCAATGGGCAAATTTTACAATGGGACCTAATGAGCAAAATCAATGTTTTGCGTAATTGAGACAAATAGTATGTTTATACATACACGACTTAACGCTCCTAAGATGTTTGCCAAGTTTGGATGTATAACACAAACTCTTTGTAAACAAAAAAGAGGAAAAAATGGTCAGCCAAGCATGGGTCAGACAGACGTTAGTATTTTACCGTGAACTATACAGTCATTAGAGGATTGGACGATGATTGGCTAATGGTCCAGTTTCGTTTTCTGGGTGCCGAAGTCACTTCGCATGAGTCGGTATAGGAGGCATATGTTCATTACGACCATAACGGCTAGACCCATACTGCCAGAGGTATAGGCGAAGAAGAATATCTTGTCCCTGTTCACCACAAGCCATCTCGTCATCCATGATAACGTCATTATGCGAAAAGGGATAAAAGTACCTGAAAGTAACAAATAGAAGTCAATAAATTGATGAGTGGCAAAAAGGTAGGGAGAGCAGGTCTCAAAATAAAGGTTTTTTCCAGGGAGCCGGATTGTATCTTCAAAAGCTACTTAACTCATTCACACTTAGAGCACGCCAGAAGCTAACGTCTGCTACTTTCATACTTTTGAAAATAGCTTGAGAACAAAGCAAAATTTCACAAAATATTTGAAGGAGAGTTGTAGTTTGGCTTCTAATAAACATTTCTCTTTCATATGTTTTCCAGGAAATGCTTTTGTAAGTTATATATTTCCAAATTTGTCAGGCCTGTTTTGGCTGGTCTGAGTGTTAATGGGTTAAAGGTGTTGTGCATAGAAATCAGTACATGTTTGGGCTCCCCGTAGAAATTTGAGGGAGCCCCAGGAGAATTCAAGGGAGCCCTGGGCTCCCGGGACCCCCTTAGTTTCAAGCCCTGGAGAGGTAAGTGGACATGTTACTACATGTATTACAGTATATTTAATTTCTGCCCATCTTACAATTTTACATATCATACATTAACTCTTCTGATGCTGAATCTACTTCTTTGTCCTAAGCACAATATCAGAAAAATATTTGACAATCATTAAACCCTGTCATGTTGGTATTCATTACAAAGCTCTAGCTTAAAGACTATAAGATGAGTTGCCCATATGCTAGGATTTCAGTTGTTTTTCAACTTATTATCAACTTATTTTGTTTTGTACATTTAGCAACCACCAATACAAAGGTTAAAGCCTTTTGGCCAGCCTTAATGATGACCACCCTTCCAAATGTGCTCCAACCCCCCCCCCCCCCCCCCACCCCCTATCTGCTCTGCACACTACCTCTCAACAACTATTGATTCTCACTGTTTCAAATTGTTCCCTGGGATCTAACAAAAAGCAGTGAGAAACAAAATAAATGTTACTTCCAGAATTTCTCTATAGATAGTGTTATAGCAGTTCTTTTCCCAATCTTTGGGCAAAATCAATTCCCAATCATTACGATTTAGTTATTTCCTGAATTTCAATCTGCTGCCTGAAAACCAAAAGAAAAGGTTAATTTGAGAATCTTCCAATAGATGGCGACAAGGTTGTTCCTCCCCACATACCATAGGGGAGGGAGGTCGTGTGAGCGCTTCGGTGGATACACAACTATTTTATAAACCGAATACCTTTACATATCCAGACCTGACTGAAAACCAGAAACGCAAATATTAATTCCAGTTTCCAGAGTTTCTCAATAGATGGCTACGATGTAGGACTACCATCAGTCCCTAATCAAATATTCATTATCAATCTAAAGGTAAAAGGTATTTGGTTTTGAGTCTTGTAACCACCAAAGCGCTCACAGAACCTTCCTCCCCTAGCAGACCTGTACACACAGAAACCATTTCAATCCCCCGGGGGATATTCCAGAGCAACTGGCAGCATATAGCGCGCACACTCTAAGTATGCCTGATATATGCTAGGTACCCATTTTGCAGCTGGGTAGACTGAAGCAATATGGAATAAACTGTCTTGCCCAAGGACAGACCAAAGTGCCCCGGCCCGGAATTGAACTAGTGACCCTCTGATTACTAGTCCGGCACCTAACCAACTGAGCTACTTTGTCCCCACAATACATGAATACAGTGGTGATGGGAACTGCTTGTGACAGGGCACCTACAAAGGGCTCTTCTATCTCACCTAAAACAACATTGGCATGTATGTTGTTTTTCGCCTTTGAAATTGCACTTCAGTTCCCTACCCAATTCTTATAAAACAACTTAAAATGAAGCTTTAATTAACAAATATTAGCAGAGTGAGACCCGTGTTGTTCCTATAAATATTTCTTCAAATAATATCCAACACATGTACGTAACATGGAAGATGTTAAGTAGGTTTTTCTTCCAAATATTTACAGAATGACTTATCATTACTCTACTTTAATACATATCCTAACCTTTCTCTTTGAAGTGAAGCTTTAGTTTACAAATTATCTGGGTGAGACCTGTGTTGTTCCTAGAAATATGTCTTCAAATAATATCCAACACATGTAACATGGTAGGTTTTTCTTCCAAATATTTACAGAATGAATTATCATTAGATTACTCTAATACATATCCTATCTCTTAGAAGAGAGTCCACACACATGCTGGTAATGAGTATACTGGCAGTGTGCCAAATGAGAATTCCACTGCCAGTAGCCAAGCTCATGTGTAGCATTCATGATAAATAAATGGTTGCACTCTGAATAGCTGGGAGAATGCAGAAACGCTGCTAATTGAGCAAACAAAACTTCTGACTCAGGGACATACTTTTTTTTTGGGGGGGGGGGGGGGGGGGTGCAGGTGGCAGTTGGGGCTAAGTAATGGAAGGTTAAGGCAAGAAAAAATTCTTAAAAGAGGCATTCCAAATTAAATGAAATTAATTAACATTTATTAATTTTCCTACCCCACAGGAGCAAACAGGTTTTTGAAAACCTCTGTGTGGGTTACTAATTCTAATGGAAAGAGGTGGTGAAACTATCAAATTTTGGGGAATAGTAATCACGGTCTTAGCCAAGGTTTTCAAAATGCCTATCCTAAACAGCACTTACAAAATTTCTGCATGTCCAAATTTAACTATTTATCTTCTTCAAATCCTTTTACCAACTTTATTTAATAGCATATTGTGGCAAAAAGGGCAATTGACACTTTGGCTTTGTCCTAAAAATATTTGGTTATACTTATTACCCCCCGAAAATCTGAATTGAAAATTCTTCATAGAAATTTTGACCTGTCCAAAAACAAGATTTTCAGGAAACTGCCCGTCCAAAAGACATGCAGGACGGGTCCAGACTAAGTCCCTGATAATAATACAACATGTAGTTTTAGTTTCTGAGTTGTGTTGTGCTTACTAGGGTTCAGATTCGAAAAGATTTTTTGCGTCGATTAATCGTCTATTAATCGAGTCTGTTTGAATTTTCCGGCCAGATTGACGTAATTTAAAGGCGAATGGTTTAAAAAACATTGTGCTGCGGCATGCGCCGGCACATACCAGGCACACATGCGGTGTACAGCAGCAATTGGGAACCGGCGCACCTAACATGGCGCGTCTTGCAACTAACACGGAAACTTAGGAAAAAAGACAAAATGTTATGTTTTTCACCCTGATTTTGGCCGGGTCTTGCATATTGGGAGAGTTACAGACGTTTGAGCATAATCGATTAAGTCAAATGTTTGAGCTGGCATCGCCACGATCGAATGCTCGAGTTTTCAATTAATCGTCCGAGCACTAGTGCTTACCTATATTAGCGAGGCTGTTTAACCTGTAGATGCTGTCCTCTCTGGAGAAGCCAAGCATCTGCATGAGCTGCCGACTGTGTAGAAATATACTGTTTAGCTCGACCAGTAGCGCCACCACGGCGTAACCCACGAACTGCCTGCCCGTGATGGCGATGCCAAAACATACGAGAATCTGCAAGGAATATAAAACACATTATGCGAAGGTAAAAAAACTAAATGAAATAAATTATTCTTCCAGAGATATGTTTTATCTGATCATTTGTCATTACAGTAAAGTAGTTCAATTTGTTTGAAAAGAATGCATAGGTACACAGGAAATAAACGACAAGAACATATTTTAGGCATCTAGGGCTATCATTGGTATCTGATTTATTTTGATTCGATAATCAACAAAATATTTGTGGAATTGGTGTGTCAATACAATTGAATAAGGATAGGAAACACTGGAATATAACTTATATACAGCATTGTAGCACTTATCTGCAAAGGACAACAACACCCAACATGGCGAAGGGACTTGGGCTGTCACCAGTCTGGAGAAACTTTAAAAAGTACATTGAGCACTCAAAGCTTTTCATGCAGGCAAACAACATGAGGGACCTTCAGGTAAGCACTTAGGCGTGAAGGTACACTGTTAACCATCATCATGCTACGGCAGGAATATTCCGGTCTTAAGCCCCCAAGGACCCAGGCACTGAGACCAGTATATTCTGAGAAAATGAACTCTCAATTGTACTCCATGTTTTGAACATCGAGTGTGGCGTAAAACTAAGAAGTTGACGAACAAGTTTGGCGAAATAATGTGAGAATAGGTGAAATAAATATCTCACCTATTCTCACATGTCGTTCTTTGTCAGATTGACATAGCAAAATGTTAATATTTATTATAAACTTACGCTGTTAAGTACGGGGCAGGAAGTCTAAAGACCGGATCATTATTTCAGGATTTTTACCACATGAATCCAATTATCGTCACCTAAATATGTCGATCCACCGATACGGTCTGTGACAATAACAGCCCTATAGAAGATTGTGATTTTAACTATCTAGCTTGATGTGTCATGTTTACTTGCTTTGGCAAGGAGACAATCGCTTATGTTTGAGCCTGCTAAGGCCTAAAAAAAGAAATTGTTTGTTTCCTGTAACGGTTCGAAAAAAATAGGGTAGGTAGGTCGGTAAAAAAAATTTTTTTGCATTATTTTTTTGGTCAAAAATGTGTGTTTATGAATGTTTTACGTTGATTGGGAGTTGGGAGGGCAAAAAAAACTTTTGGGTAGGGATTTTTTTGAATAAAAACTTGTTAGGGTAGGGTTACAGGAAACAAACACCTTTTTTTAGGCCTAAAACATGTCACAAATCCTACCCATGCATACCGACATGTGCATTTCTTATCAATTGCAAATGCCTGTCTAAGCTAGTTGTGTATACAAGGGGTTTTTGACAACCCGACCTTTATAATACAAGTTGAAATCATTTTCTTGCAAAGAATTGCCTCTTTTCTTTAATTATGCTAAAAGACCAAAGAGATTCAATCTAACACTTGGTTGAATAGAACCCCCCTCATACAAGACAAATAAATACCCTACACAGAAAACCTTGATTTCCAATGTAAGCTTAATATATTAATATCTATTCTCGCTATTGCTGCAAACAAATGCTGTTCCTACAAGATAAGACTAGTGGCCAGAGAGCTGACCCCTCCCTTCTGACCATGCAGTGATGGCTATTATTAGCTCCCTGCTGCCTAGCAATCTCCAAGGAGACTCACCTAGCAACAAGTGTACATAATACCTGTCCCTAGATCCATGGAGTCAGCATGACATGGCCAAGATTCACCTGATCCTCAGGCTGAGATAGGTATAATGCCCCCAGCACTATACATTCTGGGTGTTAAGTAGGTTTGATGTATCTCTCAAACTATAGATGGCAGCACAACTTTCATGAGTTGCAGTTTGAGTTACAGACTAGATCTCAAGTGTGTCCCACGTGAGGATTTATTCAGAACTAAACCTGGAGTGAAATCAACTCAGGTTAGATCAGTGAGACTTAGGATAGAGCCAGATAACACAAGACTTGTAGCAAGTCTAGGCCAAGCTATGCAACAGCCATACCACAGGGAATGGAATGAGAGAGCTATAGCTAGTCTGCACTTTTACTGCCATTCTGTGTACTTGTAAATGGTGGGGGAAACCTGAACTTTAAACCCCATTTTACTTGGTATAAAGAAACCTACTGAAATTCATGCACTTCATAATGTAATAGTAAATCAACACCCTTACCCCATACATACACTCACTATCACTGCAGATTTCCAGGTGTGTGTGTGTGTGGGGGGAGGGGGGGGGGGGTGAGAGAGATTCTACTTCTATGGTACAGGGAGGGGCTGCAGGCTCGATAAAAATGAATGGGTGAGGCCTTTTCCAAAATAAAATTGTCAAATGGCATCTGGCATGTGCATTTCAAATCAACTACAAATGCCTATCTAAGCTAGTGTAGAACCCATTAATAATTCAAAACATTCATTTTCTTGGAAAGAACTGCCACTTTTATTTTATTTTACTGAAATCCAATGGGAATGCCCTAAACACACCCTCTATTGAAGCATGACATGTACATGTTCATACTTCTGATAGAGGGACAACCACGGCCAGCAATAATAGCCTGGCTTATTGACTGTAATGAAAGGTGATTATAACCCTTCCAATGCTGAGGCTACTTTCGTCAAAAGCACAAGAACGCAAAAATCTTTGAAAACCATCTAAACCCTGTCATGTTGGTATTCATTGGATAGCTCTTGATGAGTGCTCTCAGATGAGTACCCATATGCAAGGGTTTCAGTCATATTTCAGGTTTTTGCATCGTTTTGTATTGGCCAAATTACTTATTAGCCACCAGCAGCATATTTAGGATTAACTGACATTATTGGCACTTGCTCAGCTGGCAGAGAGTCCTTATAGGTAGACTAAGGCTCCTAGTCCCTGTAATGTCCACCTTCCCTTATGTGTTGACCAAGCACTGTGGTGTGGTACCAGGTTTGGTAGATAGATGGCACCACCTGCTCCTCCGATCTCTATATGTTTATCAAACTGAATCCTGGTGAGACAAATGTAAACTAAATTGGACACCATGGCCACCTAGACTATTCGGTGCCTGGTAACAGAAACAAATGAGAGAAAATAAATACATATGACAGCCTAGAAATCTAGGCTACCTTATAGGATGATCACAGTACAGCACAGCAGCAATGCCACCAAAGCTACCATCAGGGTCTTAGCCAGGATTTAGAAACTGGCTGCCTAAAATTGGCAATTAAAAAACTTTTGGGCGTCCAAATTTTTGAGGGGTACCACAATACACTCATAAACATATATGAATTTATCAAAATAAGGCATGATATCCTTATACAATGTCATAGGAATAATATGGAGATGAAAAAAATTGATTATATGCTTGATATAAACATTTTAAGAAATTCCTCACCAAAAGTTTTGGGTGTCCTGAGGGGTGCTTTTTAAGGGTTTGGGTGTCCAAAAAGACACCAAGACGCCCTGCTGGCTAAGACCATGGCTACCATACTTGCTCCATTGCCAGTTCTCCCTGTATCTCTTGATATCTCATTAGTAGAGGGTGCCTATTTCAGACATATCTCACTAACAAAAGTATATATTATATAGAACCAGGCTACAATACATGCCAGGAAAAAAGAGAGGAACATTCGATGCTTCTTCACATATTCGAAAAAATTCATGATGTCGCTAAGTTTCTTTTTTTGGAAAAAGATAGTCTTGTGAAGAGACATTTCAGGATATGTTATGATACTTGGGAAACAAGATTTGTCATTGAATCGGATTGTACCACTTTATTGAATCCCATCAATTTAACATATTGATACTGAAATATAAAAAAAGTAGTAACAGTAGCAGCAGTATTGGTAGAAGTACTTCAGTAGAAAATAAAACAATGTCATTAAGGCGACCCTTAATTGATTTGTAGTTTCCCGGATCTTTCCCGGACCATTTTTGCAGAGTCGGTAGGGAGGTAAATAAAAATAAAATAAAAAATCCTATTTTTTATTTTTTTTCTGAACCCGAGCATTAATGAGTCGGGAAATAAAATAAGGCTATTAGGTCAAGTTAGATTTAACTAAACATTCTTTTCAGTTTCAAACTTTTAAGTGTGAGGTTTTCATGTCATTTTTTTTTTATTATTTAGAAGGCATTCTACTATCAAAGTATACATTTGTATAAATATATATATATATATGTATATATATATATATATATATATATAAATATATAAATATATATATATATATATATATATATATATATATATATATATATATATATATATATATAAATATATAAATATATATATATATATATATATATATATATATATATATATATATATATATATATATATATTGACAACAACAAATCAGTTGCGGCGAGGTTTCTGTTTTTTATTACTCATCGGATACTTTTAAGTTGGGTCGGTCGTCTATAATAAAAACAAAATTAATACTGATTTTTTTTTCAGTCGGGTGGTTTTCTTTTAGGTCGGAGGATCCAGGAAACTACAAATCAATTACAGGTCGCCTAAGACTTCATGATCTAGAATAGGGTTTAAATATACTTACAATGGCATGATGAAATATTAGCTCATAACCCTGCCTATTTCGAGATGAAAAGATCATGTCCAGCATGTCATGAAGAAAGTAACCTGAAATAAAAGAAAGCAATGAGTAAAATAAAAACATCAATCCACTCACAAACAATTCATCACTTAATATTCCTATATGAATCAATCATTTGATACCATTGAATTGCAAATATCTTTAAAATCCCATAGACAAGGTATGTATATATAGTAAACACTACTACCACTTACAGGAGGACTAGAAAATGGTATTTGAAGAGAGATGGTCTTTACATACAGTTACTTTTAGGTAGTAATACCCACCAGTGGGAGATTCTTTGTCTTAACTCTACTTAGTTATTTTCAGGCTAAATTTCTATGTCAAACCACAGGTCATCTTTAGAAAAAGGAGTCACTTTAAGGTCTTGATAAACAGGGGCCTCCTCTAGCAGAGGAGTCTCAATATGGTTTGATAGCATGCTATGCTCTCTCTCTGTCTCTTTCTCTCTCTCCACCCCTCTCTTTCTCGTTCTCTCTCTCTCTCTCTCTCTCTCTCTCTCTCTCTCTCTCTCTCTCTCTCTCTCTCTCTCTCTCTCTCTCTCTCTCTCTCTCTTTCTCTCAACCCCCCCCCCCCCCTCCCGTGCCATTTTGGGGATACTTTGATCTTGGTATCAGTTTTATTTATATTTCCTCTGAGATGTTTTTTCTCCTCTCTCTCTCATCTCTGCCTGTGAATGCTATTATCTCAAGGTTATCACATAAACATTTAGTTATCCCCTCTATAATAACCCTGACTGCTCCAAGGTGAAGTCAAGTGAGAGGATTGAGGGCTCCAATTTCAGAGATTTTGCCAATTGTCCACAATCGGGTGGTGATTTATCTCAAACAACTCCTTGAAAAGCTCTGGTGTTTGGAAGCTTTCTTAAGATCTACATAAATTCTCTTCTCCTTACCCAAGGCAAGTGAAAATGTCCAAAATCAAGTTTGATCTTTTTTTAATTACTTAGTATTTTTTTCAATATTTCTTTAGAGAAAATGGAGGGGAAACCCTTAGGTAGTTCACACTGATATGCGTTTTCCATCTGATGGGGATGCATACATATATATATATATATATATATATATATATATATATATATATATATATATATATATATATATATATATATATATATATATATATATATATATATATATATATATATATATATATATATATATATATATATATATATATATATATATATATATATATATATATATATATATATATATATATATATATATATATATATATATATATATATATATATATATATATATATATATATATATATATATATATATATATATATATATATATATATATATATATATATATATATATATATATATATATATATATATATATATATATATATATATATATATATATATATATATATATATATATATACTGTGTGTACATGGAAGCCTAGAATCCAGGCTAGCCCAGATTCATTTTTAGCCCAGATTCATTTTGAAGACCACTACCAAAGAAAGCTTGTGTAATCTTTGTACAGACTCTGACCATTGATTCTATTGTTTACACAGGCTGAACTCATTCATGACAAGAGTGCCCAGGAGCACCACACGCACTGCACTTAGGTAAATATACCGCGATACTAGGTCAGAAATGTGTCAGTGTCAGCAATAGCATGATCATCAGAGAAATAGATACTCTTTAAGTATAAGATAGGAAGATGAGGAGCTTTTGATTGTGGGTAAAGGGAAAGTGTGTGATGCAGTGCAAAGAAGTGAACATGTGAATCTGTTTAGGTCTAGAATAAAAAAATGTTTGTTTCTTGTGACAGTACAGGGAAAATTAGGGTTGGTGTCGTTAAATATTTTGGGGGGATTACTTTTTTGTTCAAAAAATGTGTTTTATTCATGATTTATGTCAATTGGGAGTTGGAGGGCGAAAAAACCTTTAGGGTAGGGATTGTTTTGAGTATAAACTTGTTATGGTAGGGTAAGCCTTATCACCTTTGTGTACTCATGGTACATAAGCGTGATATGCACACGTGATATGCACACATGGAGTTGTCTACATAATCATGGTTTTAGGGCCGAAAGTCAAGTGGTGAGGTGATTCTCTTACACAAGCTACTCAGGCACAGTCAAAGGTGGACAAGTCAGACAACTTACGAAACCAGTTACAAGATAAATTATCGTCTTACATTTATGCTAACTTATTGTAAGTGTGAGCCCCCACATCTGAGCCGCCTAGCAGATTGTGCTCAGTTCATAGTGGACATCTTACGAAACCAACAAGATTAATCATCATCTAATATTCAAGCTTACTAATTAAAGTGTATTTCCTATTGTCTAATAGGGAATGGGATGTCTGCATTGATATCCCTTTTTTTTCGATTTGATTTTAAAATTGCTATAAAGGTATTCGGTTTATAGTCTTGTTTCCACCGAAGCGCTCACACAACCTTCCTCCCCTAGCAGGCCTGTACAAACGGAAACAATTTCAATCCCCCAAGGGATATTCCAGAGCAGTTGGTAGCATATACCGCACAAGCTCTAAGGCCTGTCTTATTTATGCTAGTACCCATTTTGCAGCTGGGTAGACTGAAGCAATATGGAATAAACTGTTTTGCCCAGGACAGACCAACGTGCCCCGGCTGGGAATTGAACCAGCGACCTACTGATTATTATCCGACACCTAACCAACTAAGCTACTTTGTCCCCAAATCCTACATTTTCTGATATATAGATTCCATTCGATACGCCGTGTCTTGGCCATAAGCCTGAGTTAAGAACACCATTCCTTTCTATTTCTTTTACAAAGGCCATAAAGAATAATTCAATATTTAGTCAGAGTTTTACTTTGCATTAGTTAACCCATTCATACCCGTATCAGCCAAAACTGCTACTAGTCAAGTAGATCTCCAGGTATGAAAGGGTTAAACAGGAAAATGTCTCGTAAAAGTATATTTTTATTAATAATTACGGCAGTGTTGGTGTAGGAAATAATGATTATTTTGATTTCATACCCAAACTTTTGATTGGATTTAATTGAGAAAAAGAAAATATTGATTTGTCAACTATCAAAGCAGTCATGGTGGTCTTGAAAGCGGTTCAGACGCTTGCCTGTGGCGCAGACAACCCAGGTTCGTTTCCCGGTGGGGTCGCAGAAAAAGGCAATTTATTTCGTTGCTGCTTTCCAGTGCTTCGGAGGGCACTGTAAGTCGTCGGCCCAGTCGGCCAAGAGCCTTAGTAGCTTGTGTTTCTTGAAACTGATATACCGACTTAAAGTAAAGATTATACATTTACATATCAATGAAATCCTGGCCCAAGTCGTCTAACAGCTTGTGAACAGTTGAAAGTGCACAACTTACAAAACTAATAAGATTGATTATGGCTAACACAAGAGCTGAGATAAACCCCCATGCCTAAGCTATAGCAGCTTAGGCATATCTGCCGTTATTACCCCTGATTACAATGCTGCTTCAGTGCAATTAGGTCAGATCAAAAGTACTAATGTTAGTACCTAAGAAAGAATTGTGCCAGCTAGGTATGGTCACAACAATAACATTGCCAAAATAACCCTATTAAACTTAACTATTTCCTTCTATGGAAGTAAAATTACATATAGCGCCAGACTTAATCTGATTATCATGTTGCGTAAAATAAGAGTATTACTTCAAAATAAGACCATCTATAAACCTTACAAAAAAGACACTTTAGATTACCGGTATATGCTCTCTTTTATGAAAGTATTAAACCACTTAAATAACACATTTTGCAGAGTTCAGTGACACTGTCTTAAGCACCTACTGCGACCATTCATAAGTAGAACCAGAGGCATGAATATGATGCAAAGGCAAAGGGTGTGTTTTGAAAATTGGTTATTTGTGTAAGTGTATTTTGAATATATACAGAACTAGAAATCTATATTTCTAAATAAATGCAAATAAGAGGTTTGAGGATTTCAAGTTACCTCACATTTGATTTAGATGCTACTTTTCTATCTTATGAAGGGCCGTTTTTCCCTAGAAGGTGAAGGCAGGGCTCGACATTGGTGCTTGCCCCGTTGAGTTAACAGTTAGCAATCATCATGTTCACTGATGGGCTTCATGTTCACTGATGCCATCAGTGATGGCCTTCATGTTTACCGTTGTCACTAGTGACGCCTAGCGGGGAATGTGTGAATCACCAGTTATCATGTTCACTGATGGGCTTCATGTTCACTGATGCCATCAGTGATGGCCTTCATGTTTACTGTTGTCACTAGTGACGCCTAGCGGGGAATGTGTGAATCACCAGTCATCATGTTCACTGATGGGCTTCATGTTCACTGATGCCATCAGTGATGGCCTTCATGTTTACTGTTGTCACTAGTGACGCCTAGCGGGGAATGTGTGAATCATCAGTCATCATGTTCACTGATGGGCTTCATGTTCACTGATGCCATCAGTGATGGCCTTCATGTTTACCGTTGTCACTAGTGACGCCTAGCGGGGAATGTGTGAATCACCAGTCATCATTGACCTACAATTGTAAATATGTATGTATTGACATTCTTAAGAGTATTCATCAAATGGTTTTATTCCTGTACAAATCAATTGTTGTTTTTATTGTTATTTCACCAAAATGGGGTTTGTTCGGTATAATAAATCAAATATACCATGTCAGTGTGGGTATCCTGATGGAATGTCTCCCCTCGGGAGGATGGTTTTCCCTCGGGCTCCGCCCTCGGGGAAAACCATCTTCCCTCGGGGAGACATTCCATGATGATACCCACACTGGCATGGCATATTTGTATAATGCAGTCCCACTGACACAGAGCACTGCTAATTGTAAAGGTTTGCCTGTGATATTAGATACGTATAGCTCGATTACCTTGAATGAGAATAATTACAAGTCAATAAATTATACATGAATGCACTGAGCTGCATGTTTACATAATACAGAAAAAACCTCTCCTAAGTTGGTACACTGAGTGCAGACTTCACGTGAGGCAAGTTATCCGCTAACTAGTGCTATCATCTATTACATCAGATACAATTCAATGTGCAAGTATCAATAAAAGGAAACAATGTATTGATACATTTATCTCTCCTCAAGAAGACTTTGGCCTGATCAGCCATCAGTTTTCATTCTGACCATTGTATCATACCGTTACATAAAACTGGGGTCAAGCCTCATGTCAACAGCTAGAGTTGGGGGGGGGGGGGGGGGGGGGGGTGGCGGGTAGGGCTGAGGTGGGCGATCCCGCCTTTCATATCAGTGGTGAAAATAGACAGTAAAAATAGACCGGTCCGTTTCTACCGAAAATTTAAAGGTGCTAGTTAAGGTCTAGATGCTCTGACCACATTAATTTAGTAAGCAGCACACCCAGTTTCACATTTCTTCTACATTAGATTATATACCTATCACAATTCGTAAATTTAGCACATTGACCATGATTGTTCAGTTATGAAATGTATGTTGGCTACCATTCCGGTTATCAAAGTGATATGGACTGCTTATTTTTCTGGTGGACTGTACTATTCATTTTGATGAACCGTTTGACCACCAAGACTTAGCAAACTGTTTGCAGCACTGCATATTATATCCAGACTTTAAATATGGTCAATACAACTAGTCTTTGCTTGTCAGTACCATTTTTATGCTAGCTTAAGTCCATATTCATGAATTCGTTTTCATTAACTCACCTTTTTCATAGTAAGCAGGGTTAGTAAGGGAATATATCTTACACCCTACTCAATCTCGCATAGCCTAGCTATTGTATATTTAGGATAGGCTGAACAAATAGAATGGTCATGCCGATGGAGCTCGATCCCTCTAACAATTTCACCTTTAATTATAGAACTTAAAAGTATGTGGTTAAATTATCTAAGAACAAATCCACTCCCCTTTCCCAAACAATACCCCTCATCCTCAATCTCGTTAGAAAGTTGTACTATCATAATTAATCCTCTGATAAATGATGTAAACATGATGAAATCCAGATAAAGATAAGACAAAATCTTAACCTTGTGCTGCTGGTGGCTAATTTGGCCAATTCACATGATGCAAAGAACATGAGTCATGAACAATGATATTGAAACCTTGGCACATGGGTACTCATCTGAGAGTACTCAGACAGAGCTATCCAATGAATACCGACATGACAGGGTTTAGATGGTTTTCAATTTCTCTGCTTCCTTGTGCTTTGGGCGAAAGCAGCCTAAGCATTGGCAGGGTTAATCTTATAAAGGTTAGGAAAGAGAGTTGGTTGATTTCTCTGGACTGGTCTTGTGTTTACTAGTCCTAATGGTCCCTTTTCACTTTTTCACTAGCCCGGCGCCATACCTGTCAAGCTATGGATGACCTATCACAGGTTTTACACTCTCCTCAGATTCTCAAGCCTGTGCCTGGGAATCATAACGCTTTTTCATTATTAGCCCAGGAGCAATTTAAGACAATAAAGTTGCTCCAACTTAGCAGTAACTGCATGTATGCCTCATAAGAAACTGAGGCTCTGCTGCCACTCTAGCATTGTGATTCAGACTAGCCTAGCCTAGCTACAAGGCACTATTATGCAGGGTCTGACAATTAAGAGTTCAGGCTAGGGGCCCGAAAATGTCTTTTGATAAAAAAATAGTGGTCAAAAACAGGATTTCTGGTTAATATACATATCATTTTGGGCCCCTAATCTGGAAAAGTCCAACCCAGTTATGATTTTACTATATAATATATATAGAAGCCTGCATCTAAACTAGATAGGGACTTGTAGCCTATACTGTTGGCCATTTAGTTCACACAATTGCCACATGAGGGAGATAAGTGTTAATAGATATTTCCAACTGACCTCCTAGTATACCGCAGTGCCATATATCCACAATGGAAGACATTTAAATATGGCCTGGGAGGCAGGCTAGCTAAGGCTAGCCCTGACCACAGTGACCGGGTCCTGACACTGATGCTTAGCCAGGGAATATTGACCCCTACAGCAGCCCTGACCTTCGACCACAGGGTTGAAACAGGCCCACAGGGTTGAAACAGGCGACCCTAGCATACATATTGCAGTAATGGGGAAAGAGCCCTTATAATGACTGGCATGGCCATACGCTGGGTGGTGGGGACCATGCAGAACTGAACATTTTGAGGGCACTGGCGCACTGCTCCACTGAGGTTTAAATCAAGGTCATTCTTCACATTGCCAGGCAAAACAATTGTTTTATTTCTTAGTAAAATTTGATACACAAAAAATCATTTTGTCCTATATTATAGTTATTGATAAAAAAAATCTGCCAATCATTGTCATTTGATCTATTGCATCATGTTCTTGTATTTACATATATAACAATATTCCCTAATTGCCATTGGTACCCTGTTCTTAACCCATTAGCACTCAGAGCGGCCAAAACAGGCCTGACAATTTTGGAAATATTTCTCTAACAAAAGCATTTTTTGGAAAATAGTTGAAGGAAAAATGTTAGAGAGAAGTCAAACAACAACTCTCCTTCAACTATTTTGTGAACTTTTGCTTTATTCCAAAGTTATTTTCAAAAATATGAGAGAAGCAGACGATATTTTCTAGAGAAAGTCTGAGTGCTATTGGGTTAAATTACCATTGTTACCCTTTCCCTAATTAACATACAACTGTTGAGCTTTAGTGGGCTTTAAAAAAATTCTAAGTCTGGGAGCTCAGAGAAATATTAATAGCAAAAGCCCCTTAAAGTATATAATAACCTTGTTGCGATATTCCTTATCAAAAATATCGCAAACATCTTTGTCAGCCTGAATTCAAGGCTAATGGTAACCATGGGGTCCCATCACACCGCAGACCTGTGGCTTATCTACCACTAGCCTGCCTCCCAGGCCTTATTTTAATGTCCTCCCTTGTGGATAGATGGCTCTGCAGTATACTGGGATCTCTGAGCGAAATAAGTTACAGACTAGAGCTCAAGTGTGTCCCCCTTGAGGATTTTTTCAGAACTAAACCTGGAGTGAAATCAACTCAGGTCAGATCAGTGAAAGAGCCAGATATCACAGGCTTGTAGCAAGTCTAATCTACCACATGTTTAGCACGCTTTCTGCCTGTGGCTAAGACCCCTATAGCTGTGACCTGTACAAGCAATCTTCTATTTCTACACCACAATTAGTCTTCCCCTTGTCCAACTATGTATACTGTGGCCCAAGAAAGCATACCTTTCTATTTCAGAAGCAACTAGAAATGACCACCATATGTCAGATAAACCCACTTGTTCATGGCGTCTCATAAACCCCAAACACATAAATGCAAGAGCCAAAATGTTGCACCCCTCCCATATCAAGGTCCAGAAAATCCTAAATACTGAATGTGGCCCACAGATTGTGTACATACTAGTAATTATCTGGGTTAGCAGTTGTGGTCAGAGAAAGAGATGCATGCATGGGTAGGGATCGCCTGAGTTGACTGCTGCAGTATATACATTCTGTGCAGGCTAATATAAATATACATTGTATAATGTACTGGGCAGGCCAACCCAGGGCTGCAATATGCAAGGGAGATATATGGACTCTCGATAAGTATATAAAGGTTTAAGCTATAATAACACAACTTTGTATTAACAATTTTTTACAATATTAGGTAATACCTGGACCGGACGCTATGCAATGAATATTCCGTTGAGTTGGATTTATGTATTAAGTGTAGTGTACTGTACTACTGTATTAAGAAAAGATTTTCTTTTTCTATGTTCAGAAGGTTTGGAATGAAAATAAATCATGCTGTACATGAACTTGAACATTTCCCATATCAATATCATTATGATTATTCAATTTCATAAATTCTTTGAGAATTTTTACTTATTAGGAAGTAAGTTATGATTTTCCATTTTCCATTTGGCAACCATTTTTACTTTTCATGCCATATGATATGGGATGTTGGAAAGCACTTGTCTCGGCTTGCTTTATGAATCCATGTTTTGTTTTGTTTTCAGCAGGATCCTCCTGCAATAGGTCAGTAGGTCTGCCAGATGAGGAGGTACTGGCTCTTAATAAATTCTCTCAGATTTCTCAGGCTACTGGTGACACAGATTTCCACCAATCACAGTTCAGGAGAAAGCTCAAACAGTAGCTAGGTTCCACCCTAAATACGCCACTCAAAGTTTGACAACTTACAGGTTTTACAAGGTTCAAACCCTAAATGTCATTCTCAAGTGCACCGAATTTTCTGAGGGCAAGGGGGTGTGGGGGGGGGGGGGCACCTGCCACTAAAAATGCTTCTTGTGGGAAACAACTACTGCAAGAATAGAAACAGGCTTATAGAAAAACTGTGGGTAATCTCCTGAAGACTTGAAAGACCTTTAGGCCAAGAAAAAAATATTGTGTTTCCTGTAACGGTCCGAAAAAAAAATAGGGTAGGTAGGTCGGCAAAAATTATTTTTTTTGCTTTATTTTTTTGGTCAAAAATGTGTGTTTTATTCATGTTTTACGTTGATTTGGAGTTGGATGTGCGGAAAAAACTTTAGGGTAGGAATTTTTTGAATAAAAACTTGTTGGGGTAGGGTTACAGGAAAGAAACAACTTTTTTAGGCCTTATTGGATATTCACAAATCCTTCCCCCAGAGTTGGCCAATTGGTTGGTGAAAATACAAAAAAATACAGGTATAACTTGATAAACAGTTTTAATCATAAAAATTGTGCCTGATGTTAAATATGGGTGTAGGAGTGATGACAGGGAGAATCCAGGATAACAACAAATATTATGTCCCTGGTGACGATACCTTCATAAGGCCTAAAAAAAAGTTGTTTGTTTCCTGTAACCCTACCCTCACAAGTTTTTATTCAAAAAAATCCCTACCCAAAGTTTTTTTTGTCCTCCCAACTCCCAATAAACGAAAAACATGCATAAAACACACATTTTTGACCAAAAAAATAATGCAAAAAAAATAATTTTTACCGACCTACCTACCCTATTTTTTTCGGATCGTTACAGGAAACAAACAATTTCTTTTTTTAGGCCTAAACAATGTTCAAGTAGAGCAATAGGTACATGAACTATGAAGATAAGAGGGTGAACTTTCTACCCCTTGACCAAGCTCACGTGTGGGGTTTTGGAGGTGGGGTATCAACACATATATGGCCAGGTTACTCAAGAAGTGGTCTCACTGATAAAATGCTTATCTCTTCAGCATGGTAAACATTGAACGATATATATCAATAGTATATCAATAGCAATTGTTTTCAAGCTGAGGAGGGGAATTTTCAACAGGGCTGGACAAATAGCATAGTCCCATCTCCCGGGGGATCTAAATTCCAAAAACGGACCTGTCGGGCTGACCTAAAGTTGGATTCAGGTAGTCCCGCTGGACTATCTGAATCCTGGGGAAGTTCCCCACTAAAACACTACAAAATGGTAGCAAAAAAGTGGCAGGGCTACCTAAAATGGTGGCGGGACTACCTGATTTTGGGTTCAGGTAGCCCCGCCAGCCTACCTGGTCCTTCTGGGAACCGTCAAGCCCTGTCCAACGAAGAACTTTTGAAATGCATTTCCTATCCTTGAGTGGATGTGATTAAATACATTTAAACTTTACTAATATTATTTATTTAAGTTAATAACATGCCGATCTATCAACTACAGGAGAGAATACTTGACCCACTAATGTAGACAGTGGAACATAACTATTTACACTCACAGGAACATGGGTCAACCCTTCATGACTGTGGTTCTTTAGGATGCCTCTTTACCTTAATGGTAGCATCTTTAGCTTATAAATGTATTTTAGGACAATACAATGGACAAACATGATAATATGTGTGCACTCCCGAGCACATGGGTCACCCCTTCATGACTGTGGTGCTTTAAGATGCCTCGCTACCTTGGCAACATCTTTAGCTTATAAATGTATTGTGGGATATATTTGAAGGAAAGGTGTTTGTACAGGTACATCCATGCTCAGTAGATCAGCCGCTAACCTGCCTCCTAGGCCAAATCTAGATGTTATCTAAGGTATGGTACTGAGTAAGCTGGTGTTGGCATATCGACAAAGCTTAAGTCAGTTATATAATTAACATAGGTTATGTATATTTCTGGCTGCATGTACAACCCTCTCTTGTGAAGATAAGGAACTAAATGAACAACTTCATTACATAATACAGTAGCCACATATCCTAATGTGGGAGTGTGCAGTGAGTTACATATATAACAGGGCTCGACATTGGTGCTTGCCCCATTGCCCCGGGCAAGTAGAATTTGTAAATTATAGCTGTGGGGCAAGTGAGAATGTGTGCAAGTTTCGTGGTCTGTCATCCAAGCTTGTCCTTGAAAATATGCTTTCACATGCCAGAACCATGTTCTACTTATGACGGACCACTGTACGACGGATTTTTGCATATGACGGACCAAATTTTCTGGTCCCATTGAGTCCGTCATATCCAAGTTCACCTGTATTATAAAACATACAATTTTTCAAGGGCAAGTGAAAGTTGGAGTAGGGCAAGTGAAAATTGAATCTCACTTGCCCTACGGGGCAAGTCACTGCAAAAGTTAACGTCGTGCCCTGTATGAGTAAACCAGGTTTAGCCTAGTAGCTTGACATTAGTCTAGCTATTAGGCGTTACTGTGTTTTATTTTCTTGTTTATAAATGTATGCCTGCACCCAGAGTCTTAGCCAGGATTAAGAAACTGGGTGCCCAAAATTAGCGATTGGAAAATTTTTGGGCGTCCAAATATTTAAGGGGGACCACAATGTACTCCGATTTTAACTATAAACATGTATATCAAATTTATCAAAATAAGGCATGATATCCTTTTTCAAGACCATGGGAATAATATGGAGAAGAAAAGATTCAATTATATGCTCAAGATTGACATTTTAAGAAATTGCTCACAAAAAAATTGGGTGCCCTGAGGAGTGCTATTGTTGGGTTTGGGTGTCCAAACAGACACCCAGATGCCCTACGGGCTAAGACCATGCCTGCACTTGTACTAGGTTACATAAGGGCCTGTGGCTTACTGTTAGCCATTTAGCTCACACAAATGCCACTCAAGTGGATTATACAGGCATACTTCCTAAGTTCATAGCATACCGCAGTGCCACCTACCCACAAGGAATGACATCTAAATACGGCCTGGGACTGGGAGGCAGGTAAAATGTTCAGCAGAGCTAGCTGGCACGTTGTGTAGAGACACGTGAGTGAGGCCCAGCCTGAGCACTGCTACTGAGCACTTACTGGCTGCTGCGCTATTTATGTGTTCACGCTTGAACTCACACATTCAGCCCTCCAGGGCATAGAGAGGCCACACTATTTAGTAACATCCTTCCTGCGAAATCAATTCTCCGATAACATTCCACTGTCTGAGAATTGTCCACCAGAAAACCAGCAACAAATCGTCTCTTCGCTTTACTTATTCATTTTTTGTGAATTCATCTAATGTTTTGGCAGTCAAACAGCATTCTTTTCAAGGATATAGCGCAAGGAGTATGGGTAATCGATTACCTGCTCAGTACAAATATGTCACTTACGTGAATGATGCACTTGCTAGGTCAGTAGGTGAAACATGCGATCAATGGATTTCTTATATAATCAGGGCTCGAAACCATGATTACGTTCCTTTTTATACATGTAGCACACTTTTACCTGATTCAACTCAATAGGAAGGTGGATTTTAAATCACACCAGTCTACATTTTTGAAGGCATATATCAATTTCCCTCCTCTTAGAATTGAGGTGTAGGTAGGTATCATTACAGGATATGGCCACAGTACCAACCGTCCTGGCCACCACGGTACCGTGGTGGCCCGGACGGTTGGGAGCAATGCTTCCTATCATTCGCACTCCCTAGAGAACGCTACCCACCTGGCCGGCACTGGCGTGCAGGTCATTATCTATATGGGTCAAATGCAGCCAGCTAGTAGCAGTATACGATGGAGTGTTGACGCTAGATGTGACAGCCATACAGATTTCCACTTGCAGCAGAAAATTGAGTATATAAAAGCGGTTTTCATGGAAATGACTACAAGAAAGTGGTATATTTAATTTAGGAAGTATACGATACTCTGGCGTGCAGCTTAATATAGGAGTTTTAGCATGCTCTTGAGGGTTGAAAGTTGTAACAAGTGACTTTAAAAAGTTCTGTGTGACCATATCCTGTCATGATAGAAAAAAAACAAGTGCTCCAGTTTATTTCTCTCCCCTTGTACATGCCACTAGGCAGGAGATCGTTTATGCCAACAAGTGCACTTTTTTTTTGTAAAAACTGAGGTCTCATAATAGGATTTTGGGAGGCCTGATATCAATAGCATTTTCGCAGTGATACTTAGAAGGCATGTAACAATGGCTTTAACCCATTTATGACTGTATGTTCTCTTGTAACTGTCTGGATTCATAATACTTTTGTAAAAAATCCAATGGGAATAAGAATATTTTAGGAAGAGTTGCTAAATGTGTTGAGAATAAAATTTCTCCTAGAAAGAATTTCTGCCCAACACTTAATTTCTCCTAGTGATATGTTGTAGTTGCATGTTTGTTAAAATTGCAGATAAAAAACCATATTTTTTTTTCAGTGAAACTTTCAAAATTTATATCTCCCCATGCCAATGGTAGTTCATACACTGACCTAGATAGCGTGGTGCGCGTTGAAACATTTGAACCCCTATACAATTTGCAGGTACATCTTCTTTATTAGCATTTAATTTCCAACAAAATCAAACACCATAGCTGCTCCTTTATAACTAATAATACATGTTGATTTCATTGATTAAAGGGGCATTTGATGGAGTCAGTACCAATAAGATTTGTTTCCTACAATAGAGCTAGCAACTCCTATGCTTCTGAAATCACAACCATTGATATTGCAGAACAGAAGCTTGTTACCTCACTTTATATAATACCTGCAGATGATGCTTGACCTTCCAGCCAGAACTGGGTCATGCACTGCTACTCATCTTGAAAGCTGCATGTCAACTCTGTTTAGGTGCTGACCATGCAGCAGGTATGGTCAGCAGGTTATTGGGGTTTACTGATTTGTGCATAGATCCCTATAACTGCTTGTCAAGGAATGATATGAACTATGAAGATCACCTGGGCAAGTGGCAATATTTTTTAGAAATAAATAAATACATATGTATTATGTAATGATATTTTCTTTCGTCTGGTGGATTAGGGGGTTAACAAGGGAGTTGCAGGAGACAGATTGACTGAAAAATTATTTTCTTTTGAGAGGCACCAAGTGTATAAACTATAGTGTGACAGGTTTCGTCATATCCTCCGTGAGTCAATTGGTGTAACTGTAAGCAGGAGTTCTGGAGAAACCACTGAGGGAGGATCCCTAGCTATGTGATGTAGTGATGTAGGGGATGCAACCGTGACTGGATTTCTTCTGCCGCAGTTGCCATGCCGATTCCTCCCCGCACATGCGCGTGGTGGGAATAGATTATAAGGCACACCCAGGCAGCGTGAACATACAAACGCAGCGTGGGGCGGGGTCCTACCGATTCCTCGTTTTGTTTTTGTAGTGACCGGCGGTCAACGCAAAAATAGCGCGATGGTCCATCCCATCCCCAGTCGACGTGAAAAAAGAGGGCGTACTTACCAACTGACATTGAAATCAGCCCCATACTGAATAGCGAATACGGCTTGATCAAATCTTCTGTCATTTCGGGCTTCCAGTAGAAACTGCAGATAAGATATCAAATGTGATAATGACCGTATGGCGACAAAGCTTGATAATCATAATAAACAATAATGTCGACATACATAAAATGTAAATCAAATCGGCTCATGTCATAAACAATGACATTTAAAACAACTTCAACCATTTCATTATCCATACAGGCATACTCTACAAATATCAGTTAATAGTGGGTATATTATGAATGAAATGTAAGAGATTCGCCTAGTGTGATGACAGGGGTCTGTGCCCGATCTAGCCATACATCGCTTACCATAGCACGGCCCCGATGGCCGAAATCACAGAGTGGACGAACGAGACCGATATGTTCTTCCATCGCCAAATGTTCCTGCCGTTCTGTCGCACAACTTCGGGAATTCCTCCAAAGCCTACCAGTCTGTTTACAAGATGAAAACATAAACACGATATACAAACTACCGTCCCTCCAAAATAAGAATACCACACATCTGAATCTTCCATATCTGTGTTTGTGTTTACAACTAGACGCGTAATGTCCGTTTAGTCCACGCCTCTAAATTTGTGTGATGTTATCAATCTGCACCTCTTATGTAGTAGTACCCGGCGAACTTTCACATGGTTACTTAACATGACCCTGCTCGTGACCTGTACGAGTCGTGCTTTCAACCAATCAAAGGCCGCTAAATAGAACCGCGTAGTCTACCCACAATGCATTGTATAAACAGGCATATCATTGATTGAAGTCGCGCCTTTCGGGCATCGCATGCTTGTCACTGGAGACATACGTAGCAATCCGTGGTTTCTCTTCGACCTACATTACATTTAGATCCCAATAGAGATTGTAATTACTGAATAAAGATTTTTTTGAAAGTTATCATAAATATAAAGAAACATATTTGTTTTGTTGTGATATCATTTTTTGTGTTCTCTGGTTCACGGCAAATTTAAATTCATCAGTAAATAACTAATAAAGTCAAAATTAAAAAATGTGAATTGCTATTTCCTCCGTGATACTTAAAATTATTTATAACATGAAAGTACTTAAAATGTATAATTTTGATGCCTGTTATATTTGAAATTCAATTTAGAACCAAGCAATTTTCTAATTACAAAATACAAATTCTAAATACAAACTCATTTATTCATATCCGTAAATGAGTTATAATTGTCCAATAATGTACCTTCTGCTTTTGCACATGGGTATCACTTGTTTAATGTATATTGCGTATTTGTTTACTTTAATGTCAGCATCCTGTAGGTGAGCACATTTCAAAACATAGTTTATCATGTGCTGTCTATGATGACTTTTGTTCATTTTCTTGTTTATATGAAATCATATTTTAAGGATTTTATATAAAATTGTAACACCAGTCAGAACTACACACATATTAAATGTATTTAACAAATACCGAGAATTCCGCTTCATTAGCAATCTATCGAACACAAATAAATTAACAATTTCATCAATAAGAGTACGAATGAATCGTTTTCATTGATAAAAACTGATAAATTACTGGACTTTATTAAATGGAAACATTATCAGTTACATAGTAGTATTCTACTTGTCATTGGAAAGTCGCTGATAGATATTGGTACCATTTTGACTCTGAAACTGATACAAATATACTTTGACCATTCTGATGATAACTGCTATCGGTGAAGTTTATGGTAGGTCCTCAAGGGAATGTAACTTTTTCCGAGGTATCTGTTTACTTAATAAGTGAATTTGGAAGCACGTGGATAAGGTTGACTTCCAAAGTGCGTTGAAAATTTCCAAGGTTTTCCGGGCTACATATGAATACACGCACGTGCTGAGATTCTTTAATTTTTCAGCAACAAAGCATTATATAGATGAAACATGTAAGAAGTATTGAGGACACCTCAATAACCTTTTTGTTTGTATGTATGTATGTATGTATGTATGTATGTATGTATGTATGTATGTATGTATTTATACATGTATGCTTGTTGGCTGCAATTTCCAAATTGCAAAATCATATCTTATACAAGGTCAATTCGCGTAAGTGATAGGTTTAGTAGTGTTTTTACATCTGAACTTTTCCATCTTAAGAATTAACAAGTAGCCTTTTGCCCGGGGGGGGGGGCTCAGGTACAGAGGGGACGCATACGCTCGTTATCAAAATTTAAAAATACCCCTAAAGCACTGATTTCTGGCCAAAAAAGCACCCTTATTTTTATAAAAACGCTGACTTTTTCCAGTGAATAAACATCCCTTCTTTTATCAAAACACTGACATTGGATGAACGGGAACACGTATTTTAACTTCAGATGTTATAATCCTCTGCCTGTTTAGCGGCAGCAAGTGGCGGCAGAAAACTCGGAAGCCCAGTCACTTCGGGAGTCACTCGGCGTCAGAGCCGCGTATATTTCGTGGATTGTAAGGGGATTTTCACCCCCCATACTTCGTACCTGGGTACAAAAAAATACCCTCCTTTTACAAAATCGCGGACATGCGGAGGTATTAAAAAAGACCCATTCTTCCGTGAAATACGACGCGCGTGTTGCCCCCCTCTGTACCTGAGTGCCCCCCCCCCCCGGGACCTTTTGATCCTACGTTTAACACAAACAATAGTATCTGTATATACAGACAATATTATGCTTACCTTAATTGGTCTCTCGCTACATATCCATTCTTTTCTTCATCCAAGCTATTATTTTATGCAACTCCCACCCATCTACCTTCTATCTATCTATCTATCTATCTTTCACACGTCCCCACGTGCTGATCAGTGCCCTATCCATGCACCTTCCACCTGTACTTTGGGCTTGGATCCGTGCGCCCGGCACGCACTTTTTGGGCGCACGGATCCTTACTACACTGACACTTTCTACTCCTCCTGCGGCCTTTAGCGCCATGCCGCAACAATTGCCTTCCCCCTTCTCTGTAATTGTACTGTCCTCCCAGTACCTCTTTCAACGGGGCCCTATCTAGTTTCGTTCTAATAGTATTGTACATCTGGGATACATGACAACAACAATCGCAACAATAACATCAACTTTCCACATATCATGGAAAGTTGGTTATGTGCAAAGTTGTAACATTGCATGTAGATAAAAAAAAGTTTATCCGTTTGTTTGCTCTTGCAAACTACATTTCAAAGGCCACTATAATTTAGGCAAAACATTAGTTTGAATATGTAGGGTTTATTTGGAATGGAAACTTTTCTCAACAAGGGATGCAAATATGATGCGATATATTATCTATATGGACTTTAAACAATATAGGCCAGAGTATTATTATATTTCTGATATAAAAATTACTTTTTCTATGTTGAAAGACATTGGGGGTGCTCCGCAAAAAATGGGCAATCTTAATTTATAAGGATGCCGCAGCCGCATCAATCTTATTTTTGTCCAGAGAATGTTTTCATTCTTGGATATGTGATACCTAAGTACATATAACTAAAGCAAATGTAAAACTAATGAAATATACATGTATGGGGTGCTCTTAGTCTATGCTTTTTTCCAAAAGCGACCAATTTGGGACAATGAAGGCCATTACGTAGCGCATCTCTTGATTTACTCATCACTTTCTGCATAGGTTATTCGTTCACAGAAATATAAATTCACGTTCTGTAAGGATGACCTTTTCAGGTAGAAAATAAGGCAGCTGTACACCCGTACAAATTACAGAAAAAAAGCATACTACATTTTCGGCACAGCATAAGTTGTAGGGTTTACTTGGAAATAGGCGCTTTTCCTCAAAAGCGGTGCATATATATTAACAAACTATCTGTTATTGACATTTGAGTAGTATATAGACAGGGCATTTCTAGAACTTGGAGGTCCAGAAATGCATGCATTTCTATAACCATTAATTCTAGAAATGCCCTGTCTATAAGATATATGAAAAAGTCTAAAATGTTTATAGTGAACAAAGTACTGCAAAGCAAATATTTTTGTTGGTAATGTTTAATGATATAAATCGTTCATGTACAATGTATGTAGTGTACCTTCCTCACAGGTGTGAGCAAACTTTTGAATATGCTCAATTCTTTTGGATGCATTCAAGAGCACCTGAAAAATCCTAAGCGAGACCTCTTTACTTCACTATGAACAAGTTTCACAAAGATCTGAAAGGTTGGCTGCTCCTCAGGGAATATGAATCTTCTGCATCCAAAGGAGGTTAAAACTTGCTTAGCAAATAACCTGAAGTTAGTCATATAGTATGCTATGTAAAGTCCTTCATATCTATTTTTCCTTTTGATCCTCAGACAGTCTGACGATAAAAGATCCAGCAAATCATAATTCATCTTTATGCGAGAAAATCCAAGATATTCAACTGCATGCATTAATCTATCCAGTTGCACATAATACTTTCTCCCATATGGTAAGGGAAGATAGCCTCCATTGTGGTGATAAAGCAGAAAGTATTCTTCTGAAGAGAAGAGATGGTCTGGTAGTTCCACCACAACAAATCCTGGAGTTGTTTGTATCAGCGGGGATTGCTGGTTATACATGTTGATGTAGAGACGGAACAGTGGTATCTGTTCCAAAGCATGGTGAATTGTTTCTTTGGTAATTATATGGACAACTCTATTGTGTAGTTTGACTAGTAATCCAACATTGTTGAAGTGTAAACCGTCAAGTTCGTATTCTCCCCAGTTGAGTGACATGATCATAGTAAGATGTATCTTGAACCTCATCTCAGGTATAATATTCAAAGATATTACAATAGTAGGCCTGTTCATACTGACATTATCTTGTTAATCATACTTTGAATAGCATTATTTTTCACCTATCACATATTCCCGATATTAGGATTTATGTTATGCTAGATTTATATTTCGTTTGATAACCAAAATAGAGTTATGAAAGTCCTCATCACATACCAATGTAAATCAATAAAATAAAAAAAATATGTCTACAAACCATTTGTATCCAAGACAAACACAGGTGGAAAAGTAGAAAAGCAAAACCAGTAACAACACTTAACATTTTCTCTATTTATTTGAAAGCAACTCATCTAACATGATCTCATTCTAGCACAATATGAGCACATATGTTAATTACCTGTACTCTAAACCTTTAAATGCAGTTTGGTACACACATAAACCTACATAAACCTATTCCTAGTTTATTCATTATACCTCTACATTACATTTGGACTAGAAGGCAAAATAGAAAAGCAATCTCATGTATACTAAGTAAATGTTTAACTTTAATATCTAAAATTCTAGATTGGTCTGATACATGTCTGAGCGTAACTACATGGATATACACCTATATAAACCTAATTAAAAATCTTACAATAGTGCTTATCATAAACGTTAATAAATGCTATAGCTTTAAGCATAATACATATTTGATATAGTGATATACAATACATATAGAAGTAAACCCTTTAAGTGTATCATAGCTCTAATCAAAATTGTCAATCATCTTTATACCATGTATAATCATATAGTGATAATAAATACTATGAAATTTTGACCTACTTGGAAATATTCTCCATATCAACTAAATCATACAATTCTAATGATGCTGAGTGCAAATCTAAAAGTGGATATATAAACCTAATGTATATGATTATATTTGATACATACATATATATATTTTTTAAGCATCTCTGTAGCATGCATTGTTACTATACAGAGATATGCAAACTCCTACAAAAAATCTATGATTACATATTAGAGTATATATATATAAATGAAAAATTATATTGGACCTGGACAAAGCTAGGGCACCTTTGATTTCTATGGCACAGGACTAAGTCTAGGCTATTGCCATGCAGGAGTCATTGGTCTTTTATATGAGCTCTGGTATTACAATTAAAGCGTCATTGACCCAGGGCATTGGCTATGGTGCCTCTGAAGTCTTTGGTCCAGGTCTAGCTAGGGCATCGCCATTTTATAGTTATTGGTCCTGGACTAAGCCTTGGACATCTCCAAATGAAAGTCTGTGTTGAATGATCATCCTTGGAAACTTGTTGTGCATTTGGTGTCAGATGCTTCACAACTTGAATCTCATGTCCATCGTAGATTTTTTCAATAATGATTTGAGCAACTTTACAGCCCCTTACAATTGGAACTGTATGGTTATTAAGATTGTGAATAACAATCCTAATTGCCTCTGTATAATCATTATCAATCATTCCTCCAAGTGTGATTAAGCCATGCTTTTCTGCAACTTCTGAAGTTTCAACGATTCGGCCACAGTATCCAAGTGGAATGTGCATTGCAATGCTTGTGTCAATAGTAACAGTAGATTGCGGTTTCACTGAAATATCTTCACAGGAAAACAGATCAAATCCAGCAGCTGTGATAGATCTTTTATTGGGAACCTTTGCGTACGGTGCGAGTTTTTGAACTAGAATTTTATCATCTGTCATCTGCTCCTGGACAGTGTCATAAAATCTTTCAAACATTTCACATGTTTGTGCACTGTACTGGTGTAGTCCTTCAGCGTCCACAAATTGTTTCATTTCATCTGTGTATGATCCCATAGGTTCCATGTTGACAAGGTCTGTTGCGTTATTGAAGTTAGTCATCAGTGATAATCAAGATTGACAACATGCATCTCACATTATTTATGTACTTGTTTGTCAAATCAGCACATAGTTATGTCATAATTGTAGTATTCAGTGGCACAGTTGATGAATCTTGAACTTGATGTGTCCTATGTGAATATCCATATTCCTTTGTTGTTGATTTAGTCCAGTTTTTGCACAATAACCACCTCATGAGCATCATGAATTTTCTTAATGATAATTTTTGCAATACGATTTCCTGGATGAAAGTTTACAGAGTGAGCAGAGAGATTGCGCAGCACAACCTTAATCTCACTTCTGTAGTTGGCATCTACCACACCTCCTAAAGTTACTAAACTGTGTTTCGCAGCAAGCTCGGGGTTCTCAACTATGTGTCCATAATAGCCAACTGGAATCTGCATGGCAATTTTTGTATCAATAATTGTTGTGGAGTTAGGTTCAAGCGTGACTGCTTCAAAAGCAAATAGGTCAAAGCCTGCAACTCTTGAAGATATTTTTCGTGGTTTTATGGCATGACGATTTAATTTCTTTATCAAGAACCTTTTTCCTAGTACCATTTGTACCATATCTGCAATCATTCCCCTCCGCTTAACTGGAGACTGATCATCATCACTTTCTATTTCTCCTTCTGATAGGGTATCTTTAGTTGGCCCTTCTAATTCACCAATGGCTCTCTTAGTTCCCGAAGGCTTTGATTCTTCTTTATTGCTCATCATGTTACTTTAGTGGCTTATCAAGTAGCTCAGGACATCAATCTCAGAAGTTTTTGTTTTAAGTTCGTTATTTGTTTTGAAGGTCAACATTCATTTTTTCATGAAGCTATGAGCTATTTGCTTACCGATAAAATCTGAATCAAATATATCTAAATCGACATTGAAGTTATGCTCCACAATTGTATTGATTAAAAGATCATTTGCCAGGAGATCACGTTCATTAAAAAGCTTTAGAATTGTTTCCATGGAATGCCCTAGAGCTCTCATGAAAATGAAAAATATAACATATTGCCCACAACTTGATGACAAAGGATACTGCAGGAACCTTTTGTTGTACCAATATTCTCTACCAAGAAACTTAGCAAAGCTTGTTGTAGGTTCAAACCCATATGAATCAAAGTATTCTCTAGGACCACTTACAGGAAAATAAAAGCAAACCCAGTGTTCACCTGGTTGATTTCTTTTATGAGTATTTGCAACATATGCCAAAGGTCTATTCTCTGGTACTGTAGGCAAGGTGTCAGCCGCATGGGTTGACATGAATACATTTCTGGTATATGGATGACTTTTAAGAATGTGTGTTATTTCTTTATTATTCATAATAGATGTTACGATCCTTATCAATTTCTAGAACAGAATCATATTCCAGATAACACACAATTGTAATTCCTGTGTTATGCGGTTTATTAAGTTTAATATCTAGACTGATGTTTCCCTCTTGTATAAGATTAAAATTTCCACTATCTGAATGATCTGGAGTTAGATCAAAAGCATATATTGCATACCCATTCTTGAAATCTTTCAAAGGCTGTATACCTTGATTGATATTTTTGAATAATCTCCCTGTACCATGCAAAAGTGAAAGGTATCCCTCAAAGAAATGATCATTTTCAAAATCTAAATCAATATCTTGAAATGGAACTGGCTGACCATTTTTTCTTAGAATTATATGTCTTACTTCAAAATGTTGAAAATTGAAAGGATTATGATGGAGACTTCCATTGAAACCACTGCTATCAACGAGACCAAAAACAATTCTTCGAGGAAGAATACCATTCACAAGATTAGGTTCAGAGAGATCACTTCTTTGAGCACCTCTAGTGAAAAACTTCATCTGTATTTTTCTCATCGGATATTTGGCATTTCTTGTTAAAAGTGCCATTTCATGAGCCTCTCTTACACTATCACTAATTGTTTTGTGAGCTGCATACAATACAGCTTTATCAATTGCAATGTTGTAACGAGAGGTGTCATCAAAGGCCATGAGAGCAAACTTTTGATCAGCTCTTTGTAATTTGATATTCATTTCAACTTTGTTTAACAGGAGTTTTCCCTGACTGAAAATTTCACTGTGCAAACGTCCCAAAGTTTCAAAGCTTTTACTTAATTTTGATATAAACAACCTGGCAGTTGCCCCTGAGTTTTGAGTCTTTTCAGTGAGGTCAAGGTCTTTAGAATAAGAATCTAACTCTCCCTTGTCTTTGTAAAACAAACCAGTTTTAAGATGCTCTTCTTTTGAATCAGAGTTGTATGAAAGAAGACACTCCAAATATGATCGATAAGGATACAAAGTATCATTTCCACTAACGGCTTTCCCATTCAAATGAACCTCAATACTTTTGAAGCATGTCGCATGGAAGTAGTTGATTGGGAATACCAAAGACTGGTCAGGGATTGCTGCCTCTGGATCAGCATCTTCCTCCAGCTCATCACCATCTTGATCTAAGATCCGTGTTTGCATATACAAAAAGATATAATCAGGATCGATGTATTCACGATCACCAGTGTGAATTTTGAATTCTAAAGGACCTCCTCGATCAAGTGATGTCAAGGGATAGTACTTTTCAAAACGAGTTCCTTCTATGCTGGTTTGTGTTGGAGGAAGATTAAATAAATCTAGTTCGGATTTCACACATTCACAACTATCCATATGCAAAAGTGACATTTTCTTATTCAAATATGTCTTCTGAAAATTTTTGTCTTTTAGATTTTTTCTGTACTCTGTTTCGAAGTCGCTTCAAACACTTAGCTCTGTGTTTATATGACCCTCCCTTCATCTCAGTAACTTTTCCAATGAAGTCATTTAAACCCTCTTTTCCTCTGTGTTTTAGGGACTCTTTAAATTCTTTATCTTCTAATACCACATCTGATAGTACTCTTGTTCCAGTTTTCAAAAGAGATTTACCAGCAGATTTTGCTGTTCTTTTCAAGGCAGGTACTATTGTCTTTGATACTATAGGCATGACCTTTCGGAATAAGGAACTTAAAAACCCTCCAAGACCATAGCCATCTTGCTGTACATCTCCAACAAAAACTGGAAGACCATGTCCATAATGAACACGATACAGTTCAGGATTAGGAACATATGGCACTCTAGTCATGCTTTACTTTTTGTCTAAAATGGAGTTTAACAATAACTTTACCGTACTTAAAACGTATACATTGTCCTAAATCATCTGCAACTTTTATCTCAATATGTTGAAAAAAGTCATTTGCCAATGGAAGATAGTGAGGTGTCTCAAAGACTTTTTGAATATAGTCTCCATTTTTACCATCGACAGAAACGGTCCTTAACAATGGTACAAATCTGTCTCCAACTAGTGTGTCTTTAACAATATTTGAATAGACATAGAGATTATATAGGTCTGTGCCAAGTACAGGCTGACTTTTTGATTTAATTTTCTTTCTTTGTTTGGCTGCCTCTCCCCGATTATCAAAGAGAGCACTGGTAAATCCAAACATTTCAGCAATATCTGAATGAATTTCAATGAATTCATTTTTTGCCAAGACAACAGTAACACCATCTTTTAAATCATCACTACTATCATTTTCATAGTTAAGCATTTCTTTTTTAAAAAACCCTTTGAATATGTTTGGTATGGTATCATTAATGGCTGTAATCAAGGTATCAATTGATCTATAAAACCCTGGCTCTATCTGTCTTGTAAACAACTGAACAGTTGGCCCCCTCTGGATACCTAAGTGTACTACATTATGGGGTGGCAAAACATTGTAGAATGAGTATGGATAATTTATTTCAACCAATGCTACTTCCCAGTCTTTTGATGGTAGCTCTAAAGCTCGAGGAAGTGGAGTGATATAGTGACTCGTTTTGTTATTATTGGAGGAAGATTTCACATTACTTGGTAAAATTACATAAAAAGATTTGTATGAAGCATCCATTTTTCCATCAAATGGATATCCAAGATAGTCCACTTCCAATCTGCAATTCAGTACTTTTACCCTTTTTCCTTCCTGATTTTCGTGGAAAGGTTAACTTCATCCATGCATTTGGTACACCAATCTCAAGTAGTTTTCTATAAAATTCTAATGCAGCAATTGGAATATCTTTATCAGAAGTAATTGTTATTTTCTTCATTATAAATTGAAATAGTTTTATTATATTTGAATTTGCAAATGGTTTACCATCTATGATTACCTCTAACTGATTATTCCATGTAATTTGATCCTTAAAACGTTGAAGATGATGTAAGATGCTGGAAACAAAAGGTTGAATTGCAGTTGGAATAGAATCTATGATAAAATCATAATCCTTTGTAGTATCATTAGATTTTGGTTCTGACATTGCTGATGGTATTTGAATGTTCCGTTTTAGAGCTTTTTCTTGATTATAAAGTTTCATTTTTACATCTGGAGGCAGAGATGTATCATAGAGAACATTTTCATCTTGTCTTTTGTCAGTGCCTTTGTGGGTTTGATACTTCTTGAAAGTTTCAAGAGGAATGATTATACTTTCTTGAAAGCTCATTTTGGAAAAAGGGATGTTAAAGCAGTCAAGGCAATAGGAATAAGTGAACCTAAGAAGCCACCTTTTTGTTGCAAGATTTCTCTTTTATACTTCATCGGTTCCGATTTTCTCACTACTTGTCTCATAGACTTTTTGAATCTTTTTAATTTGCTGTGGTCTTCCTTCTTTAATGGTACATTACCATACAGAACATTTATGATGCATTCTATTATTGCTTTAAGTTCCCCATTGTTAGCCAAGCTGATAAGCATATTTCTTCTTCGTTTCTGTTTACTTTTACCTAGAAGAGTTAGGAAATCTTTATGTTTCAATACCTTGGCCATTACAATGACGGAACGTAAACCCTTTGGAATCCGTCAAATATATCTGATCTTAATCTTGCCTGTGGAGGAGTCTTTTGGCTCCCATCTACGAAAAGATAGCCATTAGATCTATCTGCAGCCATCTCAAAGATTTTAAGGAACAATCTTTGGTTTCTAGGCATAATCTTCTTGGCTAGCATATATGGCATTGATTTATCAATAGGATTATTAAATATTACAAGGTAGTGCGAACACCTTAGGATTGTTTTGCGCTCTTTTCCTTCATAGAATAAATTTTGTAGAATCAAAATCCAACTGACAGAACAGTGGTGACACTTTTTTGAAATAAGAGATGTTAATGATGAACTTTTGACAGATTCAATCATTAAATCATCATAAATATGTAAACCATATTTACCGGGTTGTATGTAGGCATCAAGATTTTCTGGAAGACCTCTCACAGTGATAATTTCATTTTGAAACGTATTTTCAATCGTTCTTATAGTATCATTATATTCCCCATAAAACCATATTATATAATCCACAGGTTTGTCAATGAGGGAATATTTCTGTTTGATTAAACTTAAGCAAAATGTGGTCTTTCCAACAAGGGGAGGACCAGACACTACCATTCCAAATGGTGCTTTTATTCTTGCATCAAAAATGTCAAATGTCTCAGCCATGGTTCTTGATAAATTCTCTAGAGTAACATCCTATCTCATAAACATTGTTAAGTATGGTGATGTCACTTTTGATGTTATTTACAAATTGGACAACTGAGAGGCATTGATCCATTCATCAAAGCTGTCTGGCCATCCTCTGTAATGAACGAAATATTGTTTCTTTCCCTTTCTGACTCTCCTTTTAAGTATATCTATTTTGTATTCTTCATTTTCAGATATTTCAATCTTTTGTAATTCTTGTTTATAGAATGCGCCATCTAGAATTTCACCATTCAAGTCTATGATTTTGTATACAGGAGGATTTGTTGCTATTTGATCAATAACAGTGAAATATTCATCAGTCCATTTTGGAAGATATCCCTTTTTGAATATTCTTCTTAATTTTGATAAACGTACCTTGTCACCTATCTTGAATTTATATTGAGGAGACTTTCTTTGCTGAATATGTTTCTTGTACTGTTTTTCCCACAATATGGATTCATTTTTTGGATTGACTGCAGCTGGTGTCATCCCAATGCTTCTGTGAATACTATTGTTATATGCATAAACAAGGTCTTGGAGAACATCTATATAATTCAATGTATTGTGCTTAGTAAAATACTTGAACATTTTGTCTTTCAGTGTACGATTCCATCTTTCAACGATGGAACCCTTAGTATCTGATTTAGTAGAAAATAAGTTCACATCATGTTTTTTTAGGAAAGCTTTGAAATCTTTATTATGGAATTCAGTGCCATCGTCAGTCTGAAGATATTTTGGTTTCCTTGTTTTGAATAAAAACTGAAAGGCATTTATTATTTCAGTTCTTGTCTTACTCTTCAGAGGTAAAGCAAATGCAAAGCGAGAAAAAACATCAATAACTGTTAATAGGTATTGATAACCTTTATTGTATCTTTTAAGATTAATTAAAAATGCTAAATCAGCTTGCCATTGATAGTCTATGCCTTTTGATAAGGTTTTTCTTCTCTTAAATCTATGTCTTAGGGGTTTGTGAAGGGTGTATGCATCCTGACTTGCTAACCATATTTTTACATCTCTTAAAGTCACCTTCGTGTATTTCTCTTTGACAAATCTAAATAGTTTTGAAGCTGAAGAAAATCCAGCAGGATGTTTTGGATCAAAGTAGATATTTTGAAGATGATGGTATACTGAAATTGGTACTCTTTTGTTGCTTTGTTTTTGTCCTTTCATATTGAGTCTCTAAACAAAGATGTATACTCAGATCACCAATTTACTTGAAGAATATGGGAATGTAAGCCATTTTGCCAAGTTTCATGTGTTCAGGTATTTCAAAAGGAAGATCTTGTTTTCCTTCTGTTCCTGATTTAGCTTGCTTCGCAGCTGCCTCTTCATTATCTTTGTTAGCATTTTGGCGTTTCAGTTGCCTTTTTTCCTTTTCTTTCAAGTAAGTAGTCTGACAACTGTTACAGCGATTTGCATCTTTTTGAAAATATTTTTGATCATCAAAGGGTCTATGACACCTCTTACATTCACGAAAGCAATTCTGCGAGCATTTAATACAATATTTCTTTCCTTGTGCTAACTTATTGTATGATCTACACCATATGCAAGGTTTCTGAATATCTTCAAACTCTGTATCTGAACTGGAAACACTCATAATGACTGATCAAGTTGGCTTTCCTGAGAAATAAGGATGGACCGCTCTTATCTCACAGTTTTTTTCTGAGTGGTCATGGGTTTATGGCACTATTTTTAGGTCTACAGAGATACATTAATTCTTTGAACTCATTTCTTTGTGACAATCAATCCTTCAGTTCAAGATCTAAAATGAAAGCAACAAAACAATTTCCACCATTTAAAACCTTCCCCATCAACATTATCCATTTTATGATTGCAGCATGAGCAATCACATTCAATATTCTCAACACCAGCAGTTAGTGTAGGAAGCTTTCTATTATTAGTTGGAATCTCCATCTTCGTCTTCATTATCAGAACTGAGATTCTCAGATTCCGTTTCAGAAAAAGATTTCTCAGACTTCTTTCCTTTCTTATTCTTCAGATCTTTAAATATTTTTTTAATCTTATCACGTTTCCTCAACAAAATTTCAAACTCATCAGAGGAAAATGTTAATGTTTTGCCTTTATGTTTATCAAGAAAATGAATATATGCTTTACCACGATAGCGATTAATAGTACCCTCTTTACGAGAACCAATACTGACAACTTTGTTTGTCTTAGCCATTATAGTTCCATCATCTGAAACATAGTGTTCATGTGCCATCTCACAGTCTATTTCGTCAGTTACGCTTTTTTTGTTGAATAATGCCCGAAAGCTAAGGTTTTTATTCCATCAGCCAATACAAAGCGTTTATCATCCCATGGACTTAAACCTGTTTTCCTTTCCTTTGTTGAGTAAATTGTATGTTTTATTGATCTAATGGCACAAAAGTTATGTTTTTTCAAATGGCTAGCCTCTAATGTTTCTACATAATCTTCAAAACTAATATTGTCTGTGATTTGTTTTTTGAGACCTTTGGCTTTCTTTGTATTGCAGCCTTCTTCTGTTTTTAAGGCATACATTTTTGAACGCAGACCAACAAATGCTGATGGTGAAATTCCTCCATATTCATCTTTAAATGTTCCAATTTTTTTCTTATTTTGTTCAGAATAAAGTAATGATTGCTTTGCATAATTTGAGGTATCAAAGTATCTTAAGTTATTTCTAATGTCATTGTAAATGTTTTTGGAATATATAATATAGCACAAGGAATCAGTGTCTGTAAATAACAATACAGCATTTTCACAATACAAAGATTTAATAAATTTGTAGTGGAAAGAGTACATGTGCACTTTCGATAATTCTAAAACTGCAAAGCCAGCATAAATTGGTTTATTGAGTAATATTTGTGTTTTCATTAACTGCATAGCAACCAGTCGCTTATTGATAATTTGAAAGGTATGAAAATTAGGTTTAGAAGTAAGTGTGACAAACTTCTTATTATCTGTGACAAGTCTGATATCCACCCTCTTACGAACATCTTCAAGAAGTTTTCCATAAGCTGAGTTACATAAAAGTTTCCAAAAATCTTGCTCAAATGAGGTTTTTGCTTGCTTACGCTTCTCTGTATTGAATTGTATGAAAGAATCCATCCATGGCTTTTGGTCAAAGGCCAGGACTTTATGAATTTTGCCCAGTCTAAGACCTAATTGAAGATAAAGTTTCAAATTTCTAAAATGTAAAATGTACCTGTGTTTATCCCTCACTGATAAAATGAGTTTTTCTGGTCCTTTTTTGCTGGGTATCCCCAGGTTTGAGGCAGTCTTTGTCATCCATGGTGACCAGTCATCTGGAGGTATACTCATTTTCTCTGGGGCCACTGGGTAATCATTATGAAGATCATGAAGGCATTCGGGATATTCTAAGTCAACTTCGAGAATATAGCCCACGCATCCCTTATCAGGTATAGATTTAATCTTAAGATTAGACATTTCTTTTTCAGAAAGCCAATGGAAATTTGAGAAGGGTAAATATTGTGTCATTGCATAGCCATACAGATTAGTACAATCAAAGTACATAATATATGAATCAGGCTCATTGATGTTGTAATCATACAGTCTAGGATTATTAGCCTTAGCATATCTATTCATTATAGATGAAATACCTCCCCTTACCCCTTGGGAAATGAAGTTATACATATCAATTGAAGTCAATAACTCAAGTTTGGTATTAGACATTTTCAGTGCAGCATCCATGCCAAAGTGAGGGAGGGACAAATATTTAGTGGCCTCTAAGTTATAGCTTTGATAGGCCATTCCACGAAATGCTTCAAATACATCTACCAGCAGTAGAACATCACTTTCAAGATACTTCACCATGTATTGTTCCAGAGTGGTGCATTTAAATGTTTCCCAAACCTTTTTAGCATGGTCATAATCATCCTTTTTGGCTTTGGTATCATTGAGACTATCATAAAAGTCTTCTATTCTAGGTAATTTTGGGTAAGTTAATTTCTGCACTGAATCTAAAAAGTCATAACAGAATACCCCTTTCCTAAGAAAAAGATCTATATTATTTCCTGCATAAAGTTTAGTGTGCTTGAATTCATCTACTCCTTTGGTGAATAAGGAATTAACCAATTTGGAGAGAGAAGTTGGGAGAAATGCAAATGAATCAATGAAGATATATTGGTGGAAATAAACTGCATGGAAGCGCTCTTTATTTTTTGCAATAACTTTTAACTGATATTTTTTATTTTTTGCAATACGACCTAATTCACTAATAAGTAATTGCATATCATAGTTCATACAGTTGTGAGCAATACAAGGAATTTTGGAAGGAACAGATGCATATGTCAGATTACATCTGTTGCACAAAGCCATTCTGTACTTGCCACTTAAATGGTCATGATCTGCACACTTCCTATTAGATGATGAGAAAGCACTTTTACAGATTTGACAAGTTTTTCGATTGTTGAATCTTCTTAGATTCCATTTGGTCCATTTAATATCGTTATATTCTGTAAAAGTGATTCGTTGAATTTCTGAATGTTGATCTTGTAGGAACTTTACAAATACTTTGAGGCAATCTAATCCCACATATGTATATAGGTTTGAATTATGCTTTGGTTCTGTACACACACGTTTGGCCGAGAATGCTATAGGGACATGTACCTTTTCCTTGACAACCTTTGATTTGTCATTTTTAGGAACATCACCTTTAAGGAGACATTCAAAATCATAATAAATCACAAAGGGGCTTCGGAATTGAGCTCTGTGATTTGTGAATGAGAGATGACTGCCTTTTGATGGCAATGAATACCTTTGACACTTTTTCAAACAATACTGCATATGTTGACTAAGTTTTTGTTTTGAACTATAATTGCTTAAGCAGAATCTGCATATGAATTTCTTATAGCTATGTTGCTTGAAACTAGATCCTATAAATCTGGATAGATTCTTTATCAAATAATAATGTTTATTGAAATAAAGCAAATCGATGTGTTTACTCTCATGATCTACAATATTCTTACTTACATAAATAGGATATGGAACAGCTGAATATCCAAAGACATTAATTGATACTTGGTTTAATGCTTCAAATTTGCTGATGTCTTTTACATTCACTGGAAACTGTACATTCTTCAAGTTTAGATTGTCAATAAATGGTTCATAATTGTTTGGCTTCTCTGCATGTGATTTACATGGGTAAAGGTGAGCTAAAACGGCATACAAGAAACACTTGTTATTATCACAATTAACAGTTAAACATGCATGTTTTCTACTTATAACTTTTGGCAATTTGTGTGAGGTGCACCCACCTTTTAAGGGTTGATACTTGGCAACTGATAACTTTAAGGAAAGTAGCTGATGAAATGTCCATCCAGAACCATGCTCTAAAAATGTATCATATCCCTGAATTATATGTTCAAATACATTTAGCAAAAGGTCACGTATGCTGTTCTTGCCTATCACAGAGACAACTTTGGAGTTAAACCATGGCTGAATTTTCAAAAGTTCATTATCTTTCCATCGTTTCAGTTCAACTTGAAGAGATAATTGGAATTTTATGTTTTGAAGTTGTGAAATTTTATACTTAACAGTAGATCTTATTTTCTTTAGACCTTCCTTATACAGATAACTTTCAACATCAGTTAATTTAGATGTTGGAGTATATATATACTCTTCAGCATACTTCCCAAGTGCTGACTTAGATACTTGCATACTGAGTTGTTTATTTCATGATAGAAGGCATCTAACAAGTTTGCAGTATGAATAAAGATAGAGTTCTGACTGTAGTTGTGAGGTAGTGTTCCTCAATCTCAAGGCTTTATAGGGTATGGAGACATTTTAAATGGTATCATTGAATCACAAACAACAGGAAATGCATTTATATACACATATATATTTATTTGGTAACCTTTACAGTATACATAATCACCTCATTTAGATATGTTGATCATATCATTTCAATAAGGGTTGTTCTACCTCCAGTCACATGAAAAGGAAACCTATGCAGTCTTAATCACATACATAATCTCTACAATAGTAAAGTATATTTATTAAAACTAAATCACAGTAGTTATATATTGAAACTAATTCAAAGTACAAAGCAGGTCATTCACATTATTATGCATTATACACATTTACTGATACTGCACATTGGCCAATGCAGGCAGTATTTTATTCAATTGAAAATACAGTCAATGATTAAAAGAATATGATTACATAAGTAACATCTCAGCTTTGTCCATACACATTACTATCTCCTCATAGACACTGAGGAATTACCTCAATATGCAAGATACATACCCATACATATATATATGTATATATATATATATATATATATATATATATATATATATATATATATATATATATATATATATATACATAGCTATTTACTTAGACATACATGTTCATATTCAAAATGAAAAAAAGAAAAGTTCAGTATGTGATATTTGTACAAACACTAAGAACTATTTCATATCTTAGTACATTTTTCAAATTTTTAAAGTTTTATTTTTCACCTGATGAGCAAGTATTGTGAGAAGAGCCTTGTTCTTCTTGTAATCACTTAGAGTATTTTTTAAGCGACATTCTGCTGAAGGAGTATAATCCAGAGAGATTGCACGGACATGTTCAATTGGTTTAAATTGGTCATGCTTATGATACTTATGAATATTGTACATTCTCTTCGAATTAAACTCCCTCTCACAGTACTTGCACCTTAGTTTTTTGGATTCTTTTTAGGTTTTCTTCCCCTTGTCAATTTAACTTTGCTATCTAACGCTTGTAGACAGTGATTGGAACATTGTCCCTTACACTGCCCCCACTTACTGGAGGTATTTTCCTCCATTTGCTTTAATAACCTTAGGTTCTCTTCAATGACCTCGGTTAATTTGTCCTGCTGTTCGAGAACACGCAGGATAGATTCCTGGTTCGAAATCAATTTATGTTCTAGTTTGGATCCAGCGTTTTTTAATTTTTGAATCCAAACGAGGTACTTGGACCTCACATTTCCGATGTCCACTTTGGACTTTGAGGCTCCCAAGTTGGGAGTCAATACTTCTCTGGCTTCATTTAAAGAAGCGGTGACATCGGAGTAAGAAATAGTTGGCTTTTCTCGCTCAACTAATGGCATTTTGTCTTTACTTGTCACAGGATTTGACCCCTTGGATGACTCCACTAATTTCTTTTTGAGAGTCTTTTTAGGGGGAAGGTTAGCTTGATCTTCCCCTTCAGAATTTTGATGTCGTTCATTTTTACGTTTCTTAACGTTACTCTCTTTTCTCTCCTCATCACTTTCTAAATTCAGTGAGTACTCCCCAATATCGCTATCGGAGTCCTCATCCATAGGTTTGGAATCTTCCTCTCCGCTAGAATTGCTCTCATCACTTGAGGATGAGACAATTTCTGCTTTCTCTTGAACAATCTTTGAACAATTATCATTTTGATGATGATCATCATCATCTTCACTATCAGTGTCACTTTCGCTCTCTGATAGGTCAAGATCTGCCATCAGAGTAGATCTAATGGCCTTTTTGGGTGCTCCCTTTTCGGACAGCTTTATGTCCACACTACCATCCCTTCTAAAAAGGATGGTTAGGTGGCTTCTACTTGTTTTAATTTCGGATTTTCCGGTGCTTTTAGATCCAACAATACGGACATTTCTGTCCAACAGCCTATCTAAGGCCACAGCCAGCTCATTCATAAAATGTTTATGACTGAAGGTTTTAACCTGCAAGTGCTTCTTTAGCACCTTCGCCAATTCATGCCCACTTACTACTTCCTTAAAAGTGGGGAACATCAAAAGATATTGCAGGTTTTTATGGTGCTCTAGAACAAATTCAGCGAGCTTCAAATAAAAGCTCTCTTCGCACCTCTTGAAACTCATTTTTTATTAGAGTTTCAAGCTTAAAAAATGAATCTAAAGTTTTGCAGATTATGTCAAATCTGCAACCATTTATCGCAGGGCTTAAAGTACCTGACCCTAGATCACCAAAATACAAGCTATACCTATTATTTTCAGATGGAATATTAAATATTGACAATGTTTTAAGCCTAGGAAATGCTACATTAATAGGACAAGGGAGTCTAACTGTCCCTTGAATATTAATCAAGTGAGCCCTATACGAAAAGGACCTGTTTATGTGAGGCGTTAGCAAATCTGACAAATAGTTTGTTATTTTAGAAAAAGTATTTATGGCTGCTTCTATATCAGACTTTAAAAAGAGCAGCGTATACCCTGTTTTAGATATTCTAACTGTCAGATCCTTATCTTTTAACGTTACATACCCTACCACAATGTCAGAATTTAGCTTTTCACTCACACTTTGAAGATCTATTATGGTTCCTTCAGGCGCATGCAGTGCAAATATTAGCAGTTTTACTTGTATCATGAGTTATCTGGAAAACAAAAGAAATATGTCTCGGACAAAATGGCAAAACAAAGATTTTAAACAAAGTTATTCCCACATGTGTCAGATTATGTTTAGGCTACTGACTCCAAAGAGGTAAGCTTAGGTTTCGAATATAATTGTCAGGTAAAAAGGATAAGGGTAAAACACAGGTAGTTGAAGTAACATCAGAAAGCCAAAATAATTATCAAATAAAATCATGTATATCAATATTCCTAATCAATGGGGGAAAATTCTCAGGAGATTTAATAGTGTAACATATGTGATTGTAATTAACAGTAGCAAAAGCTAAAGGATAAGTAATGTATTAATATGGCTTTTATCAGGATGTTCTGGTTATTGTGTTTTTCTTCTGTATATTGTAAAGTATACTGAAACTTACCTGTTTCTATAAGAAGCAGCCTACCAGATAGGACCTTTATTGACTGTATGCTGATACTGATGTATCTGAAAATTGAAAAATCTAAGTTTGAAATAGTTTCATCATAAATTAAAGATATATTCTTAAAAGATCATGTTGCCATTGTTCAGAAATATTTCCATTCCAGCATTTAATCAGTTAAGCTCCAATGACCTTAACATATCTTTTAAGATTATTGAAATATATTTTGCCCTGAAAAATGTCCAAAGGCATTGCCAATATAATGATAATACAAAAAATGACATTGTCCAATAATAGGTTGATAAATTTGGTTCTAGTTGTGTACAGAAAAATATCCATGGTAGTCACAATATTTACTGATGTTCAAGTAATAATTGCTGAAGTTAGAAATAAAGTTTCAAATGTGAATATATCATGGATACTTACATTTATACAGAATAGAGGAGTACTGTTGATCTTGTCAAATAAGGAATATCTCTTCTAGTTCTTAGATATGTGCCTGTCCCTTGATTGATATAAAAGAAATGAAGAGAAAATACTCACAAAGTTGTTTCATAAATGTTTTGAATATTTCATCAATGTTTTATACTTGTTATCATTATGAACACAATGTCTGCTATACTTTGTATATTTATGCAAATATAGAGAGGGGGTTCTCTTTTCATGAAAATTTTACTTTTCAATTATTTCAGTACTAACTAGTATTTAAAGATTATGTTAACAGCAAATACTCTATTATAAGGCTAGGTAGCAATTGAAATCAGATTCCATAGCACCCAAAATCAAGATAAAACAAATGAAAAGAGCAAATCACTTCACTACTTTACAATACTAAGCTGTAGCATACACTTATGAAGCAATGGTATACCTACTTTGTTATATGAATCAGACTGATCTTCTAGCTCGGAGGTAATCATTAGCAACAAGGCCTTCCTTCCTGAAAAAAATAAAAACGAATGAGAAAGGCTTAATGTATATGGTCCTTTCTATGGCTGGATTATCTTAATGTGTTACCAATGCCAGAATTGTATGGATTGAACATACTTGTTTATATATAGGAAAGCATATCTTATTTTACTATTGAATGTCTTTGCTATTAAATGGTTATGACATTGTGAATTCAAACTACCTACCATTATCATGTGTAAGTTGCTCTGAATCATTTTACTTATAACATGTGCAGCAACATTTACTTATGAATGAAGAACATCCTTTCTTACTTACTGCATTCCTTAATTGATCTCACACATTATTTTGCCATTGGTATCAGTACATGTGTATCCCTAACCTTATCCTTTTTGCAATAAACCAACATGAAAAATACTTATCCTTGTAAAGTCACTGCCAAGACATACTTTCAGCAATGACATAATAGTTGTGTTTAATTTCCCTAGCATTTGAAGACATGTATGAGAGCTTATCAGAAGCAAGAAGAATAAAAACTTATTAGGTATCACAGCAACTTCCAATTTGACAATTGTAAGTTGTTCTGAACTATTTTACTTACATGTGCAGCAACATTGACTTAGGAGCAAAGAACATTCTCATTGACTGCATTCTTTACTTATCTCACATGCTTTTTGGCATTGTTATCACATCCCTGACCTTATACTACCTGGCCTAAAGAAATATTGCAAAGACTTTTTTTTTTTTTTTTTTGATCTCACATTTTTAGGGGCACTGTGGTCCCTTTGGCACAGTGCATGTCCTCCCTTAACCCTATCCTATCTAGTGCAAAACATGGTCTGGTACACATGACAATGAATCTAAATTTGATAAATACCTGCTGATATGTTGCAAACACTACTGACTATATGGGTACCCTAAATGTGTAATTTCTAAATTGCATTTCATTTCACCTCGATAGAACTTTGTCAGGATTAGAAAAATGATATACTTTCTTACATCTAAAGTTGCAGGAAATGAGATTGAGTCATTTTGAAACTTCTTGACATGAGCAATGGTGTTCATATGCTCCTAAAATCAATTACAAAATACAAGCAACATTTATTCAATTGCCATTTTGTCTTGCCATATGAATCATGAAATGTGGTTCATGGAGGGATTTCTTCATACAATGCTTAATCATGCACAATAAGTAAAATTGCATTTGATAATTTCAGAGAAAGGAAAATTAACTCCTCATGACATTTGTCACCACATAGGCATTAAAATGGAATCTTAACTTTTCTGCCAAAACACCCACAATTTCAGACACTAATTTGATACTAAATAAAATGCCTATCTTTTTCTCAAGTATTTAGAACTGCAATAACTAAAGGAAACTATTATTACACACAGTGAAAATATATTTAAAATATTCTTACTTACCCTGAATGTGATGCTGGTCCTTTCCTCCTTGCATATATTCCAAAATGGTACAGCCAGAGAGGGTGGTTGGAATGAATAGTCTGCTACGTGTTCAAAAGCCATCTCAGGGTTATTTTCACAGAGCATGAGCTTAAGTATCAATCTACGATTTTACAAATATGGTAAGGTATTTGTCTTTAAGGAATATATGAATAATTAACTCATATCCCAAAAGATGTATACCATATGTAAAGAGGTGATAGGGGTGGCTTTCTGGTATTTGGCAAAGTCGTGTGAAAGTAAAATTGGCAGAAAACTTTTGACCAAAAGTCATCACAGTCATGAGAGCATGTAATAAACTATGGAACCTAAGTACCCAGTTACTACAAACACATTGTTAAAGGGCAGGGAAAGGACATTCCATAAGCTGATTAATTTCATGGTCAGACCTTGAGACTTCACAAAAACGTGCAGTAATTCCATATGGCATTGTTCAACAAGTACACACATGCGTTGGCTAGGAAATGTATCCTCCCAGATTGCATAATAAACCATTCAATGTTTATGCTGTAGATGAACAGCAGTAGGAGCGAGACCCCTGGAAGGCCTTCATTGGTATAGCACATGATATGATCTCAGGGCTTTTTCCATGAGAAGCAATTCTGTTGTGAGCTTCTAATTTAGAGCAAACAACTCAATTTGGCAATTTGAATTAGATGGGCAAATAGAAATAAGATGAAAACAAATTTCAGGGATCCAGAGTGAATGGAAAGCATGCATTATGAAATTGTCAGTGAGAAAGGTAATGCTGTAATACCATTAGTCATTTCTAGATTTACTCAAAAACAAATAGATTTCAAGACAATAAGTGTGCTAATAGTGATTAAAAGACCATGTACTTGTTCTCCACCATGAGACATGAATTCCCTACCACCCATTTATCTTTTTGTCTCTAAGAAATTCAAATCCTCAATTAGGCATGCTACCATTAACTCTGTGCTTTTCAAATACCATTGATCTAGAATACTCTTCTCTTATTTTTAAGTGAATGTATTTAACCTTGAATCTTACTACAAGCTTGTGTCTACTTATGAAATTATACTCCTGAAGAAGCAGGGAGATTTTCTCCCTAGCTTAAATATGTCAATTTCTATTTCACCGGCTAATGGAAATACTGCACATAGAGTAGGCTATAATATCTAATTGCCTGTAAAATAGAAATTGTTTTGTCAGGCAAACAGCCAGGCAGACATTAACCCATTCGTGCATGGAGATCCTGACAAATTATAGTTCACATACTATGAAGTTTAAAAATGACTTCAGAATAAGGTTTGAATTGATCAATTATTTTAATGAGAGTTCTTGGCAATGAACTGATTTACATTGCTGTGGTAGATGAATTTTACTACAGATGATCATTATCCGAAATTTGTTCAAATTTAGGTGTTGTGGCTTTTTGCAGGCACAAATAGGTTAACTTGGCTCTCGTATCACTTTCAAATTCGCTCACACTAGTTGACCCCTGGAAGGGCTCCATTGCGTAAATGATATCCTTGTTATGATCTCACAGTGTTTTCCTTGAAAAACAATTTTGTGGCAAACGAATTTCATGGGGAAATAGAAATTGACTGAAAATGAAAAATTGTGGATCCCGATTGGATAGAGAGCATACACTGTGAAATGTCAGTGAGAGGGGTGATGCTGTGATTAAAATTAGCCATTTCTAATTTTACTAAAAAAAAAAAATAAAAAAAAATTTAAAAAAAAAAATTTAAAAAAAAATTTCAAAAAAAAAAAAAAAAAATTAAAAAAAAAAAAAAAAAAATTAAAAAAAAATTAAAAAAAAAAAAATTAAAAAAAAAAAAAAAAATTAAAAAAAAAATTTAAAAAAAAAAAATTATAAAAAATAAATAAATAAAAATAAAAATTGACTTTTGCTTGTATTATTGTCCTAATAGTGATTAAAAGCCAGTGTATGAATTATAAATTGCTTATTACCTATGCTAGAATGAGAAATGTCTGGACAGTAAATTTTTACTAAAGTCACTTTCAGATAATAGTATCTAGCTTTAAGCCCTTAATTTCTAATTCACCGGGTAAATTGAAAATATGCTGAAATTTCTTTAAGCCTGCAAAATAGAAATGTCTGTAAATATGCTGAAATTTCTTTAAGCCTGCAAAATAGAAATTTCTGTAATGATGGCATACATTAACCCGTTCAAGCTTGCAATTCCCTTCAAATTGTACTTGCCATGCTATGAAATTTGAAAATAACTTCAGAAGAAGGTTCAACTTGTTTGGTTATTTCAATGAGAGTTCTTAGCAAGGAACTTATTTACATTTCTGTGGCAGGTAAATCTTTATTTGAGATGCATAGTATCAGAAATATGTTCAGAGTTAGGTGCTGTAGGTGCAAATTGGTTAAAGTCTCGCTCACATATCACTTTCATTTGCTGACACAGCTACTGATCCCTGCATACCAGCATCATGGGCTTTAACCATAAATCTTTTTCCTTGAGAGTATGTAATGTAATGTTAACCAATTTGAATTTCCCTGGGAAATATAGAAATTAAATGAAATAAAATTCATGGATCTAGAGTGAAAGGAGAACATGCATAATGAAATTTGCAGTGAGAAGAGTGATGCTGCGATGACATTAGCTATTTCTAAATTAACTCGAAAATAATTGATTTTTGCTTGTATTTTGCATTACAAAGGCAATAACTATGCTACTAGTGATTAAAAGTGTATGTATTCATTCTCCACCATGAAATATAAATTCCTTACTTCTTACTTATTATTTTCCTCTTAGAAATACAAATTCTTAATAAAGCATACTACAATTCATATAAAGGCACACATTAACACATTCATGCTTGGAAATCCCTTCAAATCATAGATGTCATGCTTTGAAATCTGAAAATAACTTCAGAAAAGGTTTAACCTGGTCATATATTTCAGTGAGTTCTTACCAAGGAACTGATCTACATTTTGCTAGTAGGTAATGTTTTATTTAAGATGCTTAGTACCAGAGATATATTCTGAGTTAGGTGTGCTGTGGCGGCTGAAATAGGTTAAAAACATGTCCCTTCCCACTGGTATCCAGTTTCCAATGTAGCTGACCCAGCTGCTGACCCCGTCCTGATGTTTTGTTTCAGTTGGGAATTCAGTTCCCGTTACACCCAGTGTCTGCCATTTCTCTATACAAGTTGTCCTAAATCCAATCTTGCTTTCAAAAAATAATCACTAAAAATCCATTTGTCAATTGATTTCAATATTTCTTTTACCATTGTGACCACAAGAATTTTGTCTATCGTCCACTTGAGTTTTATGGCATTTAGTTGTATAATTTTGTAATGCCGGCAAGGTAAAATTGAACCTCATTTTCCCAGAGCTCTAAAGCAGATCTTGGAAACTGGGTCAGCTGCTACAGATAAAAATACTGCTTTCGAAAAATAATCACTAAAAATCCATTTGTCAATTGATTTCAATATTTCTTTTACCATTGTGACCACAAGATTTCTGTCTATCGTCCACATGAGTTTTATGGCATTTAGTTGTATAATTTTGTAATGCCAGCAAGGTAAAATTGAACCTGATTTCTCCAGAGCTCTAAAGCAGATCTTGAAAACTGGGTCAGCTGCTACAGATAAAAATACTGCTTTCGAAAAATAATCACCAAAAATCCATTTGTCAATTGATTTCAATATTTCTTTTACCATTGTGACCACAAGATTTCTGTCTATCGTCCACATGAGTTTTATGGCATTTAGTTGTATAATTTTGTAATGCCAGCAAGGTAAAATTGAACCTGATTTCTCCAGAGCTCTAAAGCAGATCTTGAAAACTGGGTCAGCTGCTACAGATAAAAATACTGCTTTCGAAAAATAATCACCAAAAATCCATTTGTCAATTGATTTCAATATTTCTTTTACCATTGTGACCACAAGATTTCTGTCTATCGTCCACATGAGTTTTATGGCATTTAGTTGTATAATTTTGTAATGCCGGCAAGGTAAAATTGAACCTGATTTCTCCAGAGCTCTAAAGCAGATCTTGAAAACTGGGTCAGCTGCTACAGATAAAAATACTGCTTTCGAAAAATAATCACTAAAAATCCATTTGTCAATTGATTTCAATATTTCTTTTACCATTGTGACTGCAAGACTCTTGTTTATCATCCACCTTGGTTTTATGGCATTTGATGAAGTAATTCTGTAATGCCAGTTAGGTAAATGTGAGCCTCTTTGGCCTATATTACCAAGTAGCACTGCTAAAATACGGGTAATACCCATTTTTTTTTTTCAAATATTTCACTACTTTACAGGTACAATTATATCTTTTCACCACTTAATATCTATTCATAATGACCTGAGATAAGAAACAGGTTGGAGAAGAACTGGGAAGGGGCACGGGTGTTTCTGACTGAGCCACCTAGAGTTATATGGTGGGGCTGTAGCTAGGATAGCTTACAGCAGGGGTGTCATATTACTAAGCGGCTGACCAGTTCATAACTTGGGGGACTGTGCAGACAGTTACATACAGAGCTTATACATGAAAGAATTGCATACATATGTACTTAATCTTTATTCAGCAAATAGATAATAATGTAGAAATCAAACTGGAGAAATTGGAGAAATTCATGTCCAGGATATGGAATTGTAGTTCATATTTGGACAGTCTACTACATAGTACATAATAAGAGCTCAAAGTACTGTGATACTTCACATCTTTAGGGTACAATGTTCTTTTGCATAGATACATTTACAGAATTAAGGCCCACAATCATCCCCTTTCCATGCAATATCACTGCGTTGGACTAAGATGCTATATTGAAAATGCGCAAATCATTACCAGTATTGTGTTTTCATGGAATAAATGATCATACTAGGGAAATACACTATCTAAACTAAAAGAATTAGTTTTATCATAATTAGGTACTGCTCAGTTAAAATTTTTCGTCCAATTAAAATGGTAGTTTTCTGGCACTTGAAACATGATTACAAACCCACAAATTTAGTAAGACTAACCTCCTGACATCTTTGCTGCCTTTTCATTATATGTCCACCTTCCTTCTGCTTTAGAAAATGCGAACAAAGTTTGTAGTCATTCAAACTGTATTTCTGCTTGAATTCAGTCTGTAATATTTTCAGAGTGAGTATACTTTTCCCTTATTGTGATATATTAAAGATTAAAGATTTCTAGGCAACAATCAATATTTGCAGTAACTCTATTAGCATACCCTACTGCCATCAGCTAGGATACATGCACTAACGCATGGTGCAGATGACATCACATGGTCCAAATTCAAGGGCAGATAATAGAACAAATTCCAAATGTATAGGTATATCGGTGCTCACTGATTATGAAAATATTTTCTTACATGGCTGCTAGCTTTTTTACTTTGTATGAGTAAGAAGGCAAGATTCATTCATTCAGCCTCACTTAGGATTTTCAAGTGCTCTTGAACATGCTTTAAAAATGCACAATTCCCTAATTGTATTCAAGAAAGAGCGTGCTATATTAGAAAATTGTCAAATAGTCCATGCGGTTTACACTTCAACAATGATGGATTACTAATCAAACTACACAATAGAGTTGTTCACATAATCACCAAAGAAACAATTCACCATGCTTTGGAAAAGATACTTCTGTCCCGTCTCTACATCAACATGTATAACCAGCATTCCATGCTGATACAAACAGCTCCAGGATTTGTTGTGGTGAAACTACCAGACAATCTCTTCTCTTCAGAAGAATACTTTCTGCTCTATCACCACAATGGAGGCTATCTTCCCTTACCATATGGGAGAAAGTATTATGTGCAACTGGATAGATTAATACATGCAGTTGAATATCTTGGATTTTCTCGCATAAAGATGAATTATGATTTGCTGGATCTTTTATCGTCAGACTGTCTGAGGATCAAAAGGAAAAATAGATATGAAGGACTTTACATAGCATACTATATGACTAACTTCAGATTATTTGCTAAGCAAGTTTTAACCTCCTTTGGATGCAGAAGATTCATATTCCCTGAGGAGCAGCCAACCTTTCAGATCTTTGTGAAACTTGTTCATAGTGAAGTAAAGAGGTCTCGCTTAGGATTTTTCAGGTGCTCTTGAATGCATCCAAAAGAATTGAGCATATTCAAAAGTTTGCTCACACCTGTGAGGAAGGTACACTACATACATGGTACATGAACGATTTATATCATTAAACATTACCAACAAAAATATTTGCTTTGCAGTACTTTGTTCACTATAAACATTTTAGACTTTTTCATATATATCTTATAGACAGGGCATTTCTAGAATTAATGGTTCTAGAAATGCATGCATTTCTGGACCTCCAAGTTCTAGAAATGCCCTGTCTATATACTACTCATTTGGTCCTAGAAATAAACATTGTCAGATTATTTGTGTAAGTCATCTCTCGCAATTGATCTAAGGTGCATACGCATATTTTACACAGGCTATACACAGGTAAACAAGTATAGTGATCTTGGGGGAGGGGCATAAAATAAATCCTTAAAAGGAAAAAGGGTCGTTTCCAGCTCAAGTCAAGCCAGCGAGCGTAGGCAACCATCATAGCCCGTCGTCGCGATAGATGGACCGCAAGGAAGTTGTGGTGTATGTGATGTACCCAGGGTGTTACGAGGCGGAACCGAGTAACCCCAAGGGTACCATATATATATATATATATATATATATATATATATATATATATATATATATATATATATATATATATATATATATATATATATATATATATATATATATATATATATATGTGTATATATATATATATATATATATATATATATATATATATATATATATATATATATATATATATATATATATATATATATATATATATATATATATATATATATATATATATATATATATATATATATATATATATATATATATATATATATATATATATATATATATATATATATATATATATATATATATATATATATATATATATATATATATATATATATATATATATATATATATATATATATATATATATATATATGTATGTACCGGTATGTATATGTGTGTGTGTGTGTGTATGTATGAAGCAAAAGTGTCATATTGCGTGTATACATCGAGTGTATATGTGCTTTACGGAAACCAACCAAATCCCTCCCATCTGTTCATATATGCTGTATTTCGGAAACATTTATCAAGGATTATGAGTAGCACACCATGCACGTTCTCTAGAAATGTTCTACCAGAGCCATCCTGGATATGTTTGATGTCTTCGAATGTTAGATTGGTTTCATGCAGCATTAAAGGCAATTTCATGATGGGGTGACGAGCGTCACAATCAGCTTTTAAATCGCATATAGGGCACAGTCTAAAAATATATATGTACTGAGCGATATCAATAACCCAGGTTTTATTGATGTCTATGATTCAAGTATAGTGCCATACCTAGACTAGGTTCCTAGTCCCTAAAATGTTGACATTCCCGTTTGTGTAGACCAATTGCAAGCAGTGTGTTGTAGTACCAGGTATGTAGATAGATGGCACCACCTGCTCATATCTCTAGAGGTTTTCTCAAACTGAATCCTGGTGAGACAAGTGTAAACTAAATGGACCACTATGGCCACCTAGAATGTTTGGTGCTAGGTAGCAGAAAAAAAAAACAGAAAATACATATGACAGCCTAGAAATCTAGGCTATGCCATACCCCACCCGGGGGCTGGCATGGCATATCATTTTTGCTACAGTCTCGCCAGCCTAGCGACTAGGCTTTACTGTGTTTGTATATCAATGTATGCCTGCACCTATACTGCACAGGCCTACTGTGGCCTACTGTTGGCCATTTAGTTGCCATACGAGGGGGGTTGTAATAGAAGTAGCCCAGCTACTAGGCTTTACTTTGTTTTACATTTTTATATATCAATGTATGCCTGAACCTATACTACATAGAGACCCTGCTAGTATACCGAAGTGCCATCTATCCACAAAGGATGACTTAAATATGGCCTGGGAGGCAGGCTACAGTCTCGCATTATCTTATAATGCCATTTACTACATGCGACACCTGTGAGCACAGGATTGAACTACACTTCCTTGAAATAAGAGGCACGTTCAGACAATAGTCATAATTGTTACTTTGTTACTTAATAATAAGATTAACTGTACTAAGGACAAAAATATATTTATGTACCTCTTTACTCTAATTTATCCCTTATTTATTAATACCTTGTCATAGAGAATTTAATCACATTCCATTACTACGACAAGCGTACCTTCTAATACACATGCATTTAAAAATACCAGAGAGCTTTAACAATATCAAATATATTTACTTTTTGATACTAACAATATTTTAGGTGTTATAAAACAGAAAGCTCACTGAGATATTTATTTTATATCTATGTTTATTGTTCTATGTTTACCTGCTATTGACCAATCCTTTGGATGTAATGATTTTTGTAGATCCGTACTACAGTCAATAAATATTCACTCTTCATTCATTCATTCATTCATTCATTCATTCATTCATTCATTCACTCATACCTTTTTCGTCCATACATCCATGCCAAAGGGTGATCCCCATCAAAGATAATAGCTACATTGGGAAGATTGGAAACAACTCTGGGTTTAATTTGTGTATACAGGACCACTTTGAGAATTTTACATACATATTTCATGCTTCATAATTCTTCCAATCCCGACTTTGTTCCAAATGTATGTTATTAAGAAGAGAAAAAAATGGACTTTTTTCTCATTTTCAACCAAGTTTTGAAAAATATGCTTATAACATTTGAACAGAGCAGAAATTAGAATAATGCGGTTTCCCTCACCATGCTTTGGTCTTTCTTCCATATTTATCAAATAAGATGGTCTCCGAACGTGATTGTGGGCAGGATCTCAAAGAACTTTTAGATAATCATAAACTCTATTGACTTCAATTCTGTATATCGCGAACGGTACATATACATGCCAATATACACACATAAACATGAAACAATAACAAGAAATGAAGAAAACGATGACTCGGTCAAAATAGGCAAATCAAATTCACATCACATTAAGAACTGTTTATCATCGACATATTTATCAACGTTTATACAGTAGGGTTGTAAAGAAAATGAGAAGAAATCGATCGAAATAATTTTCCAATTAATCGGAAGTTTATTTTTGCCAATTTTTATGTCAATTTATCGATAAAAGAATGTCCATATTCTTTACGGCTTTGTCATCATGTGTTTGCCATTTTTGGCCAAGACTGAATTTTCACTCAAAAATGATGAAAAAAAAATGTCTTTGTATTTTACTAATCTTTGTATCATAGCAACACAATTAGAGTGTGATACATGTTGAAATGACAAATATTTCGTGCTTCAGTCAGTTCTCCAAAATCGAACAGAATGTCAATAACAGACCTATTATACATTCATTTCGGTGATGTTCCTTAGGCATTGTAGGCCCTTCCCTAAGGATGGTGCACCACCAAACGGCTCACGCAAGAACTAAAATCTAACCTGCAACAAGTACGATCTCGCCTGCACGGTCATACACTAACATAACCGACAGCGACGTCCATATCCTGGTATCTATATTTCTTTGCTATTGACTATATGGTTTTACAGATATTACTAATATATAAAATGGGTACTAGAGTCGACCCCGACTAGTACTAACTTTAGTTAGTGCTATGTACAGATGCATACATATCTCATTTGTACTATATATGTTACCAAAATTCATTTATTAAAAATGCGGGGATGCTTAAGTAGTAAAACATAAGGTAGACCCAACTGACACATAAGCGAGTATGTCAGAGAATGGACGGAGTGGATTTTATTGTCAAAATGGTCTTTGTTAGGTGTGTTAATATTTCCTTATTCATCTTATTAAAGCACCGAGCTACTGTTCAATAGCAGCGTCGTTTTGGAATAAACATGTTAACTTTCCTTATCATTCAAATGATCATAAGTAGAATTTACTCTTTTTATCATTGTCAATAGGAGTTCCAAAAAGCAAGTGCACGACTAAAACGTTTTTATTAAATATATATTGTTAGCATAGTAGGCCTAGGTGAACATATAGGGCTTCTTGGTACGTGTCGATATTCATTTGTTAATGCCCATGAGCACGCTTTTCAAATAGATGGAGTGTATTTCGTTTATTATCAGTGTGGACATTACAGTTAGGTCATATTTACAACAGATTTTTCCACTGTCTGCACATGTCAGGGGAGCTGTTTTGATCAGTCAGATGTTTGGTACTTGGCTGAAGGTCGGCTAAATCTCTCTGACAATAGCATATTCATAAATCATTTGCTTAATCTATCATTATTGAATATATTTGTTTCATTGAAGTATCAGTGCAGGTAACCAGCATATGGGCTAAGGGCTCTTCTAGGAAAATCTGCTCTAGGGAGCACCTAAAAAATAAACACTGGTTGGTAAACAATTCAGTATGTGTGTATGGGGGGGGGGGGGGGGGGGGGGGGGGGCGGGGGGGTACATTGCATCCGACGAGAACAACAGAGATTTACCCATATGTGCAAACTATAGCCCCTAAAATATTACTTCTATTTAACGCTGTGAATGTAACTGATATGCGGATGATGCGAGACCCCTACTTAAATTTATTCTTCAGTTGAATGTTGATTGTTTGAAAAAAATATGAGCTGCATAGTTTCTCTTGATTTCCGTTATAAACATTTTTTTTTTTTTTGGGGGGGGGGGGGTTGGTTCTTCAAAAATCAAAATGATTTTAGGTGGGGTCCTTTTAAAATATCATTAATTGTAGATGTGTTAAAAGACAAAACCGCTAAAAACAACAACATTGTATAGTTATATGGGGGTCCATATTACAAAAAAAAAATGATGGGTGGTCCCTTGAAAATTTAAAATCATTGCAGGCGGGATTTTTTTTTAAAAGGATCATTGGTGCGGGGGTGGGGGGTTCTGAATTCGTTGTTCCAACCCCCCCCCCCCCCCAGGCATTTTCTTAGGGAAGGGCCCTAAAAGTATGGAATTCCATAAATGATTTATGAAATTCCATAAATGCTTACTTTACGGCACTTCGGCTTGCCATATAAAAGGGCATAAGTCCAAATGGTTCATAGTCAGGATGAAGTATGACCAGCTAATGTGACACCACACCCCTCAATCGAATACCATATGCGACTTTCCGAGACGAACAATGGTGATAAAAATGAGATACCTGTCCAATGTCAAAACTCAGTGTTCCAATAAAATACTTGCACATTCGGATTGTACTGAACAGTGTTGTGTGAACCGAAAACAATACTCGGTGTTTTGAAACGAATGCGCCTTCTTCGCCAACAGAGGAGGTATGTTAAGCCTCGTTTTCCTATCTACGCACCAAGGTTACGCACCAAGCCAAAACAGATACTGGTGCTTAGGATGTTTCTGTCTGTAAGCACCAGGGTCACATGATAATGGGTCACGCTGCTGACGATTGTTGTTGCGGGGAATTTAAATGGTTTATGAAGATCTACTAAATAGATCTACAGTGTCATAAATTGATGAAATCAGTTCAACATTATTGAAATGTGCTTTTGATGCCGGGGATCTGTTGCTGGCGCTGTCTATTGATTCATGTACATGTATTATAAAATATTGACATCATATAAGCGTATTCTAATGACCGCTCGTATACTGAAGGCTATATTAAAAAAAGTTTTTGGTTTGACGGAAATATGTACAATGATCAGTTTGTTTTATCTGTATTAAACAGTCAAGTAATTAGATAGTGGCTGTGTAGCCGGCAGGGCGACTATGCAGCCTATACTTCAGTATTTGGCTATGTAGCCGGAATATTATCAATGTCAGAATGTGTAGGGCCCAAAGATAAAGAAAATGTAATTTTTCATTGGAAATAGAAGGTTTATTGGTGCAAACAAATACAATTTACTAATACAATGACCCACACTTTCAACGACAGGTTATAATTATGTTATATATTATTACATGGATTTTGATAAGTATATGGCAAGAACTAATTAAGCATCTTTTAACATTCAAAAAAAATCTTTTAATATTTATAAACATTTATGATTATTAATAAATGATATAAATATTGGAAAATTGTAAATACTAGAAATTTCTAATACAATAATATGTATAATTAATTTTATTAAAATTCATAAATAATCCAAAGAAGTCATTTCGTAATATCAATAATTATTTTTTTCATTATTTATAAATCATTTTCTAGTATTTATTAATCATTTTCTGCTATTTATAAATCATTTTTTAATATTTGTAAATGCAGTAAAAATTTACAACTTTTAGAAAATGAATTATAAATACTAAGAAATGATGTATAAATACTAGAAAATCATTTATAAATACAAGAAAATGGTTTATGAATATAGGAAATGTATTTATGAGTATACACACACAAAGGTTAATCTTAATAATGTGAAATATTGTTTAGTTCATTTTGTACTCTGTAGTAATAAGGATTTTTTCAGGATTAGTTTCTAGGCATCCTTTATCTAGCATCCTCATTTGTGTATATTGGCACGTATTTACTAATACCTGGATAAACTTAACTACTACTTAGGAGGATACTTCCATGTGCCAAGGCAGGAACATATTCCGGTTATGCTATGCCAGCCCGCTATGCAGGCACTTCCAAGTAATTATGCATAGGTCAGAAACAGTGTACTTAATACTTATCAAAGCACTATTATGCCGACATAGTCTACATATCTAAGCACCATAATATGCCCAGCAAAGTACACATTGGACCAAATGCTGACTCTATGTTGCCTAGATATTGACATTCTATGTTAATTCTGGCTTGGACATATTCGACACCGTTATACCCTGCACTATACATATCTAATCACGGGTGTGCCCAGCACAGTCTACATATCTAAGCACCAGTATACCCAGCCCAGGCTACATATCTAAGCACCAGTAAACCCACCACAGTCTTCATATCTAAGCACCAGTATACCCAGCCCAGGCTACATATCTAAGCACCAGTATACCCACCACAGTCTTCATATCTAAGCACCAGTATAACCAGCAGTCTACAAATCTAAGCACCAGTATACCCAGCACAGTCTACATATCTAAGCACCAGTATAACCAGCAGTCTACAAATCTAAGCACCAGTATACCCAGCACAGTCTACATATCTAAGCACCAGGGGCCAGTTTCTCGTATCGTAAATTACGATTTTCATTGTTGAAAATCGTAAATTTCGATTTTTCTGTTTCTCGAAGCTGAGCCGTTCGTAAATATTTACGAAAATTGCGTAAAATTTACGAGGACCTCAGAGGTCATCGTAAATTTACGAATGACGTTTTGGACCCTTGTTGCATGGCAACGTGGGGTAATCTCACGCACCTACACGGGCACTTGACCACACGACCATCAGGGCAGGCCCGTGATTTATAAGTATTTACATATAACTTATCAATATTTATAAATAACCTGTGTATGTTAATATATGTTTAATTAATATATACACGTGCATAAATATTAATCATTTAGTTATGTATAATTGTTTAAATATAATAAGATAAGTGGTTTCTGAATATGTATTAGAGCTCATAATTATTTACGAATCAATAAAAAAAATACGATCATTCATAAATAATGTATAGATACTTTTGATTTTGAAATGTTTATAAGTTATATCGATATATCGTTTATTAATATCAAAACATGCGACAAGTACGATGCATCATCAAGTGTGAATGAGCAAATAAAAACTTATATTTTAACGACGGGGGGGGGAGGAAGAAAATACGAAAACTACTTATATTCACGACCATTTTGGAGAGAGAAAATACAAAAACTTTATTTTCACGACCATTGTTTTCTTGGGGGGGGGGGGGGGGGGGGGGGGGGGAGAAAAAGAGGAGAAATAAAGTTCTAACTTTTTTCCTCAAAAAAACGGCCGTGAAAATGACTGTTTGCTTGGCTCGTTTTCGTAGTAAAGGTAGCCTAATAATTTGCGAAATTCGCAATATAGACCACGTACGTGTATATCATGGAATATCATTTATACAAAGTAAAACGACCATATCAATAATGGAAACATGTATTTATTTGTATGTATATCTATCAATATCTATCTATCTGTCTATCTGTATGTATGTATGTATGTATGTATGTATGTATGCATATATGTATGTATGTATCTATCTATCTATCTGTCTGTCTGTGTGTCTGTCTGTACACGTATATCTATCTATCGTTTTATTTTCTCTCCCCCCAAAAATGGACGTGAATATAAAAAGTATTTTTTAAATTTTCCCTCCACCCCAAAAGTTTCTTTATTTTCTCGCCCAAAAAAACGGTAATGAAAATTAAAATTTCTTTATTTTCTCTCCCAAAACAACAGTCGTGAATATATATATATATATTTTAAATTTTCCCTCCCCTTAAAACGGTCGTGAAAATAGAAGTGTTTTTTTAATTTCTCCCCCCCCCCCCCAAAAAAAAAACGGTTATGAAAATAAATGCTCTTTCACACTTGGTCCATCGCAGACAAGCCAAATAGCACTATCTAACGCGGGAATTTTTCGGAAACACATGACCAATGTGCGCTTTTATATATTTCACTTGAATTTCTCTTGATGCAAATTGTATTTAAAACCCTAGTAAACTTAATTTAGAAATAATGTCTATTGATTTGTCATGGTCTTAACTATTGCTCTAAGGGCTAATATAGTAGTGCAACCATGATACAATATTGATACATACATGCATACATTGACTGTGCTCCGCCACTAAGATATTCGGACACCCCAAATTCTGCTTAGGCAATTCCAGAAAGAGGAACAAAGGGGGGGGGGGGGGGGGGGGGGGGGGCTAATGTTAGATTTGAGTTTATTGTTGAATAATGGTTGTCTAATACAGCCCCTCTCAGAAAAAGTAATAATTATACTTCCTCGGTTTTCCCCGATAATTAAAAACCGTTAACCATTTAAGCAGTTAATTTAAACGACGAACAATACCGCATAAAAACGCAATTTATCTACCCTTTTCACGCACACATATGGTAGTATGTCCATGTTTTATTATGGAATATTTTGTTGCCTTTGTACGCAGGGCTGAAGGTAATCGCTGTATCCTTCAATAGTACGCTCCCGGTGGGGGCACTTAGGTACAGAGGGGGGCCGCACCTTAGTTACGTATTTCACGGCAGAAGGGGTCTTTTTTTAAGACCTCCGCATGTCCGCGATTTTGTAAAAGAAGGGTACTTTTTTGCACCAAGGTACGAAGTATGGGGGTCAAAATCCCCTTACAATCCACGAAATATACGCGGCTCTGACGCCGAGTGACTCCCGAAGTGACTGGGCTTCCGAGTCTGCTGCTGCCGCTAAACACGCAGAGGAGTATACAATTTTAAGATAAAATACGTGTTCCCGTTCATCCAATGTCAGTGTTTTGATAAAAGAAGGGGTGTTTATTTAGTGGGAAAAATCAGCGTTTTATTAAAATAAGGGTGCTTTTTTGGCCAGAAATCAGTGCTTTAGGGGTAATTTTTAACTTTGATAACGAACGTATGCGCCCCGCTAAATACCCAAGTGACCCCCCCGGGAGTACGCTATGGCGGGATAAATGCCCCATCCATCCCTGACGTTCATGTCACTGATGCCACTCCCATAGTGAGTGGCATACGCAACAATATGACTATGTACGCAACAATAGGACTATATGCGCAACAAAAGGACGTCACAACAATATTTTATCGTAAATGACGTCATCAATTACGAAATTTCGAATTCATTTACGAAGAGTTTCGAGAAACGCAATAAATGATCTTCGTAAAAATGTTCCTAAATTTACGAATCGTAAATTACGAACGATTCGTACTTTACGATACGAGAAACAGGCCCCAGTATAGCCAGCATAGTAAACATATCTAAGCACCAGTATGCCCAGCACAGTAAACATATCTAAGCACCAGTATGCCCAGCACAGTCTACATATCTAAGCACAGTATAGCCAGCATAGTAAACATATCTAAACACCAGTATGCCCAGCACAGTCTACATATCTAAGCACCAGTGTACCTAGCACAGGCTACATATCTAAACACCATGCAGTATGCCCAGCACAGTAAACATACCTAAGCACCAGCATGCCCAGCACAGTAAGCATATCTAAGCACCAGTATACCTAGCACAGTATACATATCTAAGCACCAGTATGTCCAGCACAGTAAACATACCTAAGCACCAGTATGCCCAGCACAGTAAACATATCTAAGCACCAGTATACCTAGCACAGTATACATATCTAAGCACCAGTATGCCCAGCACAGTAAACATATCTAAGCACCAGTATGCCCAGCACAGTAAACATATCTAAGCACCAGTATACCTAGCACAGTATACATATCTAAGCACCAGTATGCCCAGCACAGTAAACATATCTAAGCACCAGTATGCCCAGCACAGCAAACATATCTAAGCACCAGTATGCCCAGCACAGTAAACATACCTAAGCACCAGCATGCCCAGCACAGTAAGCATATCTAAGCACCAGTATACCTAGCACAGTATACATATCTAAGCACCAGTATGCCCAGCACAGTAAACATATCCAAGCACCAGTATGCCCAGCACAGTAAACATATCTAAGCACCAGTATGCCCAGCACAGTTAACATATCTAAGCACCAGTATGCCCAGCACAGTATACATATCTAAGCACCTGTATACTACTACCTAGCACAGTATTACATATCTAAGCACCAGTATGCCCAGCACAGTAAACAAAAGCACCAGTATAACCAGTACGGTATACATATCTAAGCACCAGTATACCTAGCACAGTATACATATCTAAGCACCAGTATGCCCAGCACAGTAAACATATCTAAGCACCAGTATACCTAGCACTGCATACATATCTAAGCACCAGTATGGCCAGCACAGTCATCATATCTAAGCACCAGTATGGCCAGCACAATATACATATCTAATCCAGTATAACCAGCACAGTATTCATATCTATGCACCAGTATACCTAGCACAGTACAGGTGAACTGGTACTCCGGCTTCCATCCCCATTTACAACATGACAGAAAAAGTGATAAAAAATTGAAATTCTGAAATTCTAAACCTAATGTATGTATGTTTAGTGACTGTGACTTGGTGGTTACAAAATCATACTCCATAAAGCATTGGTGAAATATTGCATAAATAAGTACAGTGATTAGTATAAATCATAAACAGGTAAATTGACTAGTATATAAATCGTGCTGGGGTTGTACAGAAAAAAATAATAATGCGAAATCACTCTTAAAGCTACTACTATTAAGAGTGTAAAGTGAAAATGGTGAATGGATCGAAAATTTTGATAGACTTATTGCTATAATATCCATAACTTTATCCATACAGATAAATTCATGATAAAGTCAAAGAAATGAGAAAAAACAATTGCAAAAGGAGAAAATGCAATTAGCATATTTTCAAGCTTAGCAAATACCCTTCTTAATCAATGCCAGTACGATTCCTTATCACGTAATTTTAAATTTTGTATACTCCCTTAGCCACAACCTTCAGGAACTCAACATGATATTCTGCGTCGATATTTAGCATCTATTTGGCTAGGATATATTATAATATATCACCATGTGCATGAACTATTGAGATATTGTTAATCTGCTAAAAACGTAAGATCTCTTGAAACATTTCATGTCTAATCATATTTAAGGCGGGACAGTGTACTATGATATGTCTAGCAGCTTCCACATTAAAATTATTGCAAAGTTCGCAGCAGATTCTTCTGATAGGATCATTCCTAAATTGATAACAGTCAACCTTTAAATAGCTAGCATTGCACACAATTTTCGATATCGTTTCACATTGTTTCATTATTTCAAGGGCAATGTTGCCAACTTGCCACCATATCAGAAGTACCCCTGCTTCTTAGACACTGCTATTGGTTTTGGTAGTTTTAAACAGGGATGACCTTGAACTCATGCATAGGCGGCCAATTTGCAAAAACATATGTATTATGCATCACTGTCTTTCGGCCCCACCCCCGGGAAACTGTGAAGGTGTCACAAAACATGTTTAGAATATTTGATCTCTCCAGAGTCTCAGCCTTCATAAAATATATAGTTTATTGGGGTTTTCTTGTACAATGCCCAAGATATTGGTCAATCTTTACATAGAAGTCTCACTTAAAAAACGAAGGTCCCGAGCCCCTTAATTAAAAATGAACACTTTTTTCTCAAAAAATGGATGCAAATATGTCAATTCGCACATACAGAGAACCTTTTTATTTTTTGATATGTTCTTGTTCTGTAAGTTTGCTCTAAATATACCGAAAGCAAATGGGGGCGTTCCTAGTTACTTTTCTTTCTACAGAGCTACGAGTGATTAGGTACATACCATTCTTCTTTGAAAATGAAATCGGCAATGTCACATGGGAAAAATAGGGAAATTCCGTTTGTTAGAGTGATCATTGAATTACAACGTTTTTCGACTCATGTCAGCTACTTGTGTGCAATCGATCAGTGAAGACGTCAACTGAAAGTTTTTTTATATTCTCATGAGTACCCAACTGTCTGATTGTCGCACCAGCCTGTGACAGGGTCTACAAAACATGCGACAAACCAAAAGCACTGTTTAATTGGGGAAATTTTGGCAAAGCATGATCAATATTGAGCCTATTATATATTTCACTCAATTTTAGTAATAATAATGTCTTTTGATTGTTCTTGGTCTTAACTATTGCATTAAGGGATAATATAGTAGTGAAACCAGGTTACACTATTCAAAGCTTTCATCGATGCACGACCTCCAAAAATTGCTGTGCTCCAAGACGTATTGACTGTTGCTCAGGAACTTAAATATTTGGACATACCCGATTCTGTTAAGGGCTATTCCAGATAAAAAGAACAAAAGGAGGGAGAGAACCCGCCAATTTTAGACTTTGATTGATTGTTGAATAATGAATAATGGTGGTCCAATACGTCCCCCTCTCAAAAGAAAAATAATACTTCCTCGGTTTTTCTGATCCTTTAAACCATTATTCATTTAAGCAATTAAGGTTGTATGATATTCTTCTCTGGTGGCACGGTATGAGTATTGGACAAACTAAAATAATTCATTATATTTAACTTTATTTTTACCTAAAACAGCCACCGATGGTATCCTAGGAGACAGTTTCTAGCATTTAATGTTTGGGCTGAAATGATTTTCATATTCATGGGGAAACTGGTGCTTAGATATGTTTACTGTGCTGGGGATACTGGTGCTTAGATATGTTTACTGTGCTGGGCATACTGGTGCTTAGATATGTATGCTGTGCTGGGCATACTGGTGCTTAGATGGGTGGACTGTGCTAGGGATACTGGTGCTTAGATGGGTGGACTGTGCTGGGCATACTGGTGCTTAGATATGTTTACTGTGCTGGGCATACTGGTGCTTAGATATGTTTACTGTGCTGGGCATACTGGTGCTTAGATGGGTGGACTGTGCTAGGGATACTGGTGCTTAGATGGGTGGACTGTGCTGAGGATACTGGTGCTTAGATATGTATGCTGTGCTGGGCATACTGGTGCTTAGATGGGTGGACTGTGCTAGGCACACTGGTGCTTAGATATGTATGCTGTGCTGGGCATACTGGTGCTTAGATGGGTGGACTGTGATAGGCACACTGGTGCTTAGATATGTATGCTGTGCTGGGCATACTGGTGCTTAGATATGTTTACTGTGCTGGGCATACTGGTGCTTAGATATGTTTACTGTGCTGGGCATACTGGTGCTTAGATGGGTGGACTGTGCTAGGGATACTGGTGCTTAGATGGGTGGACTGTGCTGAGGATACTGGTGCTTAGATATGTATGCTGTGCTGGGCATACTGGTGCTTAGATGGGTGGACTGTGCTAGGCACACTGGTGCTTAGATATGAATGCTGTGCTGGGCATACTGGTGCTTAGATATGTATGCTGTGCTGGGCATACTGGTGCTTAGATGGGTGGACTGTGCTAGGGATACTGGTGCTTAGATGGGTGGACTGTGCTGAGGATACTGGTGCTTAGATATGTATGCTGTGCTGGGCATACTGGTGCTTAGATGGGTGGACTGTGCTAGGGATACTGGTGCTTAGATATGTATGCTGTGCTGGGCATACTGGTGCTTAGATATGTATGCTGTGCTGGGCATACTGGTGCTTAGATGGGTGGACTGTGCTAGGGATACTGGTGCTTAGATGGGTGGACTGTGCTAGGGATACTGGTGCTTAGATATGTATGCTGTGCTGGGCATACTGGTGCTTAGATGGGTGGACTGTGCTAGGGATACTGGTGCTTAGATGGGTGGACTGTACTAGGGATACTGGTGCTTAGATATGTATGCTGTGCTGGGCATACTGGTGCTTAGATGGGTGGACTGTGCTAGGGATACTGGTGCTTAGATGGGTGGACTGTGCTGAGGATACTGGTGCTTAGATATGTATGCTGTGCTGGGCATACTGGTGCTTAGATGGGTGGACTGTGCTAGGGATACTGGTGCTTAGATGGGTGGACTGTGCTAGGCATACTGGTGCTTAGATATGTTTACTGTGCTGGGCATACTGGTGCTTAGATATGTTTACTGTGCTGGGCATACTGGTGCTTAGATGGGTGGACTGTGCTAGGGATACTGGTGCTTAGATGGGTGGACTGTGCTGAGGATACTGGTGCTTAGATATGTATGCTGTGCTGGGCATACTGGTGCTTAGATATGTATGCTGTGCTGGGCATACTGGTGCTTAGATGGGTGGACTGTGCTAGGGATACTGGTGCTTAGATGGGTGGACTGTGCTAGGCATACTGGTGCTTAGATATGTTTACTGTGCTGGGCATACTGGTGCTTAGATGGGTGGACTGTGCTAGGGATACTGGTGCTTAGATGGGTGGACTGTGCTAGGGATACTGGTGCTTAGATATGATGACTTTGCTGGGCATACTGGTGCTTAGATGGGTGGACTGTGCTAGGCATACTGGTGCTTAGATATGTATGCTGTGCTGGGCATACTGGTGCTTAGATGGGTGGACTGTGCTGGGCATACTGGTGCTTAGATGGGTGGACTGTGCTAGGGATACTGGTGCTTAGATGGGTGGACTGTGCTAGGGATACTGGTGCTTAGATGGGTGGACTGTGCTAGGGATACTGGTGCTTAGATGGGTGGACTGTGCTAGGGATACTGGTGCTTAGATGGGTGGACTGTGCTAGGGATACTGGTGCTTAGATATGATGACTTTGCTGGGCATACTGGTGCTTAGATAAGTTTACTGTGCTGGGCACACTGGTGCTTAGATATGTATGCTGTGCTGGGCATACTGGTGCTAAGATGTGATGATTGTGCTGGGGATACTGCTGATATATATATATATATATATATATATATATATATATATATATATATATATATATATATATATATATATATATATATATATTGTGCTGTGCATACTAGCTGGTGCTTAGATATGATGACTGTGCTGGGGATACTGGTGCTTAGATATGTTTATTAGGGCAAACATGAAAGTTAAAATTTTCAATAGTAATATTTTGAATCATTTCCACAATTATCAAAGTTCATTTCTTTATTTTGTTCGTATTGTGTATGAAGCACCAGCTTGTGACAGATTTGGGGAACAAATAAAGGCGGGAAAAAAGAGCGGGAGAAAAAGAGCGGGAAGTATAGTAGATCTGAGGATAGTGGCAGGAGATACATGTTCAAACGTCTACAGCTGTATTTCTGAGCTGTGGCATAGTTATCCACACCCATCTAACAACAGTTACAGTTATATGCCTGAGACATCATTTGCTTTGTGCAATAGATATTCGAAGTAACCAATCTTAGTCTTGATCCGGTGATTGATTCAAGATTGATTTTCTAGGCAAAGACGGAGAACTCGTATTCTTAATCTTATTATACACGGCGTCAGATGTTCGTTTCGAGACCTGTACTGATGAAGGCATACATACAATTGTCAAAGAAAGTCGCTCTGTTAATATTTGGGTCGAAATATAATGAAATAAAGAATAATAAAACAACTTGTTTATTTGTGCTTTGAAAACAAGGAAAATGAATGATATTGTACTGTTCTAACGGGAAATGGGTCACGTAGTGACGTCATGAATAGCTCGAATGTGCCGGTTCTAAGCACCAGGGACACAGTAATCGAACGCATATACGTGACGTCATGAAGAACCCGTACGTTGGTGCTTAAGCTTGGTGCTTAGATAGGAAAGTGAGGCCTAACTTAACTGAACAGAGCTGCTTTCTACAAGCTCTCAATAATAACGTGTTTTCTAAACAAAATAATATCGTTTGGATTTATATTGAAGGAATAAATCAACGATATGGGTAAGAAGAAGGATGAACCACAGTCAGATGAAGAAATGATTAGCGGTAGGTGCATTGAAGTTAGAGATTTCTTCAGTGAGCGATAATAGGTTCAAATAATATCTTAAAGTAAACCTGGATGTACTGTTTCTTAATGATTTTGTATTTGAGAGCATCTGCTGATTACCTCGTATAGAAGAGGGCCCTATTAAGAATCAATTTGAGGGTTTCTCATGAAATAAAGAACAGCGTTTAGAATGTATACCAGACCCACCTACTGTTAGGTAGGTGAGGTCCTTGTGTTTATGCTGTATGGTTAGTATATCAATGTGGATCCCCTACCTTAGATCCTCCTTGAGGACTTGGAAAATATGGTTCTCATATGTGTGTTATTGAGACAAGGGCCCTAATATGATGCTGGCATGGCCAGGAAGCGAGCGAAGCTTTGGATGATCATTTTTTTTTTACTTCTGACCAAAATACAGCATTGAATGACCGTAAATTAATGGCACACAAAACATAACGATTTTAAACTGTCTTAAAAATTTATATTTCGCAACTGATTTTGACGAGAATTCAATGGCCAGTAGAATGAATTCTGGCGGTTCTATCGATCTAAACTGCATGAAAATTGTAGTAGCGGCCACGGCGTGGTATGGCCAGGAAGCGAGCCGTGAATTGAGCCACGGACGGGCGAGAAATTAAGTTTTAACGTGGATATACATGTAGTAGCGGCCACTTTCATTCAGACTTCGCAACTGATTTTGACGAGAATTCAATGGCCAGTACAATGAATTTTGGCGGTTCTATCAATCTAAACCGCATTAAAATTGACCCACGGACAGGCAAGAAATTCAGTTTTATCTTGGATAAAGTAGCGGCCACGGCGTGCTATGGCCAGGAAGCGAGCCAATTTTAAAGTGAAATCAATGGTCAGTAGAATGAATTCTGGCGGTTCTAAACTGCATTAGAATTGAGCCACGGACGGGCGAGAAATTAAGTTTTAACGTGGATATACATGTAGTAGCGGCCACTTTCATTCACGCACGTGCATTCGTACATTTCATCCAATGGGAGGGCGTGTTTGTTATTGTACTGCACATTACGTCATTGTCGACCAATGAAATCGGTCGTTACTTAACCTACTAAAGAAATCCTCCAGAACGGAAGTCGTCTGCACGTTGTCCCGCACGTTGAGTGATATTGTTGGACGGTGACAACTTTCTGGGTCCCTGTATGTATTTCTTATAGTGACGTCATATACACTCACGCTCAATTGACTGACTGCGAGGCTTCGCGAAAGGCCTACGGCCTTTCGAGCTTCGCTCGCTATTAAGAATCACCTTGATTTTGTTCTAAAACAATGTTTTTTATAAATTAATTGACTTCCATTTTTTTGCAATTTAATTGAATTATCAAACAGACCAAATATTAACTATTAATCATTCTTATTTGTAAGAAAGAGGCAAACCTAGGTAGGGTTCGATAGTAATTTCAGTTCCTTGTTTTTTTGTGGAAAAATGGAAGGCTGTCAATTTTTGGCCATTGCAGCCTTCAAGTCTGTGGCTCGGTCATCACATCACTACCTTCTTCCACCAAATTTGCTAGTTATCAAATAATCTCAAAGTCACTAGTATTCACACATGTAATATCATGATCCTACATCTTGTGATGACATTTCCACGGGAAGAAAACCAAATTGATTCTTAATAGGGCCCTGATTCTTAATAGGGCCCCTTCCGATATTTGATAGAAACATAGCCAATGAGTATCATGGTCATGCCACAGGTCTATCGAGCTGATTTCATACTTCCTGTAGTGCAGACCTATTGCTTTATAACTTAATGGCAGGGTTTTGGTCTAGATTTAGAATTTCAGTCAATTTTTATTTAAAAAAACTGCCTGCTCTAATTCGGCTGTTCTGATAATGTTTAGGGCTGTCCGATTGTCACTCAACTTACATTTGGACACCCCTGTTTTTGGTTACCCTAGCTTTCAAGGGATACCACAACATATTTAGTCAGTTTAGATAACTGCCATAAACATACATTTACGTATAGATACTAGAATCGGTCATGTTGTACTTTGCGACCCCAATTCTGGTATGTACCAGAATTGTCTGACTATACAATTCTGGTACAAGTTTTCTTCTAGAATGGTTACTACAATTCTGGGACGTACCAGAATTGTCCGTGAATTATTTTCCTATTGCTTGCTTAATGACGCTGTAAGTTAAGTACTTAGCTGCTAATATTCATTTCTTCTGGAACTACTCGATGCATTACGACAAAATCTAAGTATATGACCAATGGCACCATTTAGCCGGCAAGTGAGAAATTCTCGGACAATTCTGGTACGTCCCAGTATTGCCTGAATAATTCTGGTACACTTATAATATTTACCAGAATTGTCCTTACAATTCTGGTACGTTCTAGAATTGTTTGCAGGGGACAATTCTGGTACGTAATAGAATTTCAAAATTATCTCAACAATTCTGGTAGGACCAGAATTGAGGTCGCTAAGTACAACATGACCCTATAATCTGTCCAGATGACTCAAATTTGGCAACCGCTTTTTCCACTTTTTTGTGACAAAGCGTTCAAGTTTGCCATTCAAACTTGGCAAACCTCTTGAGCACTAGTACATGTATTTATAAACATACTTTTTGTCTCAACTCTGCAAAATGTTGATTTTGCTCATTAGGTCCCACTAAAATTTGCCCATCACCAACAATACAATCTCGCAAGTTTATATCGTTGGCAATTGTTGGCAATGGGCAAATTTCACAATGGGACCAAATGAGCAAAATCAACATTTTGGGGAAATTAGACAAAAAGTATGTTGATACACAGTTATGATAGTATTACATGCATCATGCATGTATTAGTGCCCCAAAGAGGTTTGCCAAGTTTGGAGGGCAAACTCGAACGTTTTGTGCAGAAGAAAAGAAAAGGTGGTTGCCAAACTTGAGTCAGACAGACTATAAGAAAAAACATAGGAGTATCCCTTTGTCATGCCATATGAATCATATGGAGGTGTTGATATCAGTTAATTTCTAGAGCGTGTCATCTTTAGGGATTCCTTTCAAAAAGAATTGGTCTCTATTGATACTGATTTTGCATTGTTTAATTTGGGTGTTGAATGCCACCCAGAGTGAGACATCCTGCTTTAAGACCTGTCTGATTTTTTTAGTGGACGTTGAAGAGTCTCCAAGCAGTGCGCACAAAAAACACAAGAAGCACAAGAAGAAGCACAAGAAGAAGAAAAGTCACGGTCCGGGAGAGGACTACTCTTCAGAGCTGGCTTCCTCAGAGCTGGGCAGCCAAAGTGACACAGGAAAGCCCTCCATCAAGCTAAAGATCAAGATAGGCGGACAGACCTTTGGAGAAAAGAGGTCAGGGGTCCAGTTACACACTAGCCCGATAGCCCAAGGCTACAGAAAATTGTTTCAGGCTATAAGAACAGGGCTCGACGCTAAGGGTGAACCTATGGCCCTAGGCCAGTAAAGATTCCCCAAAACAGTTTCGGGCCAGTAACAAAAGAACTCAACTGGTCCTACAGGCCCAGTAAACAGTTGGAGACTTTCTTGTTAAAAAGTTTTCCCCTGAGAATGTCCCCAAATGTTTTTGAAATAAATGAAGATAAAATTTAAAAAGATAGATGTTGTGTTGAATATTATCCAATGTTCCTTCTCGGTGTGTTAAAGAAAAAATGTAGGACCAGTAAAATTTTTGCAGGACCAGTAGATGCTGGGTGTTACTGGTCCTACAGGGCCAGTATCATTTTCAGTTAGCGTTGAGGCCTGAAGAATATTTGCCTTTGTAGCCCGGCTGGCTATAAGAAAAGATTGACATTTTTAGGGAATAACAATACTATTAGCAGTGTGTGTGTGTGTGTGTATATATATATTTATTTAGGATAACCGAGGCAGCTCGTTTTTGTTTTTTAATGGGACTATAAAATTTTCTATCAGGCTATGAAGTTTTGGGAACCTATAGCCCGGCAGTCTTCCTCAGTTTCTTGCCGTGCAACTTTAGCTCCTTACCCTTTTCCAATACACAACAATTATTACATGGCAACCAAGGACTGATCTTAACATTTACAGACAGGAGCAGATTTGGCTCCTAGGATTTAGAATTTAGGAGCAAATAAATCCTGTGCGCGCTGTGCACCATTAACATTGTATGGGAGGCGCACTGCATGTCCAAGCCAGGGGAAGTTTTGGGACATGGCACTCTAGAAAATTCCAAAAATATAAGCTCTGAGATGCATTTTTAGACACTCAAGTAAACTAAGTGAAGATGAACATTGAAAAAAAAACACATTCTCCAAAGTTGATAATTGATATGTCCACTGGCAAACTTGGCTTCTATAATTCAAGGTCTGGTAGCAACATACTCTTGGCGTAAATGCCCCTAAATGACCATAAAGGTCAATCCCTGGCAACAGTTGTGATTAGTCTATGTCCTGTCTATTTTATTCCACCAAATCAAGTGTGCAATGTGGGTCTCGTTTCAGTGTGAATAAAGATGTTCTCTCCCCACCAGGAGAGGACAAGAAGAAGAAGCCTGACAAGCCTGCAGGATGGGACAGTAAGTATCTGCTCTGGCACAAGCTTCTACACGTGATTGATCAGTGGAATCATGGTTTCTAGATGTGAATAATTTCATATTTATTAATGAAAAACAAGAACATATTCAAAAAATTCTCAAATTGGTATTTATAAATGTGAATTATTTATTTATTAATGAAGAACAATGACATTCTCAAAATATGATATATAAATGTGAATCATTTTATTGTTTAGTACAAATACATATTCACCTACCTTTATGGAATAAAGCTATGCACTGATACTATTTATTATGACACATTGTTACCATCTTTCCTATTCCTCATTAAAATAGTACCCTATACTAAAGTAATATCACAAATCGTTATATCTAAACTATATAATACAAGTATTTGTACTAAAGAGAACATGGTCAATTTTAATTTCACTGAAATAGAATTGTTTAGCGAATTTCATTAGAAATAAAACACCAAGAGAACTTACACATATTCATGATACACATTTTATTGTAGATTCGGCTGAGCCAACATTTAACACTAAGAAGGCTGGGGATGATACGTCTGACGAGGAGAGGGAATGGCTGACCGCACTGGAAGCGGGCGAGCTGGACGATTACGGACGAGTAAAAAAATGCAAAGATACCAAACTACTCACAGCAAGACAAGTAAGGAAAGGGGGAGGGTCAGGCTTTGAGAGATTTTACAAAGAAAATATGGGAAAATTACTTCTTAAATTTGACTGTGTAACACCCTCTCTAAATAAAGTGTTTTGTTATTATTGTTATTATTAATATTATTATTATTAATATTATTATTATTATTTTTTTATTATCATTATTATTATTTATAATCATTATTATTATTATTGTATTATCATTATTGTATTATTATTATTATTATCATTATTATTATAATTAGATTAATTACCATTAATATTATTATCATTATTATTATTATCATTATTATTATTATTATTATTATTATTTCATTTGAAGTATAGGCAATTAGTGGCATTTAACGCATACCCTTTCTTATACAATTTACTAGTTTACAAGAAATTTGCCCTGACACATTGCATGCAACATTCAACTATCATTTGAAATAAAAGAATTGACACATTCAATCTTAAACACTCCTGATGCATGGACTGAGATCTATACATACTGTATTTTGGTACAGTTCACAAAGACTGTTGTCATATTATTTCAGAGGTCGTTACTCCACGGGGATAAGCCAGAGGAGCTGCTACAGCTGCCTACAGGTAAGATGTCCCACATGTAATAGTTTCCTTCAAATAAAATTTCGAGGCTAGGTAATAGGAGTGATAAAAGGAGTGGAAAGATAGTTAAAGATAGTGGCGCTGAGCACAATCAGGGTTCGGCACAAGTACTAGCCCGCTTGCCCCGGCAAGTGAATTTTTGAAAAAAGGGCTTTCAGGCAAGTACATTTTAGTTTTCACTTGCCCGAATGGGCAAGCTGATTTTCTGAGCACCACACATTTTTTTGTAGAAAAATGGCACAAATACCCAGAAATATGCTAACAATACAACAAAATTTAAAAGAAAATGGTACTACAAACATTAAATCCATGAGAAATTATACATGACATTCTGGCATATGTTATAACTTATTTCAGGCAAGCCAAAATTTATGTTGGGCAAGTTAAAATCATAAACTACTTGCCCGGCATGGTAAGTTAGTTCTGAAACTTATGTTGGTGCCTGACAATAGAGCGCAAAGGCAAATATGATAGAAATAGACCGTGACTTAACACTGAGTCACTGATCACCTGTCAGTCAGTCCTTATCGTGCCATAGCTCAGGCGTCCAATCGGACATGGCGTAACAAAAGACAAAAGAGCACTAAGCATCCAAGCTCTGGGCGGCCATGAATTGTTGCCATAACCGGCACTTTGTTTGGAGTGCAGAAAAATAAATTTCACCGGCACCACTTCTGGCATAGTTTTCCCTAAACTGCACTCACACTTTGTGCCTTTTCGGATAGATACACTATAGATTTTGTATTGGTATTTTCAGGTTATAAACAGGTGGAGATGACAGAGGAACAGCTGGAAAGAAGGCAGGAGAGAGCGAAGAAGAGAAGACAGCAAGCCCACGAGAAGAGAGAGAAAGATAGGGTCAGTAACAATTAAAACTTTCCTGATTTTGCCTAGACAATAGACTACATTGTAATTGTTAGATCATGCAGGGTCTTAGCCAGCAGGGTATCTGGGTGTCTTTTGGACTCCCTGGTTCACGAAAAATACCTGGTTTTAGGTAAAAAGACACCCTAGATTTTGGTATGTGTTTTTATAAATACTAATTCCAAGTTCAATTTCAAGTTTAACTTCAAAATAATAACAAAGACATTTCTTGAAGAATTAAGCACATAATTACTTAATTTTCTAATGCACATGATCTGTGTAGTGATTTTTAATCTTTATCTAGGGATTTTGGACACCCTAAATTCTTGAAATCTCAATTTGGACACCCTGTTATGAAAATTCTGGCTAAGTCCCTGGTTAGATGAGGCCACCTGCTGCCTATGACAAGTACAATGCCAACATTTAATTCCTGCACTGAATGCGTGGGCAGCCTGGGCAAAATACACGACCGCATGCCCCATTGCCACCCAGTTTTCTGGGCATGGATGAATGGATGAGTTCCCAACTGAACGTAACTTTGCTTTGCAAGCTAAGTGGGTCATTGATGTGATTGGCTTATTCTTCTGATATGGTAGCCATGGATGTTTGTACAAACAGGCACTGGCAGATGTACGGTTGACTGGTGCAGGAATTAAATATCTGTACTGTAGACCACAACTTTTGAGTTGTCCTATCAGTGGTCTTCCTGAGCATGTCAAACTGAACATGAAGTTAGGACTCTAACAGAATTTAACAATAGCTACAGAAAGGATAACCTTAATTTGTAGTGATGTTCTTTAGCAGAACTTGTTTGTGGTAGATGTATGGTGATATCTTACCAGCAGCTAGGGATTTTACTCATCAAGGGTCCATTGACAAATAGTCAAACATGCTTTAAGGTGATGGGTACCATTGCAAGCCAGTTAAAAGCCCTGTCCCAAAACACACCTCAAAGCAGCATAATCCTATAAGTAGGTGTATCTCCAGGTTCCTGGGTGTAATTAGGTGGAGAATATCATCGCCACCTGTCATTATTCAATCCATATTCTGTTTTATTTCAAAATTTACAACTTTTCTTTCAAATGACACATTCTCATCAATTACGCAGGTGATGGTTACTGCAGGTTCAGAGTTACTTTAGGGATATCATTGACTAAGCCCAATAAAAAGTATTTTTTTGATTTTTTACTGCTGAAGATTTTTACAGGCAATAATGTTGAAAATTTTAGTTAGAAATATTCACACCAACTACACTTGGTAACCTCACCTGCTCATAGCTAGCACCTATTTATAGCATCCTGACCACAAGCCATTGTCTTAAGATCGCCGAGGTGTATCTTTGTGCAACTGTCCTTTGTTTTCTTTGCTCAGAAGTGATCAGCGAGGTATGTCCACTACTATCAAAGGGGTTCCCATGCCTCCACACACGAGATATCTCACTAAAATTTTCAATGTTATGGCCTGTAAAAATCTTTAGCAGTAAAAGATTAAAAAAATACTTCTTATTGGGCATAGTCAATGATATCCCTAAGGTAACTGTGAACCTGTAGTGACCATCACCTGCGTAAGTAATGAGATAATGTCATTTGAGTGAAAAGTTGTAAATATTGAAATGAATTAGAATATGGGTTGACTACAGACGGCTGACTATGATATTCTCTCCCTGATAACACTCAGGAACCTGTAGATACACCTTGTTATATGATTATGCTGCTGTGAGATGTGTTTTGGGATGGGGCTTTTAACTCGCTTGCAATATTACTCATCACCTTAAGGTAGGTCATCTCTAAACACGGAACACTTGCTGAGACTCACAGACAGATCCCCCTCTGAGATTCATGCACTTTTTTTTTTACTATAGATAAAGACTGAACGTCTCTCAAAGAACACTGTTCTTGCATATGGTCATACTTACTAAATATGACCATAATCATTTTTGATTGTGGGACATACTCTTTCAATATATTTTTTATTTATTTCAGAAACAAACCATGGAAAGGTTGCTGAAAAAACAGGACACCAAGATTAAAACAGGAAAGGTGAGGTCATCATCATCTCATCGAAAATATTAAAACGTTGTATGCTCAGGGAAAGATTTGTAGACTTTTACGATCATTGCATATTTTTGCAAGTTTTTAATGAAAGCTAAGTTTGTATCATTATTTGTATATATGATGATGATGAGTGAACCAACAGGAAAAAACAAAAAACGTATGTTTTACAGAGAATTAAAAAAAATGTATCATAATATTTCTGAACTCAGTAAGTAAATAATTGATGGGCATAATAACCTAATGCAGCATAGTTAAGGGATGTGTCAAATGATTTCAGCACAAGTATTAAAGTCCTGGAGCACGGACACTTGAGCCCGGTGCATAGCAATTTTGGCTGGTGGTGACACTAAATTTTTAGCCTTTTTAACAATAATAGAAACATGTTAATCTAAGGGAATATCACTCAGTGAAGTTCACAAGTATTTGAATAAAATCTTTATCAAAAATAATAGATATATAGGGCTGTACACCGGTACCCGGTACCAGCACCGTTAAGAATACCGTCTCGCAAAATACAGGTGCATACTCGTTTCATTTTTTAACGGTATGCTTATCGGTATTTTGCAAAACTCAAACAACTGTCAAAACCCCAATACAACAAAATAATTCAGTAGGAAGTTTGTACTTACACCTGCCGAACTTGTCAACTTGGAAGGTACAATATAGCGGTGAAGTTGTACCATCGCCGCCATCGCCGAAGCCGTTAGTGTTGTGATTCTTTTTGTTACCGCATAATGCCGCTGCTGTAGCGATATACAGCGCCACTATGCGGTAGCGATAAGAATCACAATTCACAACACTAATGGCAGCGGCGATGGTACCACGTGTAGCTTCGCCGCTATAACGTATCTTCAAGCAAGAATATGTGGACCTACTCAAGTCAACAAGTTCGTAAGTACTACTTTTCAGTTTACCCATGATGTAAGTAAAATACCTAAGGCCACTCCAATTTAATTAGTTGTCTTACGAGCTTTTCTTGGAAAAAAAATCCTGTCAGACTCCAAAGAAAATTATAATAAAAGTCGACTATGGTGTCTTACGGACGAAAGTGGTTTTGAAATTTTCTGTCAGACTCCAAAAAAAAAAAAAAAAAAGTGCAAGTTTTAAGAATATTCTTTGTAAGGTTGATTCAATCAGCTACAGGAAGCTATCATTGCTGTAGTAGAGCCTCAGACTTGAGGAGGTATACCTCCCACCCTTCAGGTTACAGGGATTAATTGATTGATTGATTTTATTTAGTTGAGAATAGGCTGGTAGAAACATATCGCTACCGGTCCTAGTCGTCAGAAAAAAATAAAAAAGTCACATTTTTCAACTTTTTTTTTTATTCCAAAATGGCTCATTTCCTACAACCTGAGCTCGTAAGACAAGTAAATAAATTGGAGTGGCCTAACAGACAAATTGAGACAATCAATTCATTTTAGATTTATATCAGGGACTATGCTAAGTGTGTACTTAGCGTAGTTCAACTTCAACATATCGATAGCAGTACCGATAAAAAACCGTATCGTTTCGACAGTACCGGTTATGGTACCATACCGCTTCACCCTTAGCGGTATGCAGCCCTATAGATATAATATCTGGTCAGCTGAACTGGCATTGCTCTTCAGACATTTGCCAAATTAAAGCACTTTCTTTAAGGTTTTAGCCTGTCGCACATTTTGAAAGCCTCTGTCACACTATGCGACAACCCTGATATATGAATCTGTTAAAACCTAAATTTGGTGTTTCTTGTATAAGTCAACATGTCCCACTCCCCTTTTATGGCAGTGTATTACCGTAATTTCGCGTGTATAAGACGCACCCGTATATAAGACGCACCCCTTGTTCAGGCCTTTAAAACGGTGTATAGACGTTAGCCCTGTGTATAGTGCGCACCTCCTTTTCGGTCCATGTCTCTAGCTATTTTGTAAAAACAAACAAACTAGCAGTGGATTCGGACAAACATTAAGTTGATTGTAATTTGAAGTCACTTATAATGCTGCTCTAAAGACAATAGAGCTCGGACATTCATGCCGTGTATTGTAATTAGTGGGCCTAAAATAGAACCGGCTGGACGGGCCTGGTAACACACAGTTCACTAAGTTGTCCACGACTAGATAGGACTTCTAATAATGTTTTACCGTTACCACTGAAGTTGAGAGGTGCTAAACATGTTAGAACCGCAATTGAAATAAAAACATACCAGAGGCTTATTCTGATATGGGGTCTCGTTGCGGTAATGGCGGGTCATCGATTTCTGATCTCCACGTGGCCTGGGTACTCGATGTAAAAAACACCCTGGATTTCTAGCTCTGTGTATAAGACGCACCCCCGAATTATGGGTAAAAAATTGTGTAAAAAAGTGCGTCTTATACACGCGAAATTACGGTATGTGCTTCATTGACTACGGCATATGCCATAAATTACAAATCATACAGTTTAACAAATAATGCAACAAGACACTTGTAAAAGATTGGTATTGATATACAATGCATAGAAATAATGTTATTTTTAAAGACATAAACACAGATTAAATCATTACTGTAAATTCTCGGAAATTTAGGCAATCCTAGGAATTTTGGCCACTATAGTTACTTTGTAAAATAATTTATGGGAAATCTGGACAGCCCTCGATCTATTGGCAGTTGCCATTTCATAAACTATGGACCTATACCTGGCATGGAATGTAATGCGCCTTTGAGTATGTTTATATGGAAGGGGCGCAATATCAAATGACAATATTATTATCATTATTATTACCTGGCAGTAAATCTTGCTGACAACAACATCAAGGTATTTTCAGAAAACACGGGCCACCCTGATCTTATAAAAATCGTAATTATTATAAAGTGACCCAAATTACTAAGAATTTACGGTATTCATGATCCATTTACCAGAAGCGGTTTGGTTTCCTGCTTATGTTGAACTCTGATATACAGTGTTTGATAGTGTGTGTCATGTTCATGTTCTCCAGGGTAAAGGAGCCCGCAAACAGCAGCATCCTGGCATTCGCTACCTCAACAACCAAAACAAGATCACCATCTCCGTCCCGCAGAACATCAAATTCCCATTCACTGCACAGACGGCACAGTAAGTACTCCCCTAATACCCCCTTATACCATGTCCGTCCCACAGAACATCAAATTCCCATTCACTGCACAGACGGCACAGTAAGTACTCCCCTAATACCCCCTTATACCATGTCCGTCCCACAGAACATCAAATTCCCATTCACTGCACAGACGGCACAGTAAGTACTCCCCTAATACCCCCTTATACCATCTCCGTCCCACAGAACATCAAATTCCCATTCACTGCACAGACGGCACAGTAAGTACTCCCCTAATACCCCCTTATACCATGTCCGTCCCACAGAACATCAAATTCCCATTCGCTCCACAGACGGCACAGTAAGTACTCCCCTAATACCCCCTTATACCATCTCCGTCCCACAGAACATCAAATTCCCATTCACTGCACAGACGGCACAGTAAGTACTCCCCTAATACCCCCTTATACCATGTCCGTCCCACAGAACATCAAATTCCCATTCGCTCCACAGACGGCACAGTAAGTACTCCCCTAATACCCCCTTATACCATCTCCGTCCCACAGAACATCAAATTCCCATTCACTGCACAGATCGCACAGTAAGTACTCCCCTAATACCCCCTTATACCATGTCCGTCCCACAGAACATCAAATTCCCATTCACTGCACAGACGGCACAGTAAGTACTCCCCTAATACCCCCTTATACCATCTCCGTCCCACAGAACATCAAATTCCCATTCGCTCCACAGACGGCACAGTAAGTACTCCCCTAATACCCCCTTATACCATCTCCTGTCCCACAGAACATCAAATTCCCATTCGCTCCACAGACGGCACAGTAAGTACTCCCCTAATACCCCCTTATACCATCTCCGTCCCACAGAACATCAAATTCCCATTCACTGCACAGACGGCACAGTAAGTACTCCCCTAATACCCCCTTATACCATCTCTGTCCCACAGAACATCAAATTCCCATTCACTGCACAGATCGCACAGTAAGTACTCCCCTAATACCCCCTTATACCATCTCTGTCCCACAGAACATCAAATTCCCATTCACTGCACAGATCGCACAGTAAGTACTCCCCTAATACCCCCTTATACCATCTCCGTCCCACAGAACATCAAATTCCCATTCACTGCACAGATCGCACAGTAAGTACTCCCCTAATACCCCCTTATACCATCTCCGTCCCACAGAACATCAAATTCCCATTCACTGCACAGACGGCTCAGTAAGTACTCCCCTAATACCCCCTTATACCATCTCTGTCCCACAGAACATCAAATTCCCATTCACTGCACAGACGGCACAGTAAGTACTCCCCTAATACCCCCTTATACCATGTCCGTCCCACAGAACATCAAATTCCCATTCACTGCACAGATCGCACAGTAAGTACTCCCCTAATACCCCCTTATACCATCTCCGTCCCACAGAACATCAAATTCCCATTCACTGCACAGATCGCACAGTAAGTACTCCCCTAATACCCCCTTATACCATCTCCGTCCTACAGAACATCAAATTCCCATTCACTGCACAGATCGCACAGTAAGTACTCCCCTAATACCCCCTTATACCATCTCCGTCCCACAGAACATCAAATTCCCATTCACTGCACAGACGGCTCAGTAAGTACTCCCCTTATACCGATGCGGCCTGCCAAGTGAGAAAGTTGCCAGTCACTTGGGTTAGGTTGTGGTTTTTCGGTATTTTGCTTCCCTTTAATATCTCAACTGGGTAGTCACTACTAGAAAACTAGAAAAAAAGTGGCAAGAATTTTTTTCCAAATTCTGAACCAGCTTTGCTGTATCCAGGAGGGTTCTGGCCAGGGTGTTACCCAGGATTTGAAAACAGGGGGTCAAAATTGAGGATTTCTGAAATTTAGGGGGTCGAAAGTTAGTTACCCAATTTACAAGAATGATCATAGCAACCTTATATATTGACTTAGCAAAGCAAAATGTGCTTCTCTATGTCATTTAATGTACCTATTGTCTTCTAGGAGTGAAACTTTTGAAATATTTCCTTGGACTTAAACAAATACAGAAAATCTTGCAAAATACAACTGGGTGTCATTTTCCCCAAAATCTTGTGTTTGGGAGTCGAAATGACTCCCTGGTGGTTGCCTGGGTAAGTCCCTGGTTCTGGCTGTTGTGGGATATACCTGCGGATAAGATATACACTTGGAAATAGTTGAAAGTTTGCTCCAAATAGTTTGAAATTCAAGGGTCATTCTGTAGTTGATTTCCAAAGATACTGGCATACCAACAGAACTGCCCTAGTCAGAAATCACCTGCAACTCTGCTACAAATAGTTTAACAGTTTGCTTTATTCTGAAGTTGATTACGTAAAAACAGGCATCACAATCCTAAGTACAAATCTCCTCATCGTGATGCACTGTGGTTGTGGTTAGGAAGACAATTGTTCTCCTATAGCAATCCTAACCACAAACACGTTGCAAGCTTTCCATGCAAAGTTTTGTACTAAGGGCCCCAGATCATAGCAGATCACTCGCCCACTTTTAGTTCCGGCTCTGTCTGATAGAGGGCAGCAATGTCTCTCTGGCAAAGTTACAGGTAAGAGGAGAGATATCCTACCCTTTGGAGGCATAGTCATTATATTTCGCATGCAGGATCTGAAGTCTGAAGACAAAATTTCACAAGTTCATTTTTATAACACTTAGCAGCAGTGTTTTCATCCAATATGGCAAACATGAGATGAGAGTGGATATATGCACTGCTGGCAAATGCTTGAAAAATGAACACTTGCATTTCTATCTTTACATCTAGAGGTGGAAACGCTGGAGTTATTTATCATTACCTTACCATCATCATCATATAATTTTTGTCTAACTAATGATGTTTTTTGACGTAACAGTGGTAGACTGCAAGTTTAACCTCATGCTGGTGGTGGCTAATTTGGCCAATACAAAATTATGCAAAGAATTAGAAAAATGATTGAAACCCTGGCACATGAGTACTCATCTGAGAGTACTCAGTGAGAGCTTTCCAATGCATTCCAACATGACAGGGTTTAAATGGTTTTCAAAGAACTGTGCGTCCCTGTGCTTTGGAGGAAAGAAGTCTGAGCATTTGAAGGGTTAAATGAATTATGGCTTAGTGGACAGATATCTCCTTTACAAGCATAGAGACAGCTTCTTTGAAATCATAAATTCCTATGAAACTTTAGAACAGAAAATATCAAAGGCAGATAATATCTTAGCTATGATATTTTTGTGAAAAGGTTATTTTCTTAAAAGAAGAGAGCTGTTTAAGTCAACTGTGTTTAGCAGGTTGGTAAACCTCATGAATGACCAGCTTTCCCATCAGGACAACTTATTAACTTTAAGGTTAATCCATTGAATATTTGATGGAGCAGCCCAAAAGGGGTTGACTATTCTGGCGATATTTTTCTCAACATTCAATTTTAAAAAAATCATTCGGGAGATATTCATCAGATCAGATGTAAATGTAAATCTAAATTTTCCAAAAATCAAATGATTTAATAGCCATTTAAGTGTGAGATCTAAAGGTTAATGATATTCCAATATCATATTGGGGTAGTATTCCCTCTTTCTTGACCCTTTAACCATTTACCTCCTGACCTTGGTTGTGAAAGAGATGACCTTTGACATTTCACTTCCTGTCAAGCTTGGAGGCAGGCATACGGTGACCTTATGCTGGAGTGGCTTTTTTGATTTTGGCTGGATACTGATCTGCTCTTGAAGGAGCTGGAAGATCTAGATATCCCCTCACAATGCTGCCTACTAAAGGTCAAGACGCTCTAGTCATCAGCAAGCCTTGTAAATCTATCCCTGTTGCCATCATTCAACCTCCACTGGTTTCAATTTCTTTGCTGGTGCATCTGTCATGCACAGCACTATCCTCTGTCTGCCTTTCTCATCCAGTCTTGCTGGATTGCTCCCTCTGTAATGTGAGCTTGCTATGATATTAAACAAGATTCTTGGGAATTGAGTTTGAATCGTCAAATGATTTAAAGGGAAACAATTAGAATTACTATTATTATTATTATTATTATTATTATTATTATTATTATTATTATTATTATCATTATTATGATTATTATTATTATGATTATCATTATTATAATTATTATCACTATTATTATTATTATCATTTTTGTTATTATTATTGTTATTACTATTATTATTATTATTTTTTTTATTATTATTATTATAAGTGTTATTATTATTTTTATTATTATTATTATCTTTATTTTTAAATAATTATTAGTATTATCATCATCATCATTATTATTATTAATATTATCATCATATTATTATAAATTGTATTGATATTATTATTACTAATATTATTATTATTATTATTATTATTATTATCATCATCATCATCATCATCATCATCATCATCATCATCATTATCATAATTATTATTATAGATTCCATCCTCCTCCTCCTCCTCATTATGATCATGATCATTAAATGTACACATTGTCTTTCCCTTCAGGCCTCCCAAGCCTGCAGTAGCGTGTGGCATCAAGGGCTGCTCCAACACAAAGAAATACTGCTGCTCCAAGACTGGGCTACCCCTCTGTAGTCTGCAGTGCTTCAGGAAAAACAAGGCTCTACATCCCGCTGTCTTCAAAGCCATAGCTGCCACATGACAGGAGAAACAGCACACTTAGAATATAGAAATAACTTATATAGATAATGAAGTAAGCAGGTAGTCTGGGTCCTACCCTAGGGAATTCTTGAAAAATATTCGCGAACCACTCAATTATTTGTAGAGTCTTACTTTCTCATACTTCCAGAGATACATTCTTCAAACTTTACTTCTTGGAAGGGCAGACTTTGATGATAGTTTTCTGAAGAGACCTGTAGCAATTTACGTTCTTCATACTTCCTTCCTTGGATCTCTAATGGTCAATATTGGTCACTTGAGCCTAAGATATTATAGGGCTGTAAATAGTTGCAGGACCTGCAGAATCTGGAAGCAGCCCGTAGTTTGATTGGCTAGAAAAAATCCACCTCTGAGGTGTAATTGTAACTGGAAACTTGCTTGCAATATATTGTACAGTGTAAATCTGATGGACTGAGGAGTATAGTCATTTACAATTGCTGACAAATGCATAAAATCATCTTGTAGTTTGGTGAGTTATAGTATTCAATATTAGGGGCCCAAAGATCAAAGTAGTAATGTGCCATCAAACTGCCTTTTTGTTTGGACTCTGCTTTAGCATACCAATTAGTATGGCAATAGAAAATGTGGATGTAAATAAGGTGGTTGCTGTTGTACATCTAAGTTACTGTCCCAGGGGTGCAGCTAGTCACTAGCCCCATGGCCAATGGCTACAGAAAATTGTGTTGGGCTATAATGATACTTGCCTTTGTAGCCCGGCTGGCTATAAGAAAATGGAAGTTTTAAGATAATGCTCAGAGCAAAATCTTTAATAAAATCAGTTAAAGAACATCATTTGACACATCTGTTGTCCTTTGGTACAATTCCAATATGCAATAGAACAGTGAAAAGATAGCTTACAGCTATGATAATTGTTATTATGTAGGGACTGTAGTGGAAATGCATCATTTAGAAAATCTAGGGCTATGAGATCTTGGGCGATTTGAAAACCTTTAGTCTGATGGTCTCTTAGAGTTTTTAACTAAAGCCTTACCCCTGCTGTCCCGTAGAGGAGTATGAAAAACACTGCCAATCCCAGAAACATTGCTTCACAAGGCGATCACTCAACAAGAGACATATGTGTGTGCCCAATATGCTTAGGGGCATTCTCAGAAGGTTTTGACATATTTAATTTATCACTTTCTTCTACATTATCTACCTATGACTCTTTCAATTTCTACATGGGTTCTCTGTGCGAAACAATAGCCAAATGTTCCTTAACCCATCCACTGCTGAGGCTACTTTCATCCAAAGCACAAATATGTAAAGATTATTGAAAACCATCTAAACCCAGTCATGTTGGTATTCATTGGATAGCTATCACTGCATACTCTCATATGAGTACCCATAGGCCAGGGTTTCAGTCATTTCCAGCTTTTTTGCATCATTTTCAATATAATCAAAATTAGTCACCAGCAGCAAAATGGTTAATATTAAATGACCAATAATTGCAAGCGAATACTAGATATTAAGAAATAGAAAACAAGAAGAAAAAATAATAACTGTAAATATAGAAATAGTATTATGTAAATATTCATTAGAATAGGCCTTTGCTTGAGGTGTAGGCAGTCTGGAATGTTGAGAGATGTTAATGCAAACTACAAAGGAAAATCATGGTATCCATGTGTTTTGCAAGATAGAACTAGAAATATTGTAAAGTACTGTAAATTAATACCTTTTTGCAGTCGCAAAAAAAAAAGAAGAGTTTTTTCTTCACCATTGCCTGGCTAAATTTTCCCAACGGACAACTGGGAAAAGGAGGCCACCAAGGGGCATGCTTCTAAAGTCTTTTGTAAACACTGTCCAGTGCTTCACCATTTAGGGGACTGTGAAAATCTCATATTTTTTTCTAGTACTCATCTGTATGTGGGCATTTTCATGATTTTGTAGATGAATAGACACTAGTCTGCGAGTGTGATTGAAATTGTATTGTAATATTTTTTCAATAAAATGATAAAAAGTGAATCTCCATGTCCATTTTCCTAATTTCGCATTGAAAATAACCTGGCTGCTGAAGTGCACACTTCTGAGGCCCACATTTATTTATCAATTTCCTAGGCTTTCAATGGAAAAGTTGCCCATCAACCAGTCCCCAGAAAGATAATAAGGAACAAGATTTTGTACATAATCCTCAGCTCCACTCTGATTCTAGCAGGGGATTGGTCAACTTCTAAGTTGTATTGAACTGAATTGTGAACTAACATTGCTTTGGACAACGTTAGGAGCCCAATATTGATCCTGTATTGGCATCCTAACAATGCTGTTGCAAATGTTCATTGTTAGGACCCCAAATGTACCATTCATTGCCATGGCAACAGTTAACTACATTTTCGCGCTACAGATGTCGCTTTACCATAGCAAAAGAGATGGGGGCAACTGATCTTCACACCACCACTACAATTAGGTTTTTGGCATTTAAAACATTATTTTCGCATTACAGTCTACCAACATGGTGTGTATCTGGAAAATAAGATGGCAGGAAGTAATTGAGATGGATTTAGGTATAAAAACCGCATGTTCAAGTGAGAAATTCTTGCTGTTCACTCTGCATGAGGTGAGTCTGGCGAAGATCACAATAACTCAAAACAATAACATATCGAAGATAAACCTGATTATGTCCAAAGTCACCATACGAAAAATTGTATTGTATTTACCACCCAGCAAATACAATCTGTTCCGAAACATTTTGACATCGTACGGTCTGTTCTTTCTTCGTGTGTGTGACTTGCTATGAGTGCTGACAACTCATGCCTCACTCTTTATTTGTTATAATAATTTTATAATAATAATAATAATAATGATAGTAATAATAATAATAATGATAATAATAATAATGATAATAAAAATGATAATAATAATACATATTATAATAATAATAATAATAATAATAATAATAATAATAATAATAATAATAATAATAATAATAAAAATGATAATAATAATACATATAATAATCTCTGTTGATTAATCTATCAGGCTGCAGACTCATATTTCCCTTTCTTTCAATTCCTTTGAACTCCTGACAAAAGAGGGCTCCACTCAGAAGTTATAATTCTGAAGCCTCAGCGGCCATTGATGAGTGT
>OZ012691.1:30428263-30510770 GCA_963942565.1 Maea johnstoni
GACGTTATAAGGGTGTGCCTTAAGCTAATCATGTATCATGTCTTATGTAGTGTTAACTCTTGTGATTTGTGTTATTTTGATATATTTGTACTGTACTTTTACGCTTCGGCGTAGTCAATAAACATACATACATAATACCAACAATAGATAATTGGAATTTCGATTTTTCGTCACTTTTACTGCCATATTGCGGCTGATTCGTGACTAGCCAGTTATGACTGCTGGAGGAAACCTTTGTACCCGGCGAAAACCAACGCATAACCCCAAGTCACTGGCAACTTTCCCACATGCCCCAACCGGGCATGATTCGAACCCAGATAGTGGTGAGAGACAGCTAGGAGTCAGTGACACCGCCTTAGACCACACTTCATTTCTGATAAAGCTTTTCATGAAAGAAGAAATAAAATGAGTCCCTACGGTCCAAGATGGAAAAGCTGGGTCTGTCATTTCTACTTAAATTTGTGATCTGTTCATGTATTAACACAGACATTAACCTTTGAACATAATGAATACTAGTATTGCCTGACCTCTTACAATTTCTACAAACACATATTCAAATCCTCCTTGTTTAAGTTTAATGTCGTTTGAATGGCCGCTGATTAAGAGTTTTCTTCGATAATTTAGCCAGGTCGCTGTTGTACCAAACGTGATACTAGATCTAGTAATTGACCTCACAGCAGAGTGGTCTAACGCGGCAATGATCTCGACGCGAGGCTTGAGGCTACCAGTGGCTATACTAGGGGAGGGGTTAGGCGGTGGCTTCACTGTTGCATCATTTTGTATTGACCGAATTAGTCACCAGCAGCATAACGGTTAAAATTGACTATTCACAGATGTGCCTCAAATATGGCTTAAAAGGTGACGAAGAACGAAATTCCAAATCCACATTCTAGGATGAGCGTATAAAAATGCGAGGTGAATGCCTTAACCTAGACACTATAAATGAATGAAAGAGCTCCCTGCGTTCTCTATAATAAATCCAATTCCTATGAGACTCACTATTGTAGATAGGCTGAGGGTTAAGCCAAACCCTCAGGGCTACCTGAGGGATAGTTATTTACTTTATGGGGAATATGAGCTATTTCTTCTGAGACAAAGCAGGTGCAAACACTGAGGGCACGTCTAGTTGATTATCTGTTTCCCATGTCCCGACCGACCCTATTTTTGGGGCCGACCCTAAAAAAAAAATCTTTTTTTTTTTACTTTCCGACCGACCCTGTCCAGAGGAGCTTTTTTTTCTTCTGAGAACTGCATTTTGAATGAAATAAATAAAAAAAAGTCTGATATAATGGAGCCTGCGAATTCAACATTTTTCAAATCTGCACAATTTTCTGTATGAACAAGCTGAAGAATAATACAGAGGGAAATGTGTCTCATGAACATCATGTACACATATGTGTACTTCTTGCCATGGCATTGGCAGCATTTCTGTCACAAATAAAGAAATTTGATACCCTATTATAGGTACTTCTGCCCTTTTTTTTTCCTTTTTTTTTTTACCCGACCGACCGACCCTAATTTTCAGTACCTTGGACATGGGAAACAGATAATCAATTAGACGTGCCCTGAGCTAAAGAATTGGGGATGGCTTTCTTAAACTTACGTCAATACATTAACCTAGGAAATCCCTGATATTGTGAAGAATTTCACAGAGATTGTAATTAATTATTACTTTGCTCAAGGGTTTTATTAAATATTAGCAGAAGATGAATAGTATATTTCGAAAAGTGGCATTTCTCCTTGTCTTCTTGACCTATTTCGCCAAATAGATTACGTCAATTTGTGAACTTAGGGGAATAGGTTTTGGGTATGATACAGAAGGGTAAAGTGACAAATATCGCTGAAATCAAACATGAACTATCAGTGCAGTTACAATACGAACAGTATTATGCTAAAATTGAGGGGAAACTTCCAATATTTAAACAAAAATGGTTAGATCTAATTCAAATTTTAGGGTAAGATTGAAAATCTCACGGAGTTGAAGGTATAACATTTAAAATCTTTGTATATAAATCCATAATCCTAAAATATTGTACAAAAAGATGCATGTGTTGTGTGTTATATGTGCCAGTATGTGCTTGTATGTTTTTCTTTTGTTTGTGTTATTAAGAAATAAAAAACATGCGTTTTGCAGAAATTAAAAAAAAAAGGTTTTGGGTATGATATTGTTGTGGGATGCATCAGTAATCGAGTGGTCGTAGAACTGCTCTCGTCCTTCGACTGCTTGTTGCCTTTACCACTAGCAAAGGTACCGGGCTCGAATGAAGTATGTCGATGTCTTCCCTGAGACTTTGGGTTCCGTCACCATTAAAGCTGGCCAGTTACGAATGAGCCTTAATATGGAAGCAAATAAAGGACGAAAAAGATGCTAATTGTCATTTAATGTTCCAGGTGTTCAGTAATGTTAATTATTTAGTGTTATTTGGGCTTCAGTGTCATCAGCTATTTACTGGCATTTGGGGATTAATATCATCAGCTACTAGTATTTAACTGGTGTTCTATTTCATTCGGTGATCAGTGACATTTGATGTTCAATGTCATTCGGTGTTCAGTGACATTTGGTGTTCAATGTCATTCGGTGTTCAGTGACATTTGGTGTTCAATGTCATTTGGTGTTCAATGACATTTGGTGTTCAATGTTATTCGGTGTTCAGTGACATTTGATGTTCAATGTCATTCGGTGTTCAGTGACATTTGGTGTTCAATGTCATTCGGTGTTCAGTGACATTTGGTGTTCAATGTCATTTGGTGTTCAATGACATTTGGTGTTCAATGTCATTCGGTGTTCAGTGACATTTGGTGTTTATATCATTTGGTGTTCAATGTCATTTGGTGTTCAATGACATTTGGTGTTCAACGTCATTTGGTGTTCAATGACAGTTGGTGTTCAATATCATTTGGTGTTCGATTATATCAGCTGGTCAGTGTCATCAGGTGTGCAATGTGATTAGCTATTCCGTGTTACCTGGTGCTGATTGTCAGATAATGTTCAGTGTCATAGGCGTTTAAACGTCACCTGGTGTTCAATGTACAGAGGTGTTCAAACATATATTTTACTGTAATTTATTAATACAGAGATATCCTTAAGTCCATCCATTGAGTTGTGCGCAGAAGTGTCAAAGTGCGAAATGACTTTCTATATGCGCTTTTCCCCTACTACTACTACTACTACTACTACTACTGCTGCTGCTGCTGCTGCTGCTGCTGCTGCTGCTGCTGCTACTACTACTACTACTACTACTGCTACTACAGTACTACTACTACTACTACTGCTGCTGCTGCTGCTGCTGCTTCTACTGCTACTACTACTACTACTACTGCTGCTGCTGCTGCTGCTGCTGCTGCTGCTACTACTACTACTACTACTACTACTACTACTACTACTACTACTACTACTACTACTACTACTATATCTACTGTTGCTCTTGCTTCTGCTACTGCTACTGCTGCTGCTACTGCAGCAAGCTCCTGCTGCTCCTGTTGCTGCTGCTGCTACCGATTTATTTGCATTCGTGTGTCTTTTGACTGCAGCGTTTCAAATGCATCCGGCAATAGTTCAGGTTAACACAAACATCTCAGGAAAAACAATATTCTCAATAGCAGTCGTTCGTCGCCATATCTCAAAAGCAGTCATTGTCGCCATATCTTGCATGCCGTATCTCATCTGTCCTTATAGACTACACATTGCTTGTTCGACCCCTACTTTGTTTCCACGACAAGTTTTGCGTGCAAACGGCTCTACTAATTAGGTGCACAATCCTTGTCAATGAATCAGCTGAGAATTTTGCAGGCGGACGGCGTGACATGATCCAGGTAAATTAGAGCTGTGGGCTAGACTGTCGTGTGGCAGCTGATACTACAAGACAAACCACACGCTACATTTAATAGATATTGCATGAAAGAAAAGGGACGGCGTTTTGATCACAGTCGCTTTATACTACATAAGTGGCATATTTTTACAGGCATTTAATTTTCGCTATTTTCGCGCTCCCAATGATACCGCCAGAACAACACCCTTCAAATAAATATCAAAAAAATATATGGTTTCGCTTGAGTGCTTAAATGCGCTAATTTAAAAAGTAGCACAAATACCCTCCAGCAGGGCTGTACAGCGAAAACTTTAGCACTCCAAATCAAAGCCGTATACAGTATGCCATATGGAAACTAAACCGTTACTTATCAGACGAATTTGGAATTATGGAGCTCAGTTGGTTAGGTGTCGGACTAGTAATCAGTAGGTCGCTGTTTCAATTCTCGGCAGGGGCACTTTGGTCTGTCCTTGGGCAAGACAGTTTATTCCATATTGCTTCAGTCTATCCAGCTGCAAAATTGGTACCTAGCATAAATAAGGCAGTGCTTTGAGCTTGTGCGCTATATACTGCCAGTTGCTCTGGAATATCCCCCGGGGGATTGAAATGGTTTCCGTGTGTACAAGCCTGCTAGGGCAGGCAGGTCGTGTGAGCACTTCGGAGGATTCAAGACTATAAACCTTTAACTGGTGTGGGAAACCGGAGTACCCGGCGAAAACCAACGCCCAGGGGCTTAGCCGCCTATGCGTCAGCGTGTCATTTGGACACGCAGAACACTGTTTTTTGACAGTTTGGACACCCAAACGTTTATGTCAGAATTTGCTGATGATGACTTTTCTTAGAAGATAGAAGATGTAGAACCTGTAGTGTCACTTATATAAGACACACAAAGCTGTATCTGGCCTAAAAAAACAAAATCTGTAAATGTATAGGGTTTATTTTAGTAGTAGTATGTACTTTGGACCACACTTTGGACACGCAAAAGTCTATGAAACCTCTATTTGGACACCCTGTTTCCAATTATCGGCTAAGACCCTGCCAACGCCTAAACCCAATATCTAATGAGAGAACCCAGACTAACCAGTTGAAGACGATAACTCACTAGCTAGTTCCTATGAGGCGGGATCGAACCCTGAACCCTGATTAGTGAAAGGTAATGAGCAATTGGACTTAAAACAATGTGTGGCAATTATGGCAATGGGGACATTTAATAATCGACACATTTGCTACCACATCTACAGCATGCTACCATTCATATTCGCATGCATTTGTTTTTATTGAGTTCACCTTTACTGTTTCTAGAAAAGCGTACGAGATATACATCTCCAGATATTATCAAATGGACAAACGCAAACTTCGACCCGGACACCTTTATTTCGCTTGCGTTCACCGATGTTTCTGAGGCAAGCACTTTCTCAGAAAAAAACTTATGACACCTGGCCTTTGTAGCAACTCCATAATGGATTGCGCTTGATCCATCCAGGCCCTCTGGCAATTTAACAAGTATCTTAGAGCCGCAGCGAATCTCAGTGGCAACTTATGAAGCCAGTTAGACACATGACACTAGAAAAAAGGCTTTGAGAGAAATCAATAGAGCTTTGCTCAGTTTTAGCTGGGCACGCGACCAAGGGTGAGCAAAGTCCAGCTGGCTGGGGATTACTTCCTTCTCCTCCGCTTCTCAGTCAGAGATGATGATCCCAGCTTTAGGCACATTCATTCATTTCCTGTTCACCTGCATTTACATGGGCCTTATCAGAGGTTTTCAGATACACGTATTGTCTAAACGCATTGTTTCAGAAGCATCCATTGTCTCGTTGCATTGTCTCAGACGTACCTATTGTCTAAACGCATTGTTTCAGAGCCACCCATAGTCTCAAGGCATTGTCTCAAGGCATTGTCTCAGGCGTACCTATTGTCTAATAGCATTGTTTATAGGGATTAGGATGAGGAACTTACCTGTCAATCTACATAGCGAAGGCAGGAGGTGATAGCGGTCTGTTTTTCACTTGTGGATGACTGTTTTTTTCTTATACTACTAACACTATCTATTGTGATGTATTTTATGTTTATTGTGTGTATCTTTATTAGCCACAATTGAAAAACATGGAATATACATATATACATATATTCCCAACATATACATAAATGAAAAGAACAAAAACGACATTTATCTTATCCAAAGCTGGAATAAACACCACTTTTGAATCCTACATATGCGTATACAATCCCTTATGGTGGTACACATACTATGGTAAGCTACTGCAGACAAGTGTTACATGTATAGGGTAAGCAGTTCGCAGGGTCCATAGAAAGCATGGTCATTACACTAATATGCCATCGCTGTGGGGTGTCCATCAGGAACAACTTCGAGAGAATCCGAGAGAGGATTGACGCTCGAGGCGTAGCCCGAGGGCGACAATCCTCTCGAGGGGAAGTTATTCCTGGTGGACACCCCACAGGAATGTCATATTTGTTTTATCATACCGAACACAATACAAAACACAACAGGGGGAAAATTACAAACACCAGAGATTTTGGATAAATACTCGTCGTCTGCCTCGTTAACTTAGTTTCACCGGTAGCTCACTCGGCAAACTCCGTATGTGTTCGTGGGCATTCTTCGGGCTAGCGGTAACCAATCAATTAGCCCATAGCTGTTGCTATGGGCTAATTGATTAGCCCATAAGCTGTTGAGGACAATAGCCTGTCGCTAAGGAGTGAATAGCCTGTCGCTAAGGAGTGAGGAAAATATGCTGATTATTCATGGCCCTTGACCAACCAGAATCAAGAATCTTCACGTGAGGTATAATAAACACGTATGGACCCCTTTCCCCGCACACACATTGGCTGTGTATTCGCCGCTCTGAAATCTCAACGCCTTTATTTGGACCATACGTCGAGGCCGAGTGTAAATACCTCCAATCACTGTCAGTCGCAGCCAGACATGAAATATTGCCAAATCTGGCTCAGGATGCGGTAGTAATTACCTACAGAATCTTCCTGTCTTGCTGTTCCGCAATGTGAACATAGAGAGACTGCTTCTGTCCCTGCGCGTCATCACCGCATGTCTGGAAATCTTAATGCACAGCTTTGGAAAACACGAAGCCCTTTCCGCGAATCATTTATGCGCATTGATCTACGGGTAAATTATGTGAAAGAGAACGTGACAGGAAAAATTAATCATATTGTCAAATTTAATTTTTTTCTATTAGAATAAGAACTTTATCTTTAATTTCAGATACTAGATCTAGTACTACAGTAACGCCATTTAATTCATGCCCTAAATGTGCTGACAGACTAGACATTTTACACGACCGCATGCCCAGTTGGCACCAGGATATCTGGGCATAGAAAAGATTACATGCCCAATTTGACGGCACGGCTAAACATTGCATTCATCAGCAACTAAGAAGCCATGAATATGCATTTCCTCATCATCTCGCCGGGCACTGGTTGACGTTTCTAGTATTTCATGCGACCGGTTGCCTGCTGCAGGAATCAAATATCTACACTGTACATACTTGATATATTTGACACAAAAAGTAAATACTTCAAACTTATAATACTCAAGAACGCCACTAGGTTACATGCCTAGTAATATGTATATATAACCTACATATATGTAGGTTAAAATACCCAGGATATCTAAGAAGTTAGATATATTTTTGTGAGTGACGATATTTTACACTTACTTAGCCCGTAAATTCCTGTCAGCTGTGAAGTACTTAAATGTGTCTGAATGGACATTGACGGAACTATGCGGCAGAGTAGCTGTAACGTATCATGTCTGTATATTCACCCAATCCCAATTTAAGGGATTTCGCAAAAGTAGCTTTGCTCACTGATTAATAAATCAAAGTACTCTTGGATGTAGTAGGTGTGGAGTGAGATATGAAAAATGAGCAAATTATTTTGTGTAAATCTGGGTGTAAAGAAATAACATGACAAAATAAAATGACAGCGTTTTTAAATGAACGGGAAAGATAATTCGCATCTTATGTCAAAGCCCATATTTCATTTCTCACTGAATTTTGAAGTTGAAAACAAACAGTCCAATTATTCTTATTCTAGTTGTTCATTAATGGCGTTACATATTTCTGCCGTGACACATATTACACAAGACAATTTATATAAACTGAGTGAATGGTGCTATTTCTGTTTTGTACATGCAGTTGTATAAAACTTATGCCAGGAAAAATAAAAATAAATCCGTTTAACTGATTGACACTATCGACTGTGTTTAGTCAATTCAATATTTGTTTTTTTGTATGCAATTATTCCTTTATTCCTTTGTAATGGGTGGAAGTTGGACTGAGGGGTATTTTTAGCATTAGTCTGGAAACACATTTCTGCAATTTCGCCAGAACCACTAGAGAGCCATTGTCACGGAGTTCCGCCTTCCGGAAATCAATTGAGTTGCCTCTCCTTGCCCCGGGGCAAAAAGCCACTCTAACCTATCACTCCACTTCAGCCTACACCTGGAGAAAATGCCTAGGCTGACAACCTGGAGCAGAACAGATTGAATGGAGGAATAGTCCAAACATATTTAACCCTTCTGATGCTGAGGTTATTTTCGTCCAATGCACAAAAATGTAAAAAATATATTAAAATCTTCCGAACCAAGTCTTGTGGGTATTCATATGAAAGCCCTTATTGAGTACTATCAGATGAGTACCCATGTGCCAGGGTTTCAGTCATTTCCAGCTTTGTGTCATCACTTGATGTTGACCAAGTTAGCAGCCAGCAGCATAAGGGTTAAAACGAGATTGCCAAATGCAAATTTCAGTCAAATATTCATCAGAATATTTCTCATAAATATTGCTCTTTCTGAACAGATTTTCTTGAAAATATATACTAGAGTATGATGTCCAAGATAATAGGGGAGTAACTTTCATTGCTGTATTATTAGGTAGCAATAACGTTGACCAAATGTCAGATATGATGAAAATACAGAGTTAAAGGTAATTTCAAGGTCATTATGGGTCATATCAATGCCATTTTTCTCTGCAACCTATTTAGTGGCCAAATTTCATAAAGTTTTGGTCATACACTCCAAAGATACAGGGCTAAGGGTAAATTTGGGCCCATTTGGCCCTATAGTGATATTTTCAAAACGACGAATTAGTCAGAATGATTTTGGGCGGTATTGGCATGGATTACCAGTAGTTAATACCTGTTTGCAGGGAGATTATTATAAAAGAATTTTGTGACGCTCAGATATAAATTACTGGAATGTGATTTTACATATTGAACACGTTTATGTTTCGGCAAATTGGTTTACGACATTCTCAAAGACGTATGCAATCAAACACGTACACGGAAATGGCTACTTTTATCCCTCATGCTGCTGGTGGCAATACAAGATAATGCAAAAAACCTGAGAAATTACTGAAACCCTGACGCATGGGTACTCATCCGAGTGTAGTCAGGGAGAGCTGTCCAATGAATACCAGCATGACAGGGTTTGGATGATTTTCAAAAATCTTTGCATCCTTGTGCATTGGACGAATGTAGCCTCAGCAATAGAAGGGTTATTCATGTTACCATTTTTAGTAGTCATCCAATCATATGTTATTTTAATAGTGATACAAATATCGAAACATCTCACTTCCGCACACAACAGGCGAAAGGGATTAGACAATTAAACAATGATAGGCATTAACTTTGCGTTTGCTACTTGATTTTCATCCATATACCCAATGATGTGTTTTAAGTATCACCTGATTTTGAGTCTGTGACTGAAATGCACAACGACCTCCATTTATCACGTTTTACACTGAATGCCTGTTTCAACTACATATTCTTGTTTAAACCAGAGGAAAAAAGGAAAACCTTTGAACGTCAGAATGGATGCAACCCTAATATGTACATGTATCCTTTTTATTTTTCAATAACTCTTTTATTCAGTTTTTGCATAGAAAGAAAACAGGTGTAACATACATATAATCAAATGGTAATTTGTAAAACATGATTATTGTAGAGAAAAACATAATTGGTAATAGTGAAAAGTTACGAAGAGTAACATACAGTAATACCTTGAGTTTGTATAATGGGGGCTGGAAAGAAAAAAAAATTGTATTTCGAATGACATGCTGTATTAGTTTGATTTGTATTTGAAAAAGTAATGTACATGTATCTTACTTAAGGATTTTCGCACCGGTTTTATCTTTGTCCAGGTATTTTTTTTCATTTGTGGATACATTGGGGGATACACATATAGAAAATGTAAAACAATGTGGGATTGTTTGCGACGTCATACTATTCTCTAATCACCAAGAGAGCAGTAGAACAACTTAAAGTTTGCCCGTTATTCTGGATAATTCGTAATCAATATTATAAATTCTCGTTCTCTAAAAATATTACTTTTCATGTTGCAAAGGAGAATATCCGCTCTTAGCGTGTTCAAATTACATATCAAAACCTACTATATTCTTTGCACAGCATAAGTTAAAATGTATAGGGTTTCTTCGAAATTGGATGGATTTTCCTTATAAATCGGGTGCAATTATGTTGCGATATATCGATTTCAACGAATCATAAAAAGAAATGAGATAATTTTCATTTCTTGTTATAGAAATGGAAATGATATGGATATTTGCTTCCTCTTTCTCTCTTTGTTGAAAATGATAGGTCTTCTCCGAGTATCAATTTTTATGTTACAAAGCCAAGACTGATGAGGTGCATATATTGTTTTTTACGAAAAGAATGGACATCAAAGTGGGCTTGTTTTAACACCAATAGGGAAAATCTCCTTTTAAACGGTGGCATTTTTGCCTGCAAATGCCATGCTTACTGATCCTGTTACTGTCCTCGATGGGTTAAGTTTCAAGGAAAATGGTGCGGGCATCCTTAAATTGTTGAATAACACATGTGGGTGAACACAGTCTGGCACATCATCCCTGGGATTATATATTGATCCTCGGAACATCTTCCGTGGCACCATAATTCACTACGCTGTCAAGAAGGCGGACAGGTTGAAAAGCTTTGGATTTACTTAAATAAAGCTGATATGTTGATGTGTTTATAACGATTTTCAGCAATCTGGCGCATACATGTCTGTTCAAACGTGTACGATAGTTCACTAAGATTCTGCTCATCTGTGCAGGTTTTTATCATGGTTTACTAAGATTCAGCTTACATATGCAAAATTCCTAATTGGTTTCGTAGGATTTATATTGTTGGCTATTTAATATTCAGCTGTTAACTGAAATTCAGTCCATGTGGTCTCGTATTTACGATAATACTAAAAAAACAGTTACTGATATTTAGCACACGTATACAACGTATACATGCTGACATGATGATCTGGCTATTATCTGTCAGCTAGTGCCCTTGCAGCATTATTGAGAGGGTGTTAGCGATAGGGTCAAAAAAATATTGCATCCACATTAATATCAAGATCCAGAAAATCCTGCGTCCAGATCATGGGCCACAAATGAGTGTTGACTATCTATATGCCAACAAATGTGGTCACTTAGGGAGGTAAGGGGTTAAATGGGTTGATTTCTTTATCCAGCTTGTGAAGTTGAGTTGACTGTGCTACTGCTCATAGCTCAAAGAACTGTTGTGAACAGGAAATTTATGGGTTCTTAATAGGAGTTTTATGCGTCCTCTCTGGACGCAGACACTTCACACCTCTGCGTCCATACCACTTGATTATGCGTCAAAAGGATATGTGGACGGCGTCCTCGCCATCATTGTTAACAGACAGACTGTTTACCTTTTTGGGTACAGTACAGTCATTCAATTCCCTCTGCAGTCGACCGGCCATCTGCCTGTGCCTGATTGTACAAACACTCATGGATAACATGTTAATAAATAAGCCAAACACATCAATGACCAACGTAGCTTGCGAAAAGCTACGTTCCTTTGTGATGTTATCCATGCATCCATGGCAATCGGGCATGCGGTCGTGTATTTTGCCCGGGCTGCCCACACATTTAGTGCAGGAATTAAATGCCGGCACTGTATGCTGATGACCTATACTTACCAGTATGGTAATCCACCCTGGACGTCTAACGCGAAATCTCCACAGTTCTCCAATCCATCACATACTATGACAGCGACAATACCCATTATTCATAGAACTGACAACTGGGATTAAAAGATAATCATGAAAAACGATACCGGAGAGATGGATTACTAATCCAAATAGGAGCTTCGACCGAATTCAATGGTTAAACACATCTTTATCGCGTCTTTTACATCCTAAAGATGTGATGGCTATTTAGTTAAAGAATAGCTATGTTTACAGATATCTGAACGTTCAGAAAACGATATTTTTGATAGTATAATGCCATTCTGAAAGTAAGTAGGATGTACTTTCATTCAGGCTTTGAGAATACCAACAGTGGTACCTAAAACACGAACAGTGCCACTTTAATGCAGAGCTATTGCTTTATTGTTTTTAACAATTCCAAAGGACCATTATTCTATGTAGATTGTATGGCACTAAATGTCCTTTTATTCATTGATTTAAATGGCAGAGAACTTACTTTAACTCTGACATCTGATTTTCTCCTGAGAAAGAACGAGAAAAGTACTCCCAAATCTTATTGAATTAGCTTGAGATTTATATGTGTTGATCATACTTCTTACCTCCACAGAAACAGTGCAAGGTATTATTCTTAGGCTCCGTAACCTGGGGTCAAGTCTTCTATCTCCCTTTGGCCTTTTCTATGCGGACGTCACGCTACATTATAAGTCCATAGCGTACTAAATACGCAAGAGAATCAACATTGCTTCTATTTCAGGAGTCAGTTTATTAGTGTTTGGATGTCCCTTGCTATTTTTAGCTTTAATCAGAGATTCGTAGGCGGAAATGGTGAAATTCGCCATAACGTTGATTATTTTTGTGGGCTAAAGAGAGCTAATAGATTACCTAATATTGAACTAGTGGGCTAATGTTTGACTAATGCAGTCATACAAATGAAGCACATCCACCTCCAGTGGGTCGATACAAAAGGCACAAGTCAGATCCCAGGCCCAGGAGTTACTAAAGGGGAGAGAGAGAGAGAGAGAGAGAGAGAGAGAGAGAGAGAGAGAGAGAGAGAGAGAGAGAGAGAGAGAGAGAGAATTAGGAAATATGAAAAGCAAGATGAAAGCATTCAATTATTTTGTTGAAATCCATTCTTTATAAAGAGTGAATACAATAAAACGCAAAAATATAGATATAATTGTAATTGTATTTAAAGCATAAAGGAAATCATGTGGGGATGGCAGTGACGAAAGTATTCCATTTACTCTAATTATATATGTAATAGTTATATATGTAAGGTTCATCAGTTTCAAAATCAACAATGATAAAACATATGAGAGGCATGGTCATAATGTAGAACATATGGTCACGGATGGTCCTGAAGTAGGCATCTTATTTATGAGTAGAAGCATGAATAAATGACGGAGTTGGCAATTATTTTACACTTTTAAATTGAATATCATTTTGACAAATTCAAAAGAGTCTACAGTTGTCAATATACTGGTAACATTTTTCTATTTATTGAAAACGCGAGAAATGCGACTACGTATTTCATTGGGGTAAATCATAAGATTTTGATAAAATGACATCTGATCTAGATAATACTGCACTCAAGTCAATCTTGGAAAAGAAATATTCCACACAAAGTGGTATATTACAGGACTTTTATACGATAATATGCAATATAGCATCACCACTCTCAATCATTCTTAAAAACGTGTACCTCACATTTCCTCTCATTGTTCACAGTATTGATGACTGGGAACGCCTGATTGTGGATGTTGGCAAATAAAAACAACAACAAAACGGTTTTAGAGAAATGAAAAAGAATGCTATCTAATAGATTAAAAGCATGTACATGTATGTATGTATGTATGTATGTTTGTATGCATGTATGCATGCATGCATGTATGTATGCATGTATGAATGTATGTATGAATGTATGTATGTATGTATGTATGTATGTATGTATGTATGTATGTATGTATGTATATATATATATATATATATATATATATATATATATATATATATATATATATATATATATATACATACATATATATATATATATATATACATATATATATATATATATATATATATATATATATATATATATATATATATATATATATATATATATATATATATATATATATATGTATATATATATAAATGCTATCTAATAGATTAAAAACATGTACATGTATGTATGTATGTTTGTATGCATGTATGCATGCATGCATGTATGTATGCATGTATGCATGTATGAATGTATGTATGAATGTATGTATGTATGTATGTATGTATGTATGTATGTATGTATGTATGTATGTATATATATATATATATATATATATATATATATATATACATATATATATATATATATATATATATATATATATATATATATATATATATATATATATATATATATATATATATATATATATATATATATATATATATATATGTATATATATATATATACATATATGTATATATATATATATATATATATATATATATATATATATATATATATATATATATATATATATATATATATATATATATATATATGTATATATATATATATACATATATATGTATATATATATATATATATATACATATATATATATATATATATATATATATATATATATATATATATATATATATATATATATATATATATATATATATATATATATATATATATATATATATATATATATATATATATATATATATATATATATGAATATATGTATGTATGTGTGTATTATAAAATACATACGTATCATATGAGGCATGCTGTCTGTCTGTCTTGACCCAAATGTTACCTGATGCCTTCGTGTCGTCCACCCAGTATTTTAGCATGGTGCCTGCTAATTGAGTTATCTTCTGGCTCACGTTTTACCTCATTATTCACCTAATTGGTGAAGATCTAAATATAGTAGCTTTCTGAAGCAGTCATTAACAAAGTCATCTATCTCTAACTTTCGAAGTACCATGCAGAACATAAAAAGGTGAGCAAGGTCACAGACGAGAAGGTCGTATTTCAGTTTAAACATTTGGGCTAAAGTGCCCAACACATGTGTTGCATTATTGATTTTGATAGTAAGTTAAAATTGAATCTTTCTTTCATTATCAATCCTGATTGTTTTGTTATGTTTCAGACAGATGCAGTAGTTGCTGAAGTTGTACGTTTACTAGCTACCTGAGTACATCAAACAAAATTATAAAATACCTAATTGAAAATGATAAATTACATTTTTTTAAAACTTTAAATCGTACACGTGCGACAGGATTTTTATTTCTCCATAGTCACATGAAAACAAAATCAATGATAACAACCAATAATAATAATTTGTTGAAAATGATACATGTGTAAATGGCTGACTATCGCAATAGACACTCGTTTATGTAAATATATTAGGACATTGACAAAATGATGCGTTTAATCTGATACTACACAATGAAAATGATAAAGGTAATTTAGTTATTATAAAAAAGTAACGGCTAATATATGAATATAAATAAACTGTCAGGCAACGGTAAACTACATGTATGATATTCATTTTCTCATGAATATAAAAAGTACGTACGTACGTACTATAAAGCAATGACTGCATGTACATACAGGAAAATATTAGATGAAACAGTTAGTAATTCACATAAACGTTTACTCTTAATATCATCCACATTATATGAGTAAGGAGACACTTTTCTGATCACTCACAAAAGTATGTGCATATTAATCATAATTATAATTGTGAGTTAAACAATAGGTATTACGAAATGAAAACGCAAATTATATCAAAGCAGAAACAGGTGGTTTTGATGTCTGATGACTGACAGTGTGTAAAATGTACTTTTGTGAATAAGGAGATTTCGTACTCATATGTTAACCTTAAACTTCAAACTGTCACGAGAGTTCATGATGTATGCCTTTCAAAGCAACCTCCATAGATCACCGATATTACAACTCTTAGAACTTCTTTTTGGAAAAAAGCTTTTGGAAAGTATCAACTATTGTGTTTGATTAGATTGAGATGAATTTTCCGTTCTTTTTGCCTATTCGGGTGAATTCAGTTTTTGCAAGCTTTATTGTTGTTGAGATTATTTTACTCTTACATGAAATGCCAAACATCATTTATCATCTGAAATTTTGACAATGTTATTTAATTATAAACCAGATTTTCAAATTAAGTCAAAGTCTGACAATTGTCGGTAATTCAATGGATTCATTGAGTATTGTATGGTATACATACATACATACATACATACATACATACATACATACATACATACATACATACATGCATACTTACATACATACATACAAACATACATACAAACATACTTACATACATGCATACATACATACAAACATACATACATACATGCATACATACATATATACATACATACTCACATACACTTATGTAAATATATGTAAAGATATATTTTGGATATGGTATGTTTATTACTGGAGTGATCCATACAATTCAAATATGAATGGGCAAGAGGAAACATGCCAATCTCTACATTCCATAGGCCTACAGGCAAGCTAAGAGACGAGCTAGAAGTCATCAACCTCTAGTTTATTACCCACAGAGGGGGTGATGTTAGGTACCGGAAGAGCCGGTTTCAGTCGTAATCAGCAAGCTCTTTAAACACTCGAGGCTCTTGCCAACTGTGGGATTAACCCCGATACCACTGCAATTGCCACACAAGTGGGCATTTAATGAAAGCACGTGGTCATTAGGGAAACTGCCAAGAGAGTATTTTATTACGGATCCCCTTTCCAGAACTGCAGGAGCTGAAATTGGGCGTGGTACGTGGTCTTCAATGATTGCTACTGGCAGGCAGCGAATAGCGGAGAAGCCTGACGACCATTTTGATGGTGTTAGCATCGACCATAAGACATTTGACAATGTAATAAAAAGGTCGACTTCAGATAAACTGCCACTGGAAAGAAAACTAGAAGTACTTAGTGCTGCTACTGATGAACTCTAAAGCAAAGGGAATGCAGATTAGGTATATTGACAACCATAACTTGGGTATCTGGGACTATGACAGAAGTGTACATGACAGAGAAATGGGGGAAATTGGGAGGGGTGTACGATGGTGCTGGTGTGAACGGTCGAAAACAATTCCGCTGTTCTTCCGAAAAATGACAGAAAAAGAATTTTTCCAAAAAACAGCAGAGATCTTTAATTTTTTTCCACCTCTTTCTACAGTGCCGACATTTAATTCCTGCACTATATGCGTGGGCAGCCCGAACATAATACACGACCGCACGCCCGATTGGCACCAAGTTTCGTGGGCATGAATGCATGGATGACCTCACAACTGAACGTAGCTTTGATGCACAAGCTACGTGGGTCATCGATATGTTTGGCTTATTTTATGACATGTTACCCATGGGCGTTTTGTACAACAAGGCACTGGTAGACGTCCGGTCGACTGGTGCAGGAATTAAATGTCTGTAATGTACAAACAGCATTTTTTTCTGCTGTTCACACCTGCACCATCGTAGGGGTGTACAGGAGCAGCATTGGGCCAGATTTGAGATTTTTTCTGGGGAGGATCCTTCATACAGTCAGAACTTAGTTCATCTGAACGCTTGTGTTTTGTAGTTTTATATTAGGCATGTTGTGGCTATCAGAAACAGTAAAGTGGAAAGATGTTTATAATAAAATCGAAAAATCCTACCATTTTGATGTTAGATACTCAATGTTATGCCCCAGTCATGCTAAAGTCCGAGTATCGCACGATAGGTAAAATTATTGTGTCCGACCTGCCGATTTTGAAATTGTACGATAGTCGGACTGTTGTGTGACTGAGGCATTATTCAGAGTTGTTGGTAGGGTATTGATGAACAATGCCTTAAAAAGGCTTTCCTATTTTCGCTTTTGGCTATGTCATAGAGAACCTGTGTAGTCTGATTAATGCTACACCAACCTCTACCTCTGTCCCTGATGTAAACTTCACTCTCCACCCAGAAGAACTTGTTGGGAAGAAAATTTCTCACATATGGAATGACAATTCGGTGGATGTGACCTTCTTTGGGAGGATTTTGAAGTACAATGCCAAGAAGAGAAACTTTGTAGTTCTTTATTCTTCTGAAGGAGAGGGCCTAGGCTCATCTGAAGATGAGTCTGAGGATGACTTATATGATGTTTCCCTTGATGGTTTATTGGAGGACATAGAGGCTGGAAATCTTACAATATTGTAATAGTGTGTATGATGATGAGGGAAACATTTGGTAAGTGTTTATCCAACATTGTCAGCCATATTACTTGAAAATTAAGATGATGAGCGAATCAGCAGAATTCTGCTGCGAATAGATGTTCAGGTTTGAGGAAGATATCTTTTAAAATGAAAAGGTTATAGCTATTTTACCGTTTGGCACCTTCAGTTTCAGCCAATTCCTGTTAAATCACAGAAATCGGCCATATCTTGCCCTAAAATCATGCTTATTGAAAATGCCATCACTTGCTCATTTTAAAAGATATCTCAATTCTGTTTTTTGTTGCTTTATTTTGATGCACTCTGTTTGATTTCTGTGTTCAGAAAATGAGAAGAGTTGACCTATTCTGAATTTTTAGCTGGATAATGCTGGTTTCACACTAACCAGACAAGCTAGGAGTTTTTGCCAAGACGTAGCTAGGACATCTAGGACACCCCGACTTTTTTGATGCCGACAAAGTCCTAGCTGAAAATTGGTAAAAATTATGCAAATGAGGATGTCTTGGTGGTGTCGGGGACATGTCCGGGACACGTCGGGCACTTGGGTAATAAGGGGGCGCATACGCCCATTATCAAAAAATTAAAAATTTCCCCTAAATCACTGATTTCTGGTCAAAAAGCAACCTTATTTCAATAAAAACGCTGACTTTTTTCACCAAATAAACACCCCTTCTTTATCATAACACTGACATTGGATGCACAGGAACACGTATTTTAACTTAAGATTGTATAATCCTCTGCCTGTTAAGCTGCAGCAAGTGCCGGCAGCAAACTCGGAAGCCCAGTCACTTTGAGAGTCACTCGGCGTCAGAGCCGCGTATTTTTCATGGATTGTAAGGGAATTTTCACCCCCCCCCCCATACTTCGCACCTGGGTACAAAAAATTACCCTTCTTTTACAAAATCGCGGACATGCGGAGGTGTTAAAAAAAAACATTCCCTTCTTGCGCGAAATACATAACGCAAGTGGGGCGACCCTCTGTACCTGAGTGCTTAGATGGATCTGGATTTGGAATATCTTTTATCGTCACTTTTCCTGGCATATCAAAGACTAATTTTGAATTGACAATTGTTACTGGTGAAGGAAACTGGAGAGCCGCCGAAAGATTGCAAGTCACTGGCCACTTTTGGAAGCCGGGACCCCGAATGACAGTGAGGAGTCCGTACATAATGTATAAACCACCTGGCTATAGGGGTAGCCCACCAATAGAGGAGAATAACAAACCTTTTCTTTTCCCCCGGGTGTGTAATTTAGAACAATAAATGTTTATCGCAATGCAGTATTAATTTCTTGTTGCGACTATAGTTATATCCTAAACTTTTCCTAAGGAAAATCCTAACACTTTTTGTAAGATTTTAAAGTTGAATAGTGTGATTGCAAACCTGGTTGTGCAGGCAAATTTAGGAATAACAACATGATCAATGTTTTCTTTTTCATCACCTTTAACTGTCTGCAAATTTGTCATGGACACCTACTACATATTCAGTGATAACCAGAAAACGCATAAATTATGTATATGAATACGTTTACTTTTGTCTTTGAACGGGTTCTTATGCTGAGGGGGGGTGGGAGGTGCGAAATCCGATTTAATCATCATGATCTTGACCCCACAACGTGTCCTTATCGGCGTGAACTTATCATTTAAGCTAATGAGGGCGACATCCTATATAAGTATCCAGGTGTCAAGATTATTGAGCTATACGTTTCGAAGAGCTGTAGTCTGTAAAAATTTTTTTTATGAAAACAGTGCTGCTATCGACTTTTTGCTGACAGACATGCGCTTCGTGCACGCCATGATACTTCTGGCCTCGTTGTGGTGCGGGAATTCCCAACCGACGTCATGGGGAATCCCCCAATTCACGTGACTAGGCCAAGGCAAATATCGTGTCCTAGCAGCGTCCTAACTGAATCGGGTCGTGTCCTGGCTGAAAAACCACAACCTTCAACCGCAAGACACAGTCAGGAACATGCGGACTGTCTTAGGACTTGTCCCGGACACTGCTAGGAGTTGTCCCGGACTAAAAATTTGTCGTGTGTGTCCTGGATGTCTTGGCAAAAGTTTTGAACATGTCCAAGAATTTGGCCCGACAAGCCATTTGTCCTAGCTGCACCTAGGAACTCCCCGATCTTGCTAGGACACCATCTAGGACGCTGTCACGATTAGGAATTGAACGAATGATTTGAACGAAATTCCTGATCGTGACAGGTCTTAGCAGTGTCCTGATACCTTGTCTGGTTAAGCCCGTCTCACACAGGCAAGGTCAGTGTAAGGACAGTGTTAGGACATGCCACGATCAGGAATTTCGTTCAAAAGATTCGTTCAATTCCTGATCGTAACACCGTCCTAGGTCATGTCCTAACACTGTCCTGGGTGTCCTAGGTGCATCGCCGACAGAGGGCATGTCATTCACGACAAATTGCCTGTCTTGCGTGTCCTAGCTCGGAATTGAGACATGTCTCAATTCCGAGCTAGGACATCCAGAAAACGCAAGACAAAATTTTTGTCCCATACGTGTCCTAACAATATCGGGGACCTGTCCTAGGACAGTCGGCATTGTCCTAACTGTGTCTGGGGCTCAAAAGTAGGTGTCCTGAAGGGAAATGGTCCCGGGACAGTGCGAGGACAGTGTTAGGACACGATTTTTGCCGTGGCCTAATCACGTGAATTGGGGATTCCCCGTGACGTCGGTTGGGAATTCCCACACCACAACGAGGCCAGAACGAGGTGCACTCCCGTTACGAATTTCGCGGAAGAAGGGGTCTTTCTTTTGAGACCTCCGCATGTCCGCGATTTTGTAAAAGAAGGGTACCTTTTTGTACCCAGGTACGAAGTATGGGGGCAGTGCAAAACCCCTTACAATCCACAAATTATACGCGGCTGTGACGCCAGAGTGACTGGTATCAGGACAATATCCCCCCGGACAATATCCCCCCAGGACAAAACCCCCCCGGACCAAAAAACCCCTGCCAATATCCCCCCGGACAAAATCCCCCCAGACAATATCCCCCCGGATGATATCTCTAGTAAAACATGTGTAAGTAAAAAAAAAATTTTTAATTATCCTAAAACATGTGTTAGTAAAAATAATTATTTTTTAAATTCCTGTTTTAAATTATCCTAAAAAATGTGTAAGTAAAAGTAAAAAAAAAATGTTTTTTTTTTAAATCCAGTGTTTTAAATTATCCTAAAAAATGTGTTAGTAAAAAAAAAATCAATAAAATTTCAAAAGTATTCCAGTGTTTAAAACTATCCTAAAACATGTGTTAGTAAAAAAAAAATTCAGTGTTTTAGATAATCCTAAAACATAATTTAAAGCACTGGAATTTTTGAAAAAAAAAAAAAAATTTACATACACATGTTTTACAATAATTTAAAATACTGGAATATTTTTTAATTTTTTAAAAGTTTTTTTTTAACTAACACATGTTTTAGGATAATTCAAAACACTGGATTTAAAAAAAAAAAAATTTACTTACACATGTTTTAGGATAATTCAAAACACTGGATTTAAAAAAAAATTTTTTTACTAACACATGTTTTACTAGAGATATCATCCGGGGGGATATTGTCCGGGGGGATTTTGTCCCGGGGGATATTGGCACGGGGGGATTTTGTCCAGGGGGGGTTTTGTCCTGGGGGGATATTGTCCGGGGGGATATTGTCTGGGGGATATTGTCCGGGGCGATATTGTCCTAGAACCCGAGTGACTACCGAAGTGACTGGGCTTCAGTGTTTGCTGCCGCCACTTGCTGTCGCTAAACAGCCAGAGGATTATACAATCTTAAGGTCTCACGATACTCTATACCGGTGACACCTATTGGGTATTGGACAAACTAAAATAATTTATAACATTTTACCTGACATCACTAGAAAAATTGAAAATAAATTGATTTTTTATTGAATATGTACCAATTCTGATTATACCTGCCTATTAAGAATATTATTCTACGAGTTTTTTTGTTTTTGGCTACAGTGATTTCCATATTCATTGAATTTGATGTTTTGACACGTTTTCAGGCATAATGAGTGATAATTCATGTGTATAAAATGGGGATCCCTTGCTCAACAATATCGTATATAAGCATGGGTATACACGGTAACAATTGAGTAACTCTTTTCTAACATTTTCATAAAAAAATGCCCCAAAAAAGTCCTATTTCACAATCTTTGACCATCTGTGGTTCGAAAACTAACACGATGACCTATCATTTTCTTTATGTCTTCTTATAAAGAGCATTGCGTCAATAGTGTAGACAAAAATTGGTGAAAATTAAACGAGGCAATTCTGACTTATATCAATTTTGGTTCAAAAACTTGTTTCTCAAATTCCTTGATTTTGCCCAATGATTCCTATATAACAGCAGAAAAATAATTTCAACAAGGCAGAACAGTATTTCAGGCTGTGTCAGTATCTCTTTAGGGATAAATCTAGCAAAGAAAGACACCAATTTTGGAGAAAGTGATGTTTGTGACATAAAGTGCATTAATTTTTCAAAAATCTGTGAAAAAAAACTAAGTTGATGACCCCATGATTTTAAGTTGTTATGAAGATCCTGTGCTCTGTTCTTTCCTTTCACAAAATTTGAGGAAAATTAAACTGAGATTTCTAAAAGTGTCGTTAGACCTCATGTTAAAATGTGTGTTCCCGTTCATCGAATGTCAGTGTTTTGATAAAGAAGGGGTGTTTATTTTGTGGAAAAAGACAGCGTTTTTATTGAAATAAGGGTGCTTTTTTGGCCAGAAATCAGTGCTTTAGGGGTATTTTTTAATTTTTGATAACAAGCGTATGCACCCCCCTAATTACCCGTCACCCAAGTGCTCCCCCCCCCTCTTGGGAACCCCTCCCGTGATCAATTCCTACAATATACCATGGCTACCACCTCAGCAACAAAACATCATAAAATTGCATTCATACATTATTGAGCTTAAGACAACATAATTCATCTATCTAGAAAGTCCCTAATATGTTCTTGTTAAATGAATTAAAATCGTTATTTTAGGCCCAGTAATCACGGAGAGATCATTGAATGAAAACGCCTTAAACACACATTTTGATTTCCCGACATTCTCGGCAAAATATATCCGCTTTCATTGGATGATTTCTCACTTATCACTGGGCCTTAAGACAACAAATTTTATACATTTAGAAAGGCGGTCATATATAGTCTTTTAAAATAGATTAGAATTGTAATTGTACATCCAGAAATCACGACATTATGTTAGAAAGATCCTAAAGAGATCTTCCTTTGGCTGCTAATGTTGGCGGTTCTTATCTCATAAAACTAAGAAGCGGTGTATTAAAGCCAGTGCTGTGCACTGGTTGCAGCTAGTAATGATAATAATAATGATAATAACAACAATAATAATAATAATAATAATAATAATAATAATAATGATAATAATAATAATAGGTATTACGTTGCAAGTAGCTGCAAATATATGAATCTGACTAGATCATTTGGCCAGGTAAATACACGTTTTTTTTGGCGACATGTTTATTTCTTATTTATTAATGTATACTGTATTATTTTGCATGTCAATGCAGTCAATAAACATACTATACTATACTATGTTACGGTGATTAAATTTTTTATGGGACAGATACAAGACGCTCAAGACATGTCCACGTCTTGTCCCCGACACATCCCAGACACATCGAATATGTCCTATATACATCGGGGACAAAAATAGTAATTTGCATAATGTCTGGGACATGTCCGCATTGTCCTAACATTGTCCGCGATATGTCCCCGACACATCGCAGACAAATCCCCACCTAACAGGACTTACTCAGGATGTCCTATGCGTCCATCAACTACGTCTTGTTCATCGTTCACACTGTCCGCGACGGGTCCCCGACGTGTCCCCGACAGCACCAAGACATCCTAATTTGCATATATTTCCTCAATTTTCACCTAGGACTTTGTCGGCTTCAAAAAAGTCGTGATGTCCTGGGTGTCCTAACTAGGTCTTGGCAAAAAGTCCTAGCTTGACACGTCTGTGTGAGACGGGCTTTAGTGTGAAACCAGCATTAGATAGCTATGACATTTCACCAAATTGTCATGCGGCTTTTGACTGCTAGGAGCATTAATAGGTTAACAGGTTTAGCCCCGTCTCTATATTGGATTTCTGAATATAGTTGATGATTAAAGAATATTGGCGTTTTATGTTCTATGTGTGGCTGGACTTATCCCAAGTTAATTTACTAAATGTGAGTTTAATGTGTATATGTTTTCATGATTTAAATGAGATGTATTGTGTACACACTTAAGACCAGTCAAAGTGTCCACTATAGAGGGGTAACCATAACACAGGGGCATTGTGACCGTCTACTAGCCATGATGGACACCATTTTGAATTACCAACAGGGATTTAGCGTGTGGTATTATTTAGATCAAAGTTCCAACCAGCTATGAGATGTTTTTAAGTCTATCAATATTAAAAGGGAAGTAGAGGTCTTATCGTCGATGAATTGAGACCTCTTTTTTTACTTGAAACACTTTACACACTATCACGTATACACGAGGGCTGTCCTGTCTTTTCCTGTATGGGGAAGCATCATAATCAAAAGCGCCCACTAACTCAGTGTTCGTTTTTATCACAATTGAAATAGATGACTTTAAAAGTCTGCAGAGGAAGATGAAGGTCCACTTCAACGAGGTCAGAAAGCAGATTTCAGGTACCGTGAAAAGTAAAGTATCCACATACGAGGGATTGTCCAAATAAGCTCTAGTGTCAACAATTGAGTGGCTGCATTATATGATGAATAAGAGGAAAATTGTTTGGGACCAAGAAAAATGTCCACTTTAGTGAGGGTGTCCATAATAGAGGTATGTTCACGTACCGAGGTTCCACTGTATTTTGTTCTTACTGTAAGAAGTATTGTAATTGTCATTTTGTACCGTATTTTAACTTTATTGTTATTTTTTAAGGTATGGGGGCCATTTTGCCATAAACACACACAGATGGATATTCGTAGCACGCGTACATCACATTAATTCAAGACAGAACGCAAATGCCACAAAACATCTTTTTATTCCAAATTTCCAAATCATACATTTCTTACAAATATCATATTCAAATCGCATTCGGATCAGGCTTTTTTTCCAAGTAACAGTACGTCAACCACCACTATGCAATAGTAAGGCCATTTAAAGATCTATATCCAATATGTCTGTTTACCTAGCCACACGCCAATATAACGTTCTGAGTTCCAAACATATACAGATGTGTAGCATTTGGTGATATAATTTGTTTCACCCTCAAAATACCACGCACTGACCTACTCCAAATTTTCTTATTTACCGCAACCCTTTCAACCCAAAAAGTAAGGGAATTATTTACATGTTGCAACAAAGAATACATTTTCTTTATTTGTCAATACCTCTATTACAAATTAGCGTTTATATTCTTTAAGTCATAAAAAAACGTTAATGATATTTGCGCAAATGCTTCAGACACACATGACGTTAAGCTCAAAACAAAGGCAGGTGAACTTGTAAACATGAATAGTTCTAGTAATTGAAAACCTCCATAATCATTTTTGGTGGCCATGACGTCACATTACCTACTTGTTAGGAGTATAGATAAGAACCCCCTTTGAAAAAACTGTGTGTTTAGCTCGAAAAGCGGGTCTAACTTTTTACGTTGCTTCACATTTCAAATGCCATGAAAATTCCATATACTTTATAACATAAACGTTTTCCAATACAGATGCAAACGAATCAAATAGCCACAGCGTAGTCACTGGCTGTTTCTTGTCTTCCTCCGTTCACTTAGAACGGACATTGAGATAAACAAACACTGCAGTAATATTTGGTCACTTGGTGTATTCATCTATTACCTGGCAATGCAAAACGCAATTAGATCATGAGCAGGCAAAAGTGTTCTTTCATTGATATAGTTTTGCGTTTCAAGTATAATACTGTAAATTCGGAAAAGATTGCGTTAGTTTAATTTTTGCGGGGTTCTTTGCGTTTTTGCCTCGGACGCAATGTTAATATTCGCAATGATAAGTGCTGCCACTTTAAGTGTATAGCTGGCACTCCATGTTGTGACCAATTCGCAAAGTAAAAAAATGCAAAAATTGATTTTCTGTAAATTCGCAAAATTTACTCTACACAATCTTTTGTGAATCTACAGTATGTTACACTTCCTCAGGTAAGACTTAATCTGACCCTTTCGATACATGTTATTTTCTATTCTCTATTTTTTGTTATTATTGATGTACTGTATCTTTTATGCATTAGTCATAGTCAATGAATATACATACATTGACACCAATATATACTAAATATACTCTAAATTCGGAATTAATTGCGTTTTTTTAATTTCTGTGTTTATCTTAACGTTTAGCCTCGGACGCAAAGTTAATATTCGCAATGATTATTGCTGCCACTTTAAGTGTATAGCTGACACTCCATGTTGCGGCCAATTCGCAAAGTTAAAAAACGCAAAAATAGATTTTCTTTAAATTCGCAAAATTTACTCTACACAATCATTTGTGAATATACAGTATGTTACGATTCCTCAGGTAAGACTTAATCTGACCCTTTCGATATATGTTATTTTCTATTTCCTATTTTTTGTAATTATTGATGTACTGTATCTTTTAGGCATTTGCCATCGTCAATGAATATACATACATTGACACCAATATATACTAAACATACTGTAAATTCGGAAAATATTGCGTTCGTTTTATTTTTGCGTTTTTTGCGTTTAGCCACGGACGCAAAGTTAATATTCGCAATGATTAGTGCTGCCATTTAAGTGTATAGCTGGCACTCCATGTTTGACCAATTCGCAAAGTTAAAAACGTAAAAATCGATTTTTTGTAAATTCGCAAAATTTACCCTACACAATCTTTTGTGAATCAGTATTGAACATGCTTGCAAATAAACGCGTCTAACTGTATGCGGGTTATTCCCCTGTGGTAAAATTCAAAGGTCAGAGACCCCTCAACTGCTTGCCAAGCACAATTACCTTGGGATGAGAACGTGAAAGAAGCGCCCTGCGAGCAGGAAGCGTATTGATCCTTGAGCGAATGATACTAAGAGATGCCAAACCTAATTACTGCTTTTCACTAAACCCAAGAAAATTTGATTATTCAAAATAGCAAGATTATAGGTAAACTCTGGATCAATAGGGAAACGTCCGTGAAATATGTCGAGAGCTCTGCAGTCCCAATACTGCGCGACAATAAAATCGTCATGTACAGAGTACAGCTTTATCTGGTAGAAAGTGTTGCCAGACCGCAGAAAAGGAATCGAGTTAACCCAAAGTATTTCTATTCTCACCCATTTTCCCAATAACTGTCAGTTGGTTGGTAACGTATGACAATATGTGTGTTGTTACCTTGTATATAGTAGGACTGTCTATGTGTCTAGGAGCAAATAAACATCAGCGGATGCGAAGTTAAAACACATCAGTTGGTAATTTTCCATAACAAGTATCTGACAAAAATACGCCGATATCGCAGGGGAATTAGGAAGATAATTTCATCACATGACGAGCAAGTGCTAAGTTGTGTCTTAGTATTAAAGTATGTACAGTTTCTACTCGCCATTATATGAGAACCTTAATTCAAAATAATTTAAAGAGCATTTAAAAAGTATTTCCACAACTCTTTGCTTTTTTAAATATCAACAATTTAAATGCCTATGCAAACTTTTATAAATGGCTGAATTCTTTGGACCAATAACAACTAGTATGAACACATAACAGCATTGGTATTATGTCATTTAACAACGTTTATATACGTACGATGTCGTAGGAAGATATTCAAACAATACAGTACAGGCATTTAATTCCTGCACCGGACGTCTGGCACTGCCTGGTTGTAAAAAGGCCGATGCATAACATGCCCAAAAATAAGCCAAGCACATCAATTACCCACGTAGGTGGCAAAATAAAGCTGCGTTCAGTTGTGATGTCATCCATGCTCAGGTAATTGGATGGCAATCGGGCGTGTAGTCGTGTATTATGCCCGGGCTGCCCACACATTTAGTGCCGGAATTTAATGTCAGCACTGTAGCTGTATGTCAAATCAGCAAGCCATACATAAACCAATATAAGTGATTATAATAAATACATATAGCAATACCAGTCAATATAGCACAAGCTTCAATTCAAAAATATATTATAACTAACATATACAGATATCAAACATAGCATGGAAACCTATTGGTGATGTAAATTCAGCAGCAACATGCCAGACCAGTTCGACCACTATTAAGTTCACTGTACTTTCAAAAGGTATATCAAAATGTATTTTCATCATTATCAACTGTATACCAAAAAACTCTGTACAACGACTTACCGACACAAACCGAAATAGACCCGAACAGGCCCTTAAGGTTTAACCTGTGTATGTTTTATCATGTAGACCGAGGATTTAAACGGGTCAGTGAAAAGGCATTAAAATACGTTCGATTTTTTAGTCCAATATATGTACATTCAAATTGTGCAAAATGTCTATATCTGACTTTTAGGGAATCCTATATATCTGGTATTACTTTTCCCGTTTAAATAAATGCATGTTCTGATTGAACACGATCGCATTCGTAAAAGTTCATATCTAGGTAGTGTCAGCGTCAATATCAGTATAATACATTATTTACATTGTCATATAAAAATCAGTTTCAGAGTACATTTTTTGCCTATAACAGAAGGCACATTAAAAGTTCAAATTCAGGTAAAACATTTGACAATTTAACATGTTCCCTCTAATCAAAACTGTTCGTTCAAACATAGATAAGCACAATCATCTCCTTCATATGGATTGCATGGAACAATTTTAGGCACATACGACCAATAATCCAGACGGGCATACTGTATAACTGGTTAATTTAGCGTGGTCTTTCATTTGGCGTTTTTTGGCGAATGCCCATCAACGCCAAATTAAAGATCGCATAAAAATATGTCTACATGAAGATGACGTTGTTTTAACTGCTCGAGACGCCAAAATAAATACAGGGAAAACATTTTTTTGAAAAAAAAAACGCCAACTTAAGTACACGCCAAATTAACCAATTATACAGTAGTTGCCAAGATTATGCTGGGCATCAATTATCTTACGTACGTAACTATCGGCTCAGCCGAAAAAGCCTACTTAGAGTGATCGTACAGAAAATACAAAAATATCATATCCGTTTTAGTGTTATTCACTATCCCCAACTTGGCTATTCGTATTTAGGAATCAATATACATTGATATGATTAAGAAATAAAGTCTTAAACATTTCCAAAAATGATATAGTTAGAAAGGAAAAATATGGCCATTATCATTCATCTGGAAAATCGGCGAAAATCCACAGTCACCGGTAATTCTTTCACATGCACCTAGTGCGGGATCTGAACCTGGGCAGTGGTGAGAGACAGTTAGCAGGGAAGGGCAACCACTCGGCTATTGGGGCAGGCATCGAGGACTGTATTGTAAGTGTAATTGTACTTAACTGACCGATCCAAAAGGACACGAAAAATGTACGAATACGTAACAAAAAACAAGGAACAAAAGAATTACTGTGACTATGTGAACCGCTTCTATTTGCCTCGAAATCGGCGCTCAATTTCACGTCTTGAAGATGCGTTCAGTTTGCAACACATATGGTAGTTCAACCGAAGTGTATAAATAGCCCATAGCAAATTTACTCTGAGCGGCCTAATCTCATGCTAAATCTTATAATGTCGAATGCAATTGGCCAGATTACGTTTGGAAATGCGGGGGGCTTGGTTGTTATTCAATTCACTGCGTATGTTATTTAATCACTTCCGCTAAGCCCCTTTCTTTCCTATAGCGTTCATTACCATCTGTTTCCTATTAACAGTTCAGTGCCCGTGATAGCAGCTAGTGCCACTTCATCTGCACACTAGTTCTGCTACATTTCAGACGTTTGATTCCTATACTAGTCGACCGGACGTCTGCCAGTGCATGTTTGTACAAACACCTATGAGTAACATGTCAAAAAACAAGCCAAGCACATCAAGTACCCAAGCAGCTTGCGAACTAAAGCTACGTTTAGTTGTGAGGTCATCCATGCATCCATGCCCAGGAGACTAAGCGACAATCGAGCGTGCGGACGTGTATCATGCCTGGGCTGCCCACGCATTCAGTGCAAGAATTAAATGTCGGCACTGTATGTCATACATTACGGCTCTATCATACCACAACGCACTCAGCACGTGGGAATCCCCTTCGAACCGTATTATTTTTTCAAGATACATGTATAAATATCCAATTATAGAAAGGGCGCGAAGTGTGTTAATTTTTTAGTTTGTTCATTTCTAATTAGCTTTGTCCTTTTTGTAAATAAATAAAATAGATAAAGTGATTCTACCTAAAAGTGTGTACATGTATTCGTTTCACTATTATGACAAACTTACTATAGCCTTTTGGTACTTTACTGGCACGTGGTATTTATATTATTCCCTTAAACCACCAGCCCCGACAAAAATTTCGTTTCGACTTTGCTAAAACAGCTCAAATAGAGTGTACAGGGAAAGCCCCGCTTACTGCACGTCACTGGCAACTTTATCACATTCCCCGCGAGTCATCTGACGTCCAGTCCCCGGGGGCAGTGGTGAGATCATGCGTTAGGCGGTTCAGTCATGGGGGCAGCCCACGGCGTGGTTCAATGTGATGAATAACCCATCCAATTCTGAGGCTATCTTGATCCAAAGCAAAATCTAAACCCTGCCATGTTGGTATTAATTGGAAAGCTCTTTCTGGGCACTGTAATATGAGTACCCATGTGCCAGGGTTTCAGTCGGTGCTCCGGTTTCCTCCACTATTTACAACTAGCTAGTCACGGATTAGCCACAATTGGCATCAATGTGACGAAAAACGAAATTCCAAATTCCAGGGTTTCAGCCATTTTTTTTATATTTTTGCATCATTTTATGCTGGCCAAAATAGCCACATGCTACATAAGGGTTAAGAACCACCTGGGCAGCGTTGCAACGCAGTGATCTGACATATTCTAATGCAAATATCATCAATAGCTGGTTGAACCACTCCATGCTGCCTTTGGAGCCAATTTTCTACTCAGTCTGCACTGTCATCTTCACTTATATCCACAACCAGCCTCGACCTTGAATCTTATTGGCGTCACTTGCTGCAGATGAAAGCATTTTAGCAGCGTTTCCGACTGATATTAGTGTTAATAAGGGTCAATGTTATGAATATCGTATCAAATCGGTCAGTCTGACATGAAATGAAATGATTTGATTCGGCAAATTTTCCGCATCAGGCAAATTACATCTAAAGTCGTCGCATCGAAAGGATGTGGCAGATATTCCTCCAAGAACCCGGCATATATACATGGCACTGAATTTATGATGAGCGCAAGACACTTTCAGTTGCAAATCCCAAACATTAGGTAAAGTGAGAAAACATATTGTGCAAAAAATGCTGGAAACTTTTGCTTTGGAATGTGCCCATGTGCGCTTGAGAATATTCTCGCAGGAAAGATATTTGCTTTTGAAGTTCAATGCCCCTTTGAAAATACCTTTGGTGTTATCACTTCAGTTAAAATAGCTCTAATTGCACGCCTTAACGGAAAATCAATTCCAGCAATGGCGTTTTAATTGTCCTGTTTTTCATTTAAATTGGATGTTTAGTACGTTGCTGTGTATTACAAAACGTTGGCAAACCAGGCAGATTAAGCCCTAAATCACTTAAACCGTCCAATGAATAGGGTATATACTGCACTAGAATACAGACAATGTGGTGCTTTAGAGTATAATGTTTTTGCTTTTGTATTTTAAGTGATGCATGAACAATATTACAAATGAGTCTTATTGATCAAACACAATCGTTTCCATTTGTTTTATTGTATCGAGATCCTGCGTGTAACAATTGAAAGACCTCAACTATAAACCTGTGTTGCAGCATGCTGACTTTGCTGTATCAGGGTAGAGTGCAGCCATTTGATTCATACACCAGTCGACCGGACGTCTGCCAGTGCCTGGTTGTACAAACACCCAAAGATAACATGTTATAAAATAAGCCAACACATCAATGACCCACCACGTAGCAAAAGCTACGCTCAGTTGTGAAGTCATTCGAGTCATCCATACATCCATGCCCAGGAAACTGAGTGGCAATCGGACGTGCGGTCGTGTAATATACCCGGGCTGCCAAAGCATTTAGTGTAGAAATTAACTATCGGTACTGTATGTCTGTATACAGTATTACGTATCGCATAAATGACCACAGCTAGCTTCTTGCCAACAACTTCCTGTGCAAATATCCACATCCAGGTCTTCTCTGCCACTTAAGCCCGCCTGTGACGTAGATTGGCAGTGTTCAGTGTTTTGCAGATCTCCGCTATCGTGGCTTTAATTGAGAGGGAGGAAATCAACCATGCTATCGCGGGCAAAACCGGCAGCAAGATGGTACTAAACAATATTACATTGAAATTACATTATTTGTTCTTTTCAGACACAAACGTCAATTCTGGCTGCTAACTCTTAAAGCAGTCAACGTTAACATATCAGTTGTGCTAGTACATTCGACAAAAAGGTCAGTAGTGATGAATATGCCACATAACTGTTAATATTATTGTTTCGTTCAGATTGTCCCAATCATCAATTAGTATTTGCACCAAGGGATCGGTCTGTAAATCCCGTAAATGCCCCTTCTCAAACAGCGATAAGTCCCGCCCTATAATACAGCACTATAGTACTTGTGAAATCCATTAAAATCATTTATTACTATGAATAACCCAATGTTCATTGATTTGTATATGATATATGGTCATTAATATTGCCGGCTTATCTTTTTATATGTTATCCATGGATGTTTGTACAATCAGTCACTGCCAGGCTTTGCTCGACTGCTACAGGAAGTAAATGTCTTCACTTAACATGGATACTACCCAAACTTCTTTAGATAGAAGGGAAGAGGAATATATTGGGAATCATAAACTTATCAACAATAATTGACAACGTTCGCACCTGCACCAAGCAGGACTCGAAACCCTGGTCTTCAGCGAACAAGCCAGTGTGCTTTAGTCCATTCGTCTATGGGGGAAACCCAGATCAGGGATAAAGGCACGCTTGTTTCCTGTGGGTGATTTTCCAATATTTTCTCTAGTGTAAAACGTACGCTTTTTGTCTATTTAGTTGCTTGGATTAACATTTTAAGGTCATGCAGCGACGAGATGGAGAGCTAGTGCAAGGGAAATTCCATTCCCTCCAAATAGTCAAAGGTCTTTCAGTTTCAAATGCGCCAAAGACAGAGACGTTTGTATTAGCGATAGAGACAGTATAGAGACAGCCTGCGTACACGAATGTGGCGGGGTCCGAACTAAAGATCCATTGCTTGGGAGCCAGGGTTCAGTAGCCGCTAGCCAACGATGGATCCAAGACCTTCCAGATTGGCATCATGTCAGGGTAATAGAGTGCTAGTGCAAGAAAAATATTTCCTTCCCCACAAAATAGTCAAAGGTCTTTCAGTTAAAAATGCGCCAAAGACAGCGACGTTTGTATAGCGACCGAGACGACACACGGTCTAGGAGAATGTAGCGGGGTTCGAACCCGAGATCGCTGGCTTGGGAGCCAGGGTTCAGTAGCCGCTAGGCAACGATGGATGCCAGACCTTCCAGATTGGCCTCATGTCAAGGAAATCACGGGGTGAAGGGCGGCGTATTTCTCAATTTGCTCAACACCGATAAAAGGAGGTGGAGCGACAAATTTAATCAATGCTTATTTTACACGTGGGCGCATCTCGCGGATCAACCATCTGATAGTCGCTGGAATACAGGGATCAAGAGCCGCAGACTTCGAGTAGCCACTCCGACAGATCACTCAATAGCAGCTTAACCCTCATGCTGCTGGTGACTAATTTGGCCAATACAAAATGATGCAAAAAACCCTTGAAAAATGACTGAAACCCTGGCACATGGTACTCAACTGAGAGTACTCAACGAGAGCTATCCTATGAATACCAACACGACAGGGTTAAGATAGTTTTCAAAATTATTTGCGTCCTTGTGCTTTGGACGAAAGTAGCCATAGCATTGGAAGAGTTAAACTTTTCGGTCCTGCAGTAGATAGAAAATGCATGTCGGTGTTCAGTATATCTTCCTGATAAGAACAGCTTGTGGAATATATTAAAAAGGGAGATTTTAGCCATCAAAAATACCCTTTACTTCAAATAGCTGGTTACTTAATTCTTGATAGTTCACAGTGTAGTTATGCACAGTGTATCGCAGCACCCATACATCATCTTAGAAAGTGAATTTTAATCCTGTACATGTATATGTTAAGTTTGCACCAGGCGCCCCTTGTTACATTATACCAGTCTAACATTGGCCTATGTGACATAAATTTATTTCAAGTTTTGTGGAAAGTTTCGTTTTCTAACCTATGCGATTATTACTTATGCGTACATTGTTTCTGTTTTTGAAGTACCTTCTATAGAACTACGTATGGTCAATAAAGATATGTACATACATAAAGCATGACCACAGATTTGTGATTGGCACAATATCGACGGAGAGATACCCTGATACCTATAGTTGGGGTGTTCTTATGGGTTTCTTCGCACAGTTTTGGCGGAATATTCTAGGTACAATTTGACAGAGTAATACCCATGATACCATTGATCCATGGATTTAGTATGATAATGCTGACTTTACAATTGGAACTTGAGCTGTGTGTTTGCCAGTACGTTTTCTTCAAATATTGCATACGTCGGAAGTTATCAGTACATGTACGTAATGGTATTCAGGAATAGTGGAATTAATTATGAATGGAAAAGTTTCATGAACAAAGTCAGCACATCCTAATAAACATGTAAAGGGTGGGCCCCCTAGTCAGAGGCCAGGATTTAAAATGCACTTCGATCCAAAGATAGGGGGGACATCAGTGTGGGAGATTCTATTTTAGTCTCTACGTCATTTTAAGCCTATGGCCGGGAGTGATGTTCTATTCCGCTTGCATGTAGTGACGACACACGCCGTGGTCAATCGATCACCCACGTAAACTACGTGTAGGCTTGCGTTGTTTCTCTCCTGACTCCAATAACATAGTGACGACACACCGTGGTCAATCGATCACCCACGTAAACTACGTGTAGGCTTGCGTTGTTTCTCTCCTGACTCCAATAACATAGTGACGACACACGCCGTGGTCAATCGATCACCCACGTAAACTACGTGTAGGCTTGCGTTGTTTCTCTCCTGACTCCAATAACATAGTGACGACACACGCCGTGGTCAATCGATCGCCCACGTAACCTACGTGAAGATTTGCGTTGTTTCTCTCCTGTCTCGCGATCTCCAAAGGGTCTACCTGAATAAAGCCTGAATTGCCTATCCTCTTCGTCAATCTAGCACAGTTGCTATATCAACGTGCGGTGATAATTACGACTGCAAATAAAGAGCCCCTTGGGACATTTCCTGGGATTTCGTTTAAATGTATCGTTGTATTTAGACCTTAGCAGCTGAGAGGTGAGTAATGAGAAAAAGCCAACATATGAAGTATGACTGGCTAGTGCTTATAATATCACCGAGAAAATCCCACTCTTCAAATCAAATTGCGAAAAAATAATATTCGAAGATATTTTCCAACCAGCAGATTGCACTGCGCAATAAAGACCTCGCGTGTATAACTTACAAACCGCAATTAGATGCCTTGTACGACCTATCCACCTTCAACCCTGCTGATTCTAGTTTCATCCAAACCTCAAGGACGCAGATTTTTTTTGAAAACCATTTAACCCTGTCATGTTGGTATTCATTGGATAGCTTTCGCGGAGTACCCATGACTGCCAGTGTATAAATCATTTTTCAGTTTTTTTTGTATTATTTTTGTATTGGCTAAACTAACCACCAGCAGTGTAAGGGTTAAAAGTGTATGGTATGCCGAGGGCTGTCATGGCCTTTCTCCAGAATGACCAAACTACAGTGCAACGGTGTATCCGATGGCCTTAGGTTTGGGTGAACATCTATGCTTCCTCTAGCCTGTGATTTGTGATTGGTGCTGAAAGTCTGCTCTCTTTTGTACAAGATAAGGTGTACTTAATACACTCGTAATTGGTCGGCTTCGCCTCGCAGAACATCGCGTGTATCAGATACACAGAAGCGTCCTTGGGGTCTATCTATTACATGTAAAAAGTGTTCCTACCACTCCCACGCCCGCCCAGCGGTGAGCGTATAGAGTGATCTGATGCGAGGAAAACACAGCGTGGGAGTTTTCAGCTTACCTTTCATGTCAGAACTAATATTCATCTGTTAACGGCTACAAAAGGACTGGCTCTTTAAGGAATGCATTCTTAATAAATACGTTAATACATAATAGGAGACTCACTAAGCTATCATAGCACAAACCAAACCCTTCCTCCAAAGATGCTGCGAATTTATGTTTTAACCGAGCTATCTAATAAAGCTATTTATTTTCACTGGGTACATTGGCAACTTACTTAGAAACAATCTAATTGTCTAAATGGCAACAGAGAAGTGCCAAAACCGATATTAACCGAGCTATTTAAAAAAAGCCTCCAGGAAATATTTTGTGACGGACAGGTAGGATCATGGCGGAATAGCGTAGGCTTGCGGGCATGCTCTTTTCCCGTCAATGAATATTACTGACAGGAAAAACAGATCTTCGTCACAAAGTTAATCTTTTCTCGGTGAAATTTCTCTCAGTGCCCTTTACTGGAACGACTTCGAGACTTGACGAGAGTTCAGCAAGAGTCGGCACCTTACCGTAAGGAGCCGCTCTCATCTCTTCAATGACGTCAGACGTAGACAGCCGATCAATACAAAAAAACGTTATCCTTTTCACGAATTGAAATTCTATTCAGTGCCTATTCTCGGACGGCTATGAGACTTTACGAGAGGTTAACGAGAATGCGAGCCGCTGGATTAATTCGCTGCATGAATGGAGCGTTGAAGTATCTGTAGACGTACTAAGTAGGTATTTGTCTGCTTGCGCGGTATGAGGGGGGCTGCCCCCATGGCCGGGTAGTCTGGTGCTGCATTGCGCAATAACTGCTCGCCGTGTCTCACCAGTGCCGGGGCCTGCTCCCTTTGCCGAGCAGTCTAACGCATTGCAGTGTCTCACCAATACACGCAGCTACAGGTTTCGAATCTGCCAAAGTGCTTTACATACTAGTTATTTCCAGTAGTAGTAGCAGCAGCAGCAGCAGTAGTAGTAGTAGTAGTAGTAGTAGTAGTAGGCGTAGTCGTAGTAGTAGTAGTAGTAGTAGGCGTAGTCGTAGTCGTAATCGTAGTGGTAGTAGTAGTAGTAGCAACAGCAGTAGTAGTAGTAGTAGTAGTAGTAGTAGTAGTAGTAGTAGTAGTATTTGTAGAAAGAGTAATAATAGTTGACTATTGCATTAATGATACACAGTTGTGCATTAACAGCTCTATAATTCAAAAGTGACCTGCGGTAAGTCGGTGGTTTTCCCAAAATACGTCAAGTTTCTTCAACATGCATATTGTCTATATACGAATGCACCTGCTATGCAGGAAATTCGACGATAAAAATAAATTGAATTCCAATCGCATATATACTAGATACACACACAAGATCGACCTTTTCAAGGCTTTGCGTATCCAAATATCGGAAATTATCAGATCTATAGCTTTCATCCCCTGGCCATTTTATTAAGTAACCAGTGCCTTGGACACGAACTATCAACCCTGGTCTTGCTAACACCGGATATATCTGGTGCTACATATCTTGTCTGTGTGACCAACACCGAATATATCCGGTCTTTGGGTACCCTTGCACTTAGCAAAATAAAAACTACATAGGTCAATTAAGGGGTATTGAATTATACTAGATATCAAGGTGTTACCTTTTACTATGTTTCTATTTTAGTTTGTGGAGCACATAATTGAAACAGTAATAGAAATCTATGAAATCCTTCTGATTTGGTGGGTAGACCCACAATATCCCTGGTCCCAGGGGATAGGTTCTCCCATATGGGGGTCTAGCATGACAAGGGTTAAGCACTTTTCACCATTTTGTCCACCTGTAAAATGCCTATCTTAATTTGTTAAATATAATTAGACACAATGTGTCCCTTACCATTGAAAAACAACTTGAACATGTGTACATTTAGCATATAAAGCCAACTAAAGGAAGGCACAAGTGAGTTGGTTTGGGGAACATTTAATTTTGTTTCCAGTATTTAAAAATCACTTGTTAAAGAATACCCCTTAGCTAAACCATATTCAACTGAGTACTAGTTGCATTCTTAAACATATAAAATATTATGATGTGCAACTAAACGCAAATATGGATCTGGTTATTAACTAATCAAATACCTATCAAACGCAACTATTTTGGGGTTCTCAAAGCAATCCATACTGACCAAAGACAGCTAAAGAAGTATTGCATACAGAATTTCCTGATGATCAAACAAAGCAGTCGTCACTCGTATATCCTCTAGTGACCGACCATAATTACATATACAGCACCGTATAAGATAATCAGCTGTGGGTGACAAACACATATATATATATATATATATATATATATATATATATATATATATATATATATATATATATATATATATATATATATATATATATATATATATATATATATATATATATATATTCTTTATTGACTGTAGTCGAGCTACAAAAAGTATATATGTTACAAATAATAGTAATAATATTAAACCAAACAGGAATACAAACGAGGATAAACATAAATTATAACTCTCAAACTTAAGGAAATAGAGAGTGAAATCATACAAATTAATACATATGCATATGTCTAATGATCGGTAAGCTCAATTGTCTAAACCCTTAATATAACAAAACTCATTATGCGTTGCGTTGCATGTTCTCCAAACGATATTAGATGGCCAGACGTGATATTTACTTATTTCACAACTCTATTCATCGACTTGTTTCGGATGTTAGAATAAATGCCTGAGGCCTCCATCCTGCGAAACGAGTGTTCCATCAGACACCAATGCAAAAGCTATTTCAGATACATAATCCAATAAATTCTCTAACCCAATCAACTACTTATCTTTGTTATAATCTATTAGCAAAACAATCGTCAGCATACGCTGTACTGTTATTTAAAGCAAACATTTGCAGCAGTAGTAATGGCGTGACAAACAAACTTTTATATAAGTATGCTTCATAGTAGTTTAATTACATTTTTCTCAGCGCATTCGCCTTTTAAATGAACATTCAAAGTTACGTTTGACAAACACTTTTGCTTATAATCTAAGCATTTCAAAATAGTTTATTTTATTCTTACGAAAGTACTAGAACAGCAGAACGTTATAACGTGGTTTGCATTTCCTAAAATGTAAGTGTACATATCTTTCATATCATATCTGTCATCCCATAGATGGCCTTTTAGTTTGATATTGTATTTATATTAATGGGCGCCACTCGAGTTACATGAAAGATACTCGAGGGCAAATATAGAATTTGATACACAGCCAACAATTGCATATCTTATTAACGCTAGATTGCAACTTGGAATGCACACTGATTGATGTTCCTGTGAGTCGATGAAAAAAATCAGACGTACTCAATAAGAACTAATTCCACTCACGAAAAAGGTTATACAAGTGCATTTCTACGTTGGGGATATTGGTAGATGGTTTGGTAAGGCTAGTTCCTCGGCAGACCCGCAAGTGCAGTTAGCGAGGCCGCCACCCTTTTTGTGTTCCAACATTCGTTCACTGAAAGACTGTTTCCACCTGTTAATGGCGGCCGATCGAAAGCGCGAATTCGCCATGATGTACATTAAAGCATTTAGAAGGAAATTGCCAACGAATAAAAGTTTGACAGTTTCCTCTACGATATATTGTCCCGAGTACTCCAGTGGGCCGCGATGTTTCACTAGAGATATGATATGTATACCAAGAATGCAAAGGAAAAACTGCGCCGCTTGCGCAATATGGAAAAATACCGACCTGCGCCGATATCGCATTGTAGTGATGTCCCCGTAAAAACTCATTCTCCTTATTGTCTTAATATAAAAACATGTCACCAGCCCTAGGGGCAGGAGATAAAGTATGATGAAGTCTATGACGACAAAAGATCGGCTCATGATGCGAATTTCTCGTCTTTTGATAGGAACTGAACAGGTATAGGCGCTTATTTGGTACGTTTCGTCTACGTATGTTCTCCCCTCTGAATGGTGCAGGGCGGGCTCTTTAAGTCCGTAGAGGATCGAAAAGGCCCATATTATGGAAATATTTTTCACAACTTCCACGCGGCTTAACTTGATGATCGTCGTGACGGTGAATCGCCGGAACTTATCCGTCGCCATGGCGACAATAGTGTATCCAAACGACGCCTCGATGACGTGAATAAAAAATTGCCAGAGTTTACAAAAGCTACCCAATGTGTCATCCGTTAATCTTATGGCGAGGTTTGCTGGCACCGCCGCACAGCCACTGGCGATCCCTCCAAGCGCCATCGACACGACATAGAGATTATTGGGCGTCCGCAGACGCTTATCCGTAATGACGAGATATATAAGAAAGGCATTTCCAAGTACGGTGAAGAGCGCAGTTAGGATGTGCAAGACCACAAATACAGTGATGACACTTTCACCAAGTTGAACGGAGCTCGTTAAGTTTCCATTGCTCGCCGCCCGCACCAGACAGTCCGCCAGGGCCGCCATGGATGCAACCACGCGTGATTGTTGTTGCTACGCGCAGGCTGTCTCCTTGGCAACAGTTGTCATGTGGAAACTCGAGCGGTGTCTGGGCATTTAAGGCCTAATTGCCACTTCACTCCATCTTCCCCACTGACCAGCCAGATGTTCAGCGAAAAGTGGCACACACAGACCCACGTGATTACCTCCGCGTCCTGAAACAAAAAAAAATGCAATCAGTGAGACATAGCCAAAAAACGTCTTATATTGAAGTTTTTAAAATTCTCAGTAAAACAGATGTTTTTTCTTTTTTTGTAAGTTCACTCAGTGGGCCGTTTCTCGTACAATCGTAAAATACGACTCCGTAAAAAGCCAATTACGGACGATATACGGAACTCGGAAAATGTGTTTCTCGAAAGTTCCGTATATTTTCCGTCTAGAGACATTCTCCGTATCATACGGAGAAGATATCAAGTGTTTTAACGGCACTTTTACCCGCAAAATTACATCTGACAACGTAGAGGAATAGTATGTCTTACTCCAATGAATAGGTATGTATGTATGTATGTGTGTATGTATGTTTGTATGTATGCTTGTATGTATGTATGTATGTACATACGTATGTATGTGTGTGTAAACATACACACATATGTATATATATATATATATATATATATATATATATATATATATATATATATATATATATATATATATATATATATATATATATATATATATTAAGTATATATACATATATTTATATTACGGTGGACCAAGTGTGAAATAGCCAATAAATAACTTTTTATTTTCACGACCGTTTTGGGGAGAAAGAGAATAAAACTTTATTTTTTCCCGACCATGCGAAAAAGATAATAAAAAAACTTGTTTTATATGCCAACTGCTCATTCTCTGCTGTGATTGGTCAGATCATGGTCACATGATTGTAAAATCATGATTAGGAAGGGAATTATTAAATCACATTTTCAAATTGAATAAATAAATCATTACATTTCTAAAAATAATGCATGTGACTTTTTCGGGTATTTATAGTATTTTGATTGCGATATTACTGAATTAACACAAGAATATATTACAGCTTAGAAATTTACAATAACCCAATGATTTGTGGTAAATAATATTTACATTTTCCTAATTCTTTAAATTAGTAAATTGTTCTACTTGAATGAGCAGTAGGCATATAATAAAACAAATATGGCACTTTGGTTTCGTGCAATATCAATTTTTATTGCAATCTGAAAAATGATATTGCACTCAGCGCAAGCGTCTCGTGCAATATCATTTTTCAGAGTGCAATGAAAATTGATATTGCACTCACCTAAGTGCCATATTTGTATATTATTATATGCCTACTGCTCATTATCTGCTGTGATTGGTCAGATCATGGTCACATGACCTTACAAAAGTGATATTGGGGTGCAATATCACTTTCCAACACTCTGACTCAGAGCTGTCAGGTTCATGTGCTCAATTCTCAACTTCAACTCTTGAAAAGAAAGCCAAGAGAAGTGAATTGAGACAAGGAGTTTGGGCTTCTTGTAGAATCATAATTAGGAAGGGAATTAGTATAACACATTCCTAAATTGAATAGATAAACCACCACATTTCTAATACTAATTATGCATATGACTTCTTCAGGTATTTATAGTATTTTGTTTTCGATATTACTGAATTAACACAAGAATATATTACAGGTTAGAAATTTACAATAACCCAATGGTTTATGGTAAAACCCGGAAATGGAAAAACATATTAATAATATTTACATTTTCATAATTCTTTAAATTAGTAAATTATTCTATTTGAATGAGCAGTAGGCATATAATAAAACAAATATGGCACTTTGGTTTCGTGCAATATCAATTTTTATTGCACTCTGAAAAATGATATTGCACTCGGCGCAAGCGCCTCGTGCAATATCATTTTTCAGAGTGCAATAAAAATTGATATTGCACTCACCCAAGTGCCATATTTGTATATTATTTTCACGACCGTATTTTGGGAATAGAAAATAAAAAACTTCCTTACTTTCACGAACGTTTTGGGGGAGAGAAAATAAAACTTTTTTACCGACCATGTGAAAGAGAAATTGAAAAAAAGCTTCACGACCGTTTCTTCGGGATAGAAAATTAAAAAAACATTTTATTTTCACGACCATTTTGGGGGGGAGAAAATATACTATTTTTTACCGACCATATGAAAGAGAAAATAAAAACTTTTTTATTTTCACGACCGTTTTTTGGGAGAGAAAATAAAGGACTTTTAATGTTCACTACCCTTTTTGGGCGGGAGTGGGGGGGGGGGGGGGGGGGGAGAGAGAAAATCAAAAAAAACTTTTTAGTTTCACCAGTTCACGACCGTCTTTTGGGGTGGGTAAATGAAACTATTGACTCCATCATGACATAGTTTATAAACTGCCTCATCTATATATTTATCAACCTATCTATCTGTATGTATGTATGTATGAATGTATGTATGTATGTGTGTGTGTGTGCGACTGCGCTCACACATAGATCGATCGCTAGATAGAAATACCGACAGACAGACAGACAGACAGGTAGATACATGTTAGATATATTCCTTCTGTAGAGGCAGGATAAATAAAGTTTTATCTACCCTCCCTCTGGAGCAGTCGGGAAAGAAGTTTTATTTATTCTCTCCCCCCAAAACGGTTGTTACTATTAGGACCAATAAAAAATATTTCTTATTTATATTTTTTTCCTTATATCCGAAAATCTCAAATTGTTAACGAGGATCTTGAAGTAATGATTGTTTTTTCTTCTTTTGGATACGGATTTTAAAAAATATTTGAATGGGGGAAAATGAGAAAATAAAAATATTTGCCAGTCGTCATACGGAGATCTATTAAAGCCTGGAGTGAGAATTTTTGTATTTGCGCCGGGAGTGAGATGTCTTTTGAGATTTTTGGCTTTCTAAGGGAAGATTTTTTTTAATTTCGTGGATCTCCTAAGCGTGGAGGGGGGGGGGACAGATTATTTGAGGGGGGGGAGAGAGATCGAATTCTTTATCATTTTACCCCTTGAGATTAGATATGATTTCTGGTAGGAGGGGGGATGTCGAATTTTTGATTATTCTCCGTTCCTCCAACCCCCCCCCCCCCCACCACACTTATAAATGGATCGGCCCTAACTACATGCCTGTATGTATGTATGTATGTATGAATTTGTGTGTGTGAAATACAGACAGACAGGTCTTCCTTTTGTAAAGGGAAGATAAATAAAACTTTATTTATCCTCCCTGAGGGAGTGGTCCGGAAAAAAGTTTTATTTTCTCTCCCTCCAAAACGGTCGTTTTTTTTCGCTTTCAGATGTACGGGAAAAATAAAGTTTTATTTACCTTCCCTCTAGAGGGGTCGTTAAAATGAAGTTTTATTTTCTCTTTCACATGGTTGGTAAAAAAAGTTTTGTTTACCCCCCCCCTCCCCCTCCCCAAGCCCCCTTAGAGTGGTCTGGAAAAAATAAAATTCTATTTTCTCTCCCCAAAAACTGTAGTGAAAATGAGGTTTCTTGTTTGCTCCTTCCCGCTTGGTCCTTCTTACATCATAAATACTAGTCTCAAAAAAGTTATCTTCGGCGGAGAAATTACGTTGAAATCATTGAAATACGGAGAAATCGCTTTTTAACGACACCTTTGGAGGTGTCGTTGAAAATGAACGATTTTTGTCGTATGTTACGATACGGCAGGCTTGAAGAAACGGACCTGTCGTATCATACAGAACAAACAGGTCCTTCAAGAAACGCAAATATCGTAAAATACGGATTTCAACAATGTCCGTATTTTACGATCGTACGAGAAACGGCCCCCAGTATCGCCATATATTCCCAGTGGGCACAAATATTACCAGAATGTTATATGAATGTTCAATTTTGGTCGGAATATTTTGGACTAATCATGATCCTTTTAGCAACGTTTAGAATGGTCTCATTTGATGTCATATCGATGTTCTATTTTGATCTGAATGCCATGCACCAATAATAAACACTCAGGTCGGAACATTCGTGGAATGATCAGATTTGACATTATATAAACATTAAAATGATATATTTCCTTTAGCATAAAACTGTACTGTTACCAACTTCCAATGTTCAGACAACATTCAGAATCCAAAAGATATCTTTTAGCATTCAGCTCTGAACATTCTATGAATGTCCTCACCTGGACATTCTTACAATTTTCATTCTGAAGCATAAGGCAATCATTTTTGAATGTTCAGCGAAATATTCCTGGAATGTTCAATGAATGTTACTGTGCCCACTGGGTTCATACAATGAGAATCTTGTACAAATAATGTGTCATGATTAAAAATGATGGAACAAATCTCATATTGAAGTTGTCTCTTTATGATTTTCCATTAATCGTTAATTCATTCTCATGTATTTGTCTCTACATGGCTTTAATTCAATGAATGTATTTCATTGAATGTATATTGAATACAAACGACACCGCTTAAGTTTTATACGAACATAATTAGGAACTTAAACAGCAAAAAATGATTCACAGTTATAAAAATAAAGAAGGTGCTAAACTTATTTACAAATAAAAATACATCACATGATACAAGGAAATGGCATTTTATAAGTATCCTTCTCTTGTATTATTGATAAAGAAGGTTTTTGGCATGGGAAATAGCTACAGTGCCGACATTTAATTCCTGCAATAAATGCGTGACCATAATACACAACCGCACACCCGATTGCCAACCAGTTTTCCGTTTTTTCCACACTGAACGTAGCATTGATTGGCAATTTACGTGGGTCATTGACGTGCTTGGCTTATTTTTTAAACAATTTATCCATGGGTGTTTGTTTAACTAGGCACTGGCAGACGTCCTGTCGCGGGTGCAGGAATTAGATGTCTGTACTGCATAAGCCAAAGTTAATCCCTATATATAAATATATATATATATATATATACACACACACACACACATATATATATATATAAATATATATATATATATATATATATATATATATATATATATATATATATATATATATATATATATATATATATATATATACGTGAAATGTACCAACAGGTAAGCAGAGGCATGACTGGTTATGTTAGTGTTTGTGCAATCCATGCACTGTTTACATGTACTTTCGTAATGGGTTAATAATTTCTTAAGATTATAACTGTTACTAATCAGTGTTTGTTGATTTGTCTGTCCCAACCATGTTAAAGTTATCAAAAGCGATTGTAACTTATTTTTCATTGCATTAGTTATTAGGATTTGCCCCCCCCCCCCCCCCCCCAACCGGATACTTGCCCAGTGCACGATTTAATGCGTTTTTAAATGAATTTATTGTTCAATTCATCGTTAAACCCCAGCAGATTTAGTAAAATATCACAGTCTCACACAAAGTGCTTCAGATAGACAAAGTATAAGATTTCGATCCTTTTGTTCACTGTCTGTTTTCGTACTTGTATAATAGTCTTAGTCGTCTTTAGCATGTAATGGCGTAGTCTGAAAACACGTTAATATCATGTTAGTATGTGTGTAACCCACTGTATACATGTACTTTCGTAATGAGTTCATAATTTCTTAATATTATTACTAGTTATTGTTTATTGATTGTTTTGTCTGTTCTTGCCATGTTTAAGTTATCATACCCAGTTGGATCTTCTTTTCCCCTTCACTAGTTATCATATGTTTTGCATGCTATTATTTTGAGTAATATCACAGTCTATAAATGATACAAGCATACATTCGCGGGTTCTCCATTCTCCAGCATACGTAACTACATGTATTCGTATTGGCTATCCGTACATAACTGTATTCTACCATGGGTTATATTTGCCAATTCTAGGACGCTAAAAAAAAGCTAAAATAAAAGCCACGTGCATGTCAGACCCCCCCATGACAAGAATGGTCTGGACGCGAGGTTCCGGAACCCGCCGATAGGCGGCTTCAAACACGTCGAATGCCTTTGTGGAACGCCTTGGATTGTTTCATTACTGAAAACTTGGTTCTTCCAGTTATGTATGATAGCGTCCACTCTGTTTTGGTCAAACAGCATGGATACATTCAATGGACTAATTGTACTAAGAATACACTTTTAGGAAATTAAATAACCTTTTTTAAATCAGTGAAATTAGCGATTTTACAGTTTTGATGCCGTGGTATATATTGATTATGGAGAGAGATTTTGAAGCAATGCCGATTTAGAATGAATCTTAGAATAGTATATAGACACACACACACATATATACATATATATATACATATATATATATATATATATATATATATATATATATATATATATATATATATATATATATATACATGTATATATATATATATATATATATATATATACACACACACACATATATATATATATATACACATGTACATATATATATATATATATATATATATATATATATATATATATATATATATATAATATGTGTGTGTGTACCTATGTGTGTGTTTGTGTGTATGTACTGTACAGCGTGATCATAAATGCTTTCAGACTGAAGATTGAAAGTCCTTAACCCTTATGCTGCTGGTGCCAATTTTGCCAATCCAAAATGATGCAAAAACTGAAAATGACTAAAACCCTGGCACATTGTTACTCATCTGAGTGCTCAGCGGACTATCCAATGAATACCAACATGACAGGGTTTAAATGGTTTTCAGAAATTTTTGGGTTATTTTGCTTTGGACAAAACTAGCCTCAGCATTGGAAGGTTTATGAAATAGGCATGTGAACTTTTCATTCATAACATCGCTTTATCATTTGCCGAATATTTGCGAATCAGAATATTTGCATGACATTTCAAAATGATTTAACTATAAAATACACTGGTAAACGGATTAATTATTTGTACCATTGCCTGCCTTCCACGATTCACAGGCCTAGGAAAGTGTGGGATATATCATATGCTAGTAACCCACAGTTTTTGAACCATTGTTCACTAAGCTGTCAAAATCACAAGGGTGTTGTCGTAGGGTATTAAGCACGAGTGTTCAGGCCAGGTTTTCTCGCACTGTGATCGGTGGAAGACCGTGACCGTGGTTCAAGCTACGCAGACCCCCCACGAGGTATGGTGTGTGTGTGATGCCCTTGGATATACTCGGATTCATCTCGTAAATCCTCGGATATATCACATACGCCTGTGCCCATAAGGCAGCAATGGCCCCCCTCCTTCGCTCTCCCTCAGTAAAATAGAATATCGACATCAGGACCAGGCCATTTTAGCGCCATCATTATTATCGATTCCATTATTATAGTATTATTATCATTTATAATATTTATCATTTGAAATTAGTTGCAGTGTGTAGCTTATTTGACTGTAAAAACAGTTACAAAAACACAGCGTTTACAAATGTAATGAGAAAGTTGTATAGAATATAAACATTCACTACAGAACGCATATTTCTTTTATTGGTTTTAATATCACCGTGTGCCATGATGAATAGTGCCATTACTTACACCACGACTATCTGATGCTCATTTCTCTCTCACTACAACTGCCATCCCTTTAAGTAAACGACGCACTTCCATTAGTCATTATGACTTTAACCCCTTTCTATCTAGACTACCTAGTGTCTAAAAACATCCATCGTAACTCATCAAGCAAAGAAGATGTAGTTAACTTTGATAAAAAAATATCTTAAAGGAGATTCACAACTCAATATCTTTCAGAATTTTGTTTTGTTGTTCGGATATATCCATGTTGGTTAGACTACGTTCACTAAATGGCCTCTGTGTGCCATTGTGCCTTTAACCCTTATGCTGCTAGTGGCTAGCTTGGCCCTTACAAAATGATGTAAAATACCTAAAAGTTGACTGAAACCCTGGCACATGGGAACTCATCTGATTACCCTCAGTGAGAGCTATTCAATGAATACCAACATGACTGGGTTTAGATGGTTTTCAAAGATCTTTATGTCCTTGGGCTTCAGACAAACGTAGCGGCAACATTGGAAGGGTTAACCCATTTGCACTCAGAGTTCCCCAGGAAAGTATCGTCTGCTATTTTCATACTTTTGAAAATAACTTGGAAATAAAGCAAATTTTCACAAAATATTTGAAGGAGAGCTGTTGGTAATATTCTGATAAACATTTCTCCTTCAAATATTTTTGATAAAAACGCTTTTGTGAGGAAAATATCAACAAAATAGTCAGGCCTGTTTTGGCCGCTCTGAGTGCCAATGGGTTAAGCAACCATTCATTCATGCTATACTCCATATATGGATGGGTTAAAAACCTTACCTGTGAGCAAGAAACCTTCACGAGCGAGCGCTTTTCGTGGTGCAATGGAAATGGCGTATTTTATCATGTCCATTGGTCGTAAAAGTCTGTTTAGCTATTAAAGAGTCTGTGAAGTGACTCTAGTGCCTTTAAGCGTTCACTCTCCCGCAGGAATTACGACTGCAAATTAAATTCGGCATCTCCTAAAAAGACGTTATAGTGACTGAAGAACTCACTTGTTCGATGCTCACGGAATTGATGAAGTCAAAATGAAATGTCGGTTTCGCTGTATGGAGGTCTAATGTGAGACAAGCTGGATCTGATGAAGTCTACTTCCCCCGCGTCCCAATTGTATTACTCCGCGATCCAATTTGGCAAATGATGAAGGATTTTCTGTTAGAGTGTCCAGCACTCTATTTCTCCACTCACCTAAACCAATGATATTCACATGTGAGTATTGTGTTTATTGACTGTGCGAATGATGCACAAAATCATACGTTGTATAAGGTTTTCTCGAAGTGAGTGTCCGGCGATGTTCTCTCTTAATAAACTATTTTCTCCTCTTCTATTACAATCCCCTGCCAAGTTCGGGAGCTTGGTTAGAAATTAAGCCGCTCAGTGATAATACACTCTCCGTCCATTCCTCCTCACAACTCAATTAACCGCCAGTTGGTTTAAAGACGGGCCCTTGTTTAGTGAGATCACGTGATTTGTCCCTGAGAAGAATTCCGTAATTGACGGGTCTGGAAATCAACAGGGTTAGACAGTTCAGAGAACTAATTGTTTTCCGACAGACGTTGTGGTTCGTGGAAGGACTGGCCGCAAAGACCACTGAGAGCAATCAACCATGTTTATTCATACATACACACACATATGTATGTGTATATATATATATATATATATATATATATATATCTATATATATATATATATATATATATATATATATATATACACAGTCAAACCTGTACTAAGAGACCACCCAAGGGAAGACAAAACTAGGGTCTCTTAAGACAGGTGATCAATAGAGGGCCATCTAAAATAAAATGAAAATGTGGTCTCTTAATAGAGGTGGTCGCTCGGGCAGGTTTGACTGTATATATATATATATATATATATATATATGTATATATATATATATATATATATATATATATGTGTGTGTGCACAATGCTCAAGAGTGTCCGCCGTCTAAGTCTGCTTCTCTATAGAATATTTTATAAATGATATAGCAGATTAGAGGAGGGCAATCTTGGAATCTTTCGTTGTCAGTTTGGACAGAGTACATTACATCGATTTCTTTCTAAAAATAGAAAATCATTGATTCTGTTTTATAGGGGGGAATTTGAAAAGTCGACTTATCAAATCCATGAATGTTTTTTTAAAATACATCCGCCGGAAGTGGTTAAAGCGGATTTACCGTTACACGCATTCTTAACCCCTCTGGGTTGGAATGGCATATAGAATATGCAACGATGTTAGTCATAATGCAATTACCTAAACAGATGCTCTGTAAAATCGTAGCAAACCCTAACCGAAATCACAGCTGCAGCTGAATGATATTAACTGGCCATCAAATATGCATAGACTTACAAACGACAGGAAACAAATTAAGTCATCGATTGGGTACCGATTGATTCAGACACGACCCTTCAGTGAAAGCTGTCCGCCTCCTAAGCTTACCTTAAAACGGCTTCTGGTTCCTTCCCTGAAATGGCAGACCAAACGCTTTGTCAATCACTTGTTGTCCTCTATCTGGCTTCGTAACACGCTTTATCTATCACGCTTTATCTACAAGATTTTGCTTAGATTCCACACATTAAACCAGATAGCGGTTTTAAAATCCTAGCGGGGACCACCATTTTAATTCCTGTGATACGCATTTCGTGATGGCTAAATTCCTGTCCGAAATGTTTGGGCCGGACGAGAGGCCGCAATGCACGTGGCCGCCGCGCGTGTTGTTTAGTCTAGCGAGACAGCCCAGTCCCGTACTCGCTGTAAACACATGTAGCGACTTCTGATAAACACACAGCTGGCGCTAGCAGCTCTCCGCATGTCCGCACGTCTCTGATCGCTGTGTGGAGGGTAGGGAATACTATTTCCCATCCCGATTACTTGACCATTTCATAAGTAGCATCAGTTGGACTTTAATATGAGAATCTTGTACAGACTTTTGTCATGATGTAGGTTCCTAGTATACTGGCATATGTATGTGGTGGAACACATCACTATGAAAGCATTATGTAAATAAAAATATGTGAATATGTCAAAATAAATAAACTTTCAAAATCATTTGCAATTCTTTCTAATTTCCTAAAAGCTAAATCAGATTTGATTTGGCTAAATAAACGCTTTTTATATTTTAAACGGTTTAGTGGTCCACCAGTCTTACGCTTGACATAAATAACCTCTAACCATCTCTCTCATTGACCATTTCATAAGGTAGCATCAGGTTGACTTATATGACAGTCGATGAAAAGGATCTTCAATGCCAAAGAAATGAATGAAATCTGGCGTCAATCTACAAAATACTTCTTTGAAACAGGATTTAAAGATTTCTGATGAAAAAATGGGAACTGATCAATGCATTGTGGTAATATATTGTTGAATGTGCTAATTAACCTCACAGAAATTATGAAAATGCAAAATGCAAAGCTACAAACTTGATCGATTTGGAATATGGAACTTCATTTCTCGTCACTTTTCTGTCATATGTCGGTTATTTCGTCGTGACTAGATAGTTGTATCTAGGGGAGGAAACCGGAGTAGCCAGCTAACGCCAACGACTAAACTCAAAGTCATGGCCAAACGTGACCGAATTTGAATTATAGCTTATATTTTGACATGTTATCCATGGATGTTCGTACAACCATGCACTTGCAGACGTCCGGTCGACTGGTGTAGTAATTATGTGTCTGTACAGTAGTGCACATGTCCAATACATGATACGTCATTTTATGCCCCCGTTTTTATACTAATTATGCGATATATTCTTCATGTTGTATCTGTATACATACGTGGTATTGAATTCCATTTTCTTGCAAAGCTTTGCCTTTGTCTAGATTTGGCTGCATTTTATTTGGCAATCAAATAAAGTGTCCACAAAACCTTTATTTTATTTTGAGCCAAATTGTATTTGTATTTGTATGTTTTTGACTGTACTTATCAGGTACAAAATTATAGCGAATACAAAATTATAAAACAGCAAAATAAACAGAAATAATCAAAAAAAAATTAATAGAGTATATAAGAGCACTCAGTCTATGTACAATAGAGACCCGTATAAGAATACGCGGGTTGCTGAGATCTTTTCATTGGGTAAGTTATCGGAGCAAGTGAGGAATCACAGTAAAGGTGGTCCATTCGTCGTACCTGGGTACTCCGAGTAGGTCTTATACGGTAGTGCGAAAAGACAGGATCACCGAAAGGGCGCAGGGTGGGCAGAAGACATTAAAAGCAACGTTGTCCTATTAATCTTTTATATACATGTATACTGGTAAATGTATTTGCTTGATATTGACCATATTGATACGTTGTTTTATGCCCTAGTTTTTATACTAATTGTGCGATATATTCTTCATGTTGTATTTGTATACATACGTGGTAATGAATTCCATTTTTTTTGCAAAGCTTTGCCTTTTTCTAGAATTGGGTGCAATTTCTTTGGCAATCAAAATGAGCGTTCACTAAACCTTTATTTTCTCTTGAGTCAATATATTGAGATGCACAGAGTTTTGCGTTTGCTCCATGCATGCGGCCGGCTTATCAATATCCACCCATTCCCAAAGAATATCATCAACGCCTCTCCCGTCATACCTTTTCATCGCCAAGCATAAGACAGATGACAATGAGAAACAGTCGTGAAGTGGCGGTCGAAGTAAAGGGCGGCAAATGGAACAGCATCTTAGAGGTTTTAGAGCTACGTAGTCTGGAAAACGATCTCCGATAGAGGAAATTTCATATGAGGGTTGGGTTGATATTGGGAAAATCACAATTTCTTTTTATATATTCGTAGGGTAAAACAAAAGGCGGGATAGGCATTTCATTGATATTGAAACATGTATGTATGTACGTACGTATGAATGTTTGCACATTCATTGACTGTTATTCTCATTACAAAATCATACGTAGACATAATAAATTTACAAATTGAAATTAAATGATCGGTAACGGTAAGCAAATAAAAAAAACAGCAAAATTGCAACCGCACTCTTCGATTTGATTGGTATTATAAGGGTCTCACTTCACCTAGTTTTGAACCTCATAAAAAGGTATTTATGAGGGGTGATTCTCAGTTCAAGTGACCATTGAGAGTTTATGCTGGTATGATTAAATAGTCTTTTCCGCATGTCTGTGACGTACTGAATAACAGTAGCCATTTACCATATGGAATGGAGATGTTGTTGCAGAGTTAATCATTCACAGCTGCTATTCATATAAAAGCAAGAAACCTTAACAAAAGCCAAGAGTGACGGGTGAGTCAGGCAAACCTGTGTCACGGGCAGAGTTTGACGCCTATATCGACTATTCAGTCAAGCTGGGTGCTGACCTGTCGAAGAAGGTTGAGATGATTCTTAGTTGGAAGGACGCCATACAATCAAAGGTAAATAGGATTGAGGCGGCCGCTAAGAGGAGTGACACTCAGAATCAGACACATCGGAATGAAGTGTGGGATAAACTAACTGGCCTGAAGATTAGCGAAGACAGTGGCAGAAAAACATCAGCAAGTACGACTGGTAGCGGTAACCCCACTACTAGTAAGGCGGCGCAGGCCACTACACTCCCGGGTAGGAAAGGGTCTGAGTTTCGGTATGAATCCATATGGGACATTAACGACCTGCCAACCGAACAAGGCATCGTGCCTACACGACCTGTAGTGCAGCCAGCACGGACAAGGGCGTGCACCAGTACGCCTAGAGTGAACGAAGGCGTCGCGACCTCTGGGGAGAGAACGAAGCAGGGCCCTCCTGCTGGACAAGGACTGAAATCCGTGCAACAGCCATACGGCAGCAGACAGCCGAGGACACAAGGTGTTGTGTTCTTCACGCCGAGACCTACTCGCCAAGATGACCGTGCTTTCAAGACGGGCCCGTCTGGTATGAAACGGGGACCAAACTTGCTATCTGACCCTCGTGAGGACGGAAGAGCTAGGCCCAGTAGTGGTCAAGACCAGGCGCAGAATTCATACAAGCAGCCTAGCAGCAACCAACCAGCGAATCAACGCGGAGCAGCTGCTCCCAGACGTCCAGATAATGGTGAGGCGCAGCAGGAGCCTATAGACTTAACGAGCAACAATATTGACATGTCGGGAATGACGAGCTCGTGGTACGATGAGGAGTCTTCGGATGAAAATGATTTGTACATCGAGATCGTCGAAGATGACACAGCCAAGCAGACTACGCAACAACATGCAGGTGACGGCGCGAGGAGTGGCAGATCCGATAGGGAGGGCGCGACAAACAACCAGCCGCAGCCGAAGAATGGTAGCTACGCACGTGTAGCAGCAACGACCAATGGCCAAGCTACTAAGCTGGGTGAGTACGGTTCATACGGGGGTACTAATGGTCGTAACGCTAATAATATGCCAAAGAAAGCCAGTAAACCGAGGAAATTGGTTACTAGGAATGGATGGACCAACCCTGAGAGTAAGAACGAGAGTAAGAAACGAAAGAGGGAGAGGTCAGGTAAGAGAGGGTCAGGCGTACTCCGTGCAGTGACGACTGCGACACATAGAGAAGTTTACATACAAGGTTTGGAATATGCCACGTGTGAGACCCCTGGTGAGTTTGAAGATCTTGTGTATTATTACTGTAAGGACAGAGGCGTCGATGCTATTGATACATGCATAATCCCACAGGGGAAGAGTAGAGTGGAAGCTGGATGTAAAGTCACAGTAAAATCGGAAGATTGTGACGTGGTCTGTGACCCAGATTTCTGGCCGGGAGGCTCCATGGTACGTATGTGGGAGCACAGACCGCGAAATAACAAGCGAGAGAACGACAATGATCGCGAAGACGTGTAGTCGCCTTGGCGACGCTTATCTACCTTAGACCATTGGGTATACTCTCTCGCACTCAACATGTACTGTACACCAACTAACAATTTTTGGACTTAAGGCATAGGACTGATAGTTGTAATGGCTATGGTCGGTCTATCTAAGCGTACGCACGATATGACAGGTGACGGTTTTGATATTAGTGGGCTACTTTTGCGCGAACAGGTACTGGTGTGCTGTAACACCCTATTCGTAGTATGTAACCAGTTCCATGACTCATGCTTGATAGTAGCACGCCGTGGGTTGGTAGAGCATTTTGCTCCCACTTTTTTAGATAATGAGCGAAGAACGTGTAATAGAAAGTCAGTTAAACATTTGGTCCCGTGGCTTTACATCCCTAGTGGAAGAGTATGTCAACATGACCTATGGCAAGCCCACCGCGCGTTACTAAAACAGCATGGCGGTCAAGAACAAATGTCACAATTGTTATGGTTATATACTATAGTCACCTGTGGAGAAATATTTTTGAGTTATAGTTGTGATTGTATTGAATACCCGTTTGTGATGCGTGATGGAAATGGCCGCATATATATCCGAACATGTCACAATCCTCTGTTTGTTTTTTGTAGACAGCTGGTTGACCCTCGATGGATGGTAGCGCGCCGCCGGCTGACCTGGAAGATTGACCTAGTTGACGGATGCACAGGCTATATCAAGCACCGACTACAGGCTGCATTATGTGATAACTGTATCCACTATTACACACAAGAATGGGACGAACTCCAGCGTTCTTGGTATAGGTGCCTAGGTTCGACACGCGGCGCGCTCCCGTCGCTTCGAGCAGAACCCGGCAGCGGACTCCTCACAAGTCCCCGGTTTGTATATACAACTGGTACTAACACCATGAGTTATGATATATTGACAGTTTGTACTAACATTACTCGGTTATTAAATATGTCAGAGGTATGTGATAGCACGCGTAGACGCTATGTTGAGTCTGTCCCAATATATTTTCTTACATGGATACAACAGTCATTCTGTAAATTGGCATATATTAACCCCCAAAAGGGCGATAATAATGGTGGCTCCTTCACTAGGTCTTTGAATGAGTGTATTAATTCTTATGTGAGTAGATGCTTATTAATAGACAGAACACTTTTCCTTGTCAGTCTGTGCATTGTGACAAAGCGTATGAATGTGACGGAGCAATTCTTATTCATGTTATGTGCTCACTGTGGCAGTGAAATATGTTATTATGAATGGTTGAATAGATACTCACATATCTTTGATCTATTTTGCAGTTTGTCAATCGAATCAGAATGCATTCGCCCGTGGTTTCCGTGGAACTTGGGCCGTGTTAATGCCTACGACTCCCGACGATTGAACAGCATCTACTACGATCTGCGTGATGTACCGGACACCTCGCTAACCATAACAAGTCACTTCGACATGAAGCAAGACATCGATTCCTATGCTGTAACTTGTTTTATTGGTTGTTTATGTAAGATCGTGAGTGGAGATAAGCGGATGAGGCCACAGGTAACTGAGCTGCGTACTACCATATACTTGAGGCTACCCTCATGGTTTCGTTATTTCGAATTTAAATATTCCTGCACCTACTGTGTGCAAGTGAGTGACACTGCGGCCTCATCCGGCTTACACTGTTTGTTGGTTGAGTCTGTAGGATATGTTATGTGCTGGTTGTATATGGATTTTATTGATGTACCCCCAATTCCAAACTCTACATGCCGGTAAAAAACTTAATAATAACAACTTGGAACGCAAGAGGGTTTAATAGTTCAGTCCCATACATGAGGCAGCTTTTGAATGACAGTGATATTGTGATAATTACTGAACATTGGCTGCATGCCAATCGGCTAATTAGGTTTAATGAAATACCTAGTGATATCGCGTACTGTGCAGTATCCAGCAAATACGCCTCAGCAGAGAATTATGGGTGTGTACGCGGGCAAGGTGGGGTTGCTATCATGTGGAAACAGTCACTTCAGGGAGTTACGGAGTTAAAAAATTTCTCACATGATCGTATCGTTGGAGTTAGAGTCCAGTTAGATCAAGGTGGGGTCCTATGTATCTACGGGGTGTATCTCCCATCTTCAGGGTCACCGGAAGAGTATGATCCAGTGGTGGATGACCTTGTGGAAATAATTGAAACAAGGGAACCTGGGTCCTTCGTAATTATAGGTGGTGATAGTAACGGAGATATTGGCAGAATGGGTGGACCACGGAGTTCAAGGAAACCCAATAAACGGGGAATTGTATTTTATGGTGTACTAGAAAAGTTCGACCTGTTTGCTTGTAACTTATGTGCTCGTGCTAAGGGGCCTGTTGATACGTTCAACGGACCGGGTCCTCATCTATTGATTATCTGTGTATACCTAGTACGTTTAACGATAGATTAACATCCTCTTGGGTATCGGATAACGACCCCTTGAACACGTCGGACCACGAGTCCGTCAGCATACAGTTAAGGATTGATACAATCCCACAGCTTAAAGCTCTTACTAAGAGGTGTGTGAGGAAGTGGGATAGGCTCACCCATGAGCAGATCTTTGAATTATATACTTACCCAGTTAGTATTGCACTATCACTCACAGTTGAACATCTCAAACTAGGGATTAACTCAGCAGACGAGATTGATGAGTACCTTAATACTATAACACGTATTTTGTTAGAGTGTGCTAAAGCTATTCCTACCTCAAAATCACGCAGCTATTGCAAGCCTTATTGGAATGATAATTTATCTGAGCTAAAGAGGCTCAAGATCTCTAAATACAAAGCCTGGTGTGAGCTAGGACGTCCCAGAGATGTTGATTCGACTGCGTGGGCTGAGCACAAAGCGGCAAAGAAGGCTTTTAGTGGTGAGCTGCGCAGAGTAAGTAGAGCTTATGAGAATGATGAGGTTTGCAAGGCTGTGCGTGATGCCGACGTAGACAGGAATGTCTTCTGGCGGGTTGTAAAGAAAAATAGGAAATCTGCAAGGTCCTGTGTCACAGCTATCAAGAATGATAGTAAGAAGGCAGTTTATGATACAGGTGAAGTTCTACAAGCCTGGAAAGAACACTTTGAGAGATTATGCACCCCGGCAGTAGATGAAACTTTTGATGAGGCACATTTTATTAATGTAAAGGAACGTGTGGCTGGATATGACACTATGTCTGACTCTGACCAATTCTTAGACACCCCCTTTAATTTTTCTGAGGTAAGCGCAGCTATAGACAGATTACACCTTAAGAAGGCGTGCGGTTTTGATAATATTTCCTCAGAGCAGATACGCTATGGTGGGCCGAATCTGATTTGTGCTCTGACTTACATTTTTAACTATATTGCTACATGGGAGTACGTACCAACCAATTTCAGACGTGGGACACAAGTCCCACTCTACAAAGGGAAAAATGTGTGTACCCTAGATAGAAATAGTTACAGGGGAATTACTTTGTTGACTAACTACAACAAAATCTTTGAGATCCTATTGTGGAGTCGGATTGAACCTTGGTGGTACGAACAGGGGATTGTTTCAAACCTACAAGGGGCGTGTAGGAAGAAGCAATCTTGTGTTCATACTGCATACCTCTTGCAGGAGACTGTATCATCTGCCTTGGAGAACAATAGAAATGTGTTTGTCGCATATTTCGATGTATCCAAGGCATTTGATACGGTCTGGACTGATGGGATGTTCTATAAATTATACCAAATGGGAATAAGAGGCAGACTTTGGAGGTTATTGTACAGGTCCTACAAAGGGTTTTTGTGTAGAGTCAGAATTCAAAGCCAATATAGTGGTATCCAATGAGGTGTGGGATACACCAAGGTTTTTTTTTATCGTTGATCAATTACATTTCTTTCATAAATGGTATGATAACTGAAATAGAAGCCTCAGGGTTATGTTGTGATGTACAGGGAATCCCGTCCACCCCACCCGGATACGCTGATGACGTAGCCACAGCATGTCTAAGTAAAATTAAAATGGATCGGGTTCTAGATTTGGTTGACCAATACGGAAAGAAGTGGCGTTTTAAGTTTAATGCGAAGAAATCTGCTATTCTAGTTTATGGCGAGAACAAGAAGTCGAACCTATCTAACGCCAAATTTAGGACCTTCAAGCTAGGTAATGATAAGGTACCCGAGAAGCAGACCTATGACCATGTCGGCTTCAAGGCCCGTATCTATAGCGACGACGATAGTAGGGTGAACGAGAAAATCACCAAAGCCAGGAGAGCGTTGAACGCGTGTGCCGGTGTAGGTATTAGGAAAAATGGGCTGACAATGATCACTTGTAACATCATCTATTGGTCAATTGTCATTCCGATATTAACTTTTGGGAGTGAGATTTGGTGTGTTAGTGAGACAGACTATGAAAATTTAATGTCATTCCAGACTTATGCTGGCAAGCGTGTCCAACGATTTCCACCTCGTTCACCCAATTGTAGTGGATTTTTTGGGCTTGGGTGGATTAGGATAACTACCTACATTCTAGTCAAGAAGCTACTATTCGCCTTGTCGATACTCAGGCTAGACGATCAAAGCCTGATAAGAAGGGTATTTATTGAACGTTCGAAAACATTCATGGAGAACAGGCCCCAGGGTAAGGATAACATTTTCGAGAGCCCTACCTTTGCAATCCTTAATACAGCAAAAAGGCTAGGCGTTCTTAGCACCTTATGTGATATGATGAGTGGTAGAACCCCACTGAAGTCAAAGAGCAAATGGTCCAACCTTGTATGGGATAAAGCTTGGGAAGTTGAGGATTTATTCTGGGAATCAACAAGAGTTTTATATAAGAATAATGACTTACTGTACAAGACTCTCTCATGTACTCGTTACTCCCCCTGGTGGGATCTGTCTGACAAATTCCCTTATATGATCCGCATATGTGAGAACATGGCTAAACTTGTTAGTCACTCGAGCATGCTTAAGGGGGATGATATAAGACTTAAAGGATTACCTCAGAGCGTTAAGAACTGCCAGGCATGTGACATGTATATAATTGAAAGCCTGCAACACCTGGTGATGCAATGCCCTGAGTTTGAGGATGAGAGGGTTAAAATGTCCGAAGAGATATACAAAATAGATGACAGACTTAAGATTACCTTCGAAGAAAAACCCTCTGAAGTTTTTTATTGGTATATTGGCAAGAGAATCGATGGTCAGAGTTATGAATTAATGCAAGAAAGATTTCTGGTCGAATCATCACAGATATATGTAAGAAAGTATATAGAGACAGAGTTGGCGTAGGGTAGATTACATGCTCTACGTAATTGGTTAACTTGATACTAAATACAACCCAATGGTCTTTCCTATATCTAAAAATTACTATGCTAGTTAAATAGGCTGACGGGTTCTCGACAAGTCATAAAATTCCCTGTCCCAGTATGGATGGGTTACGATATATCACTTTGAGAGTAACACTTGTTAGCTTAACGTTTTGGTTCTTCCTCTTGTTTTGTTCGCGCTGTTATGCGGTATTAGTTAATATATTCTGTATTCTGACCCTTTTAAATGGTCTATTTCCTAAATAAGGGTGTTCTCCGGCCACCTGGTGCGCTTTTTATGCGTAACCTGTAAAAATTGTGCTTTAACTTGTTTCTCTATAGCACCTTATTTACTTAGACAGCTACTTTTCCTTTTGTTTGCTGCAAATGCTTACTTTCAGCCTCCTTATGTGGAATTATTTTTGTTCTATGTAAAGCCTTAGGGCATCTTAACTTTAGTATGTATTAGTCCACCTGGTGTGCGTTCAGTGCGTAACTAGTAGGATAGTTGGTTTAAGACCACTGTCTCTCTAGTTTATGTACTTTCAGTTTTTCAAGTTATTTGAGTTAAACTTTATATTTTCCTTCCCTTCTTTTGCTGCTTAATTACCACTGTGTAAAGCCTCTCGGCTCCTCTTAGATAGTATGTATTAAATTTCTGGTAAACAGTTTTTCCATATAATATATGTATCATTTTGCGTCTGATGACGTCGTCAATAAAGATACAATACAAAACAATTGTGTACCAGCCAGGTTATTGATATTAGTTGTAATGTTTATTGACCACATCATATTGACATAGAATTATAAATACAAAAAATAGATAAATTGAAATGAATCAGAACATATTATAAAAAACTAAATAAATCAGAACATAGTAGAAGGATAAACAGAAACAATTAACACAAGAATTTAGTTTAACAAAAAGCACGCAAAGTAACTTTCTAACAACTCGATATTTCCAGCATCGTAGTATACGAAAATAAAGGAAGATTAATGTCGAAGGCTAAGTGACGTGAATGCAGTTTCCTTATGTTATATGTGTACGTATACATTACAGAATGTTATTCTATGCTTTAGCGTAATTGCCACACCTCAATAGTGCCGCCAGAGTACGAAAGGGTTAATACACATATAATAATCACTAGTTTGTATATTTGGCTTGTGTTCAACCTAAACCATAGCCTAATTAGTCTCAAAGGTATGATTGAGTTGACTGCCTGCCCTGGGGTCATGCTCCCGGTAAGAATATCACCCGCCATGTCTGCAGTAAATACCCTATTAGAGCATTAAATCCTCCAATGTTGTAATTGTGTATCCCTACGCTTAATTTACTAGGAAATCCGTCCCCCCTCGCACCTAATTAGGAACATCAATATTCAAGCGACGAGTGGTTTTCCGGGAAGTGGCGTGTGTTGGTTTTACAAAGGAAAGTGAATTGGTTGTTATTTTCACCTAATCTTGGATAATCCTGAAGCGTAAATCCCGCGGCTATTCCTGTTACGTCATCGGGTGTCCCTCCTCATCCTATTACCTTGCTATCGTACGCGTTGTCGTCGTCGTCGTGGTCGTCGTCGTCGGCGGCAGTGGCGAGATCGATATCCCTCCTACCACAGCATAGAGTCGAGCAATTGTAGGAATAGTGTATAACTGGTTAACTTGGCGTGGTTTTTAATTTGGCGTTTTTTGGCGAATGCTCATCAACGCCAAATTAAAGATCGCAAAAAAATATGTCTACATGAAGATGGCGTTGTTCTGACTGCTCCAGACGCCAAAATAAATACAGGGAAAATACTTTTTTGAAAAAAACGCCAACTTAAGTACACGCCAAATTAACCAGTTATACAGTAGTTCGTTAGTCCTCAGTAACATGTCTCTTTCTAATTCTTAGACTGCTTGGCTGCTTGGTTAAATATTGTATGTTTATTGTCTGTAACATACGACATACGTTACAAAACCATGCTCTAATACATAATATTCCGTAGGAAATGAATATGAAAAAGTATGACAAAGAACATAAACAATATCATTATATTACAACATATAACTTGACTGTCATTGAATGTCTCAAATTTAAGGTACTATTAATGATTATTACCAAGACTTTTAACACACAAAATGTCTGGACACACACACACAAACACACAGAGACACTATGCATTATTTTTGCCAAAACAAGTACTAGTGTTTCCAAATAAAAGTAATTGTCACAGCAAACAAGAAAAACGGCATATCAATATCATATGGATGATGCAACACGTATTTCACATCTAATACTATATAAAGACTTTAAATAGGCAGTATTAGACGTATGTTTAAGTGGGAATGACTCATTAGGGATGATAGTGCAAATATCTTTAGCATTTTAGACGTATATACTAGCAAATCAAACCGTTTCGTCGTTTACATAACGTGATCTTGCAGAAACTATTCGCAAAGCACATACGTTGTCATCTGTACACATTTATAAAAGATGTAACTTCATAATGGTTTCTTGATATCCATTGCTCTTTTTGAAATGTATGATGTATGATTTTGTAGTGAAAAAAGAAGCAGTCAATAAACATGGACAATTCTACCAATTACCGCTGAAGACATGAAGACCAAACACAGTACACGTAGAGCGCTCTGTATACTGTGCCTTATTGCGTGACTGCAGTTTTGCCACAAGGCAGGATGTTCGTTATTTCCCTAATCAACAGCCTAGGCCCCGCTGTCAATGGCGCAAAGGTGGAAAGGAGCCCATTGGCAATTGGTCGCATCCTAATCAATTAGATAGCTCTTTGACCTAGTTATGACATACTGCTTCTTCTCACGAACAAGGACATTACCATTGTCTAAAAACCGCAAGATTTTCCGGCCTTGAATTCTGGATCCTGAATTCATGCTTCTATTCTGTAGTCCGGAAAGGAAGAACATCTCACACTTCTTGATGCTATTCAATATGACCTTAAACTTAAAACCCTATGGTAAGAAAATTTGTCACATTGCAAAACACACAGACTTACAAATTTGGACTACATGTAGAAACCAAAGTAGAATTTACTACGGTAATGTAAGGAAATGTGTTTCAATATGCAGTTACTGAAGTAAAAAAAACACCAGCGCTACATTCACTGAATGGCAGGATAAATAAATAAACATTACTAGTATATCGTCGTTGCTATTATCTCATTTTCTGAAGGATGCGGATTCTTATGCCGGAATATCTTGCGGTTTTTGATATCTTCTTTTGATTAGTGTTGAACTTCATACAGATGTATTTTTGGCTTTGGTTATATGCAACCTATTTGAAAAATTAATGGTAATGTTGAGTATTGACTTGCAGTTACAACTCTCTTGTCTCTACATGTAATTGGTCCCGGGGGGGGGGGGGGGTAACATTCGAGTATTCAAAATATATACTGTTGTCTATGGATTATGATTACGAAATGGGGTGCCAACGGTATAATACATCATCTATTCTGGAATATTTCCTCATTATCCGTGTTAGCTATGCAGTAAAGAGTGTACATTCCTGCACTTAATGTGCACAGATCGAACATATTACATTGACTACCCGCATGATTCCTACGTGGTTGCCTGGGGATAAATACGAAATATATACTGTTGTCTATGGATTATGATTACGAAATGGGGTGCCAACGGTATAATACATCATCTATTCTGGAATATTTCCTCATTATCCGTGTTAGCTATGCAGTAAAGGGTGTAAATTCCTGCACTTGATGTGTGCAGATCGAACATAGTACATAGGCCACTCGCCTGATTCCTACGTGGTTGCCTGGGGATAAATATGACCTAACGTCCGTGACGTCACAGCTGAAGATGTCTTTTCTACACAGCGAAGTAGGTCATTGTGCGTGCCTAATTATCTCTACCTCAAAGACGGACATGCCCGAGCAACCACTGTACCAGTCGCTTGAAGACGACTGGTTGCCTAAACGGAAAATTATTTATCTTTACTGCACCGGTCTAATAATAAGAAATCATTAGCAGTACGTGCTGCGTGATAATTGTATTGTATTGTATTGTATGTTTTATTGACTGTACTTGGCATTGTTTAAAATCATAGCAGATACAAAATAATGAAAATCAAAAGTTATACAAACAACAGATATATACAATTTGAACAAAATTAGGACAAAATTGTGGAACAATATAACAAAAGAAATTAATTGCGGATTTTAACCAAAAATGAAACAAATAAAACTTATCTAGACCTCTTATACATGGAAAAGTGTTACCTTTTTTAGGGGTCCAAAAATGTATAGAGGTACGGTAGTGATTACACGAAAGTCTAAGATGTTTTGTCGAATACCAAGACAAACCCCAATCGATGACGCGACGACAAATACAGTGCTGACATTGAATTCCTGCTCTAAATGCGTGGGCAGCCAGGGCATGATACACGACCGCACGTCCGATTGACACTGAGTTATTATGCATGGATACATGAATAACCTCGCAACTGAACTGTAGCTTTGATTCACAAGCTACATGGGCCATTGATGTGCTTGGCTTATTTTTTGACACATTCTCCATGGATGGATGTTTGTACAACTAGGCACTTGCAGATGTCCGGTCGACTGATGCAGGAATTGAATATCTGCCCTGCACTTTGAGGTCTATCCTGAATATAAGCATGTTTTCTAACATCAGTCGCAGAACCCCCTGATGTTGCGCTTATTGCTTATTGACATATTATCCATGGATATTTGTACAACTAGGCACTCGCAGACGTCCGGTCGACTGATGCAGGAATCAAATATCTGCACTGTACTTTGAGGCCTATTCTGTATATAAGCATGTCAGAGAACCCCCTGCTGTTGTGCCTATTGCCTGACTGGCGCCGCTGATAGGACATGTTGATTTGCCAGCTCGACATGAAATGTGCATCAGAGATCTTGACATGCCATCTTTCATAAGCGCTGCTCTCAAGACAACGGGAAGATCTCATAGAGGAAATCAGTCATTGCGCCTCCGGGGCTATACAGAGGTAGCTACATGGCATACATGGTCTTGTAAGGCCGGAATGTCTGTTTCTTTATATCCAGCGGAGGGTATGGAATCGATAGAGGCGGGAGGTTAAGTATTATCACCTGCTCTGCTGTGATTCTCTAGATGCTGATTGGTCAGTAGGTGTTAGACCTGGAGCCGTTCACACTTTTTATATTCAATATCGAACGGCAGAATTCAATATTACCACTTGGGCAGCAGCCTCGTTCCGACCTCCAAAGTTATTTTAATTTTTTTTTTTAGATATATTTGTTATTTTTTCTTAGCATGAAAGAGCGGGTGATAAATATAATACGCCCTGTTCGAAAATGCAATCCGGCCTGCTATCCGCCCTCAGTCATCCAGATCCCATTTGGATGACTTCGGTTGGATAGCAGGCCGGATTGCACTTTCCATTATGGCGTAACTAATAGTATACATATCGTACCTGGTTACATAGATACTAGAGTACCATGACAGGGCAGGTGATCAAAATGATAGGACTCTTTACAGCTTATTACAGGAATTATACTACTAGCCCGTGCAGGCGCCATTCATAGATTTACTACAGGATATCCGTATAGGAGATTTGTGAATGGTGAGGATGGACCAATATTGAATATTTATGATTCGATGGAAAATAGGCCGAATGCAATTATTTGATAAGATACAATCCCTATTCCATTAAAGACAATCATCCCCGCAGCGCCAGGTTGCTGCTATGACGTGTATGCAGTTATTAATTGAAAACCCAAAATAGAGACATCGTGACGAAATCTGCTCAGGTTTTTTTGATGACCAAATTTGCTCGTGTACATGTACATCATTTGAAAAAAGACTTGCCTATAAATCAGAGCTTGTATATGTATACATATGTATTTACATACACACACGCACACACACACACACACACACACATATATATATATATATATATATATATATATATATATATATATATATATATATATATATATATATAAATATATATATATATATAAATATATATATATATATATATATATATATATATATATATATATATATATATATATATATATATATATATAAAGAGAGAGAGAGAGAGAGAGAGAGAGAGAGAGAGAGAGATAGATAGATATATGTAGATATATACATATACTAGTATACATATACTAGTATACATATATATATATATATATATATATATATATATATATATATATATATATATATATATTTATATATATATATATATATATATATATATATATATATATATATATATATATATATATATATATATATGTATATACATATATATATATATATATATATATATATATATATATATATATATATATATATATATATATATATATATATATATATATATATATATATATATATATTTATATATATATGTATATGTATGAGTTCGCAATTTCAACATTGCAGTGAGTAAAGCATACATACTTTGAGCACCTTGATACGTTTTTTGGTGGAAATGACTTTTAATAACCCATTCGCAGCCTCTACGTACACATAGCCTGGCACATGTTAAAATATATCTTGATTTCAAATCAATATTTCGAGAAATATAAGACTAAAAAAGTTCTCATTCCATTTATGTACAGCATTTCGCCTTCAAATATCTTATATGAGACCTATGGACGAAGGTGTCAGACGATGTGTGCACTACCGGTACATCTGTGTCAAACCAACACATGGTGGGAGTGTGCGTCAATGTACAGGCATGAATAAGTCAGCACCTTAAATTTGAGCATAGATAACTCGAGTCCGGAATCAACGCCTGTTAAAACGCATAATGTAATAAACGTTGCGAAATGTAATACCTACGCATAACGTAATACAAAATCGTTGCGAAATGTAATACCTACGCATAATGTAATAAAAAATCGTTGCGAAATGTAATACCTACGCATAATGTAATAAAAAATCGTTGCAAAATGTAATACCTACGCATAATGTAATAAAAAATTGTTGCGAAATGTAATACCTACGCATAATGTAATACAAAATTTTCACGAAATGTAATAGCACAAGGTACGCATAATGTAATAAAAAATCGTTGCGAAATGTAATACCTACGCATAATGTAATAAGAAATTTTCACGAAATGTAATCATGTAGGCTGGGTTCGCCCATTTATAACTGGTCTGGTCAGTGGTCTGCCATGATTGCTATTTTCAAAATCATACCAGCCTACTGTATATGCTCCCACAAATTGGAAGAATTCACCCAATTCAGCTGACCCCGTTGAAAGCTCATGAATCTTTGATCGCCAAATATATACAGGCCACCTGTTGGCCTTTAGCTAATGACATCAGGGAAAACCTGCAACGATTTCCTGATGCAAATCAAAGCAAAAATACAACAAGAAAGTGGCGAAAATTAAGACTGTAACAAGAAAATGGTGAAAACTAAAACTTAATCGGTAATGACAAATATATACCAGTTCATTATAACATAAATTCCAATTTAGTTGATTATATGAGAAAAAACAGATTTAAAGGGGAAAATGAAATCTCCACCAGAATGACACAAAGAACATAATCGACCCATTGTTAAAAGGCCACCATGGATTGAAACAGCACACCTGGCAAAGACTAAAAAAATGGTTTGGGGTGTTAAATTTTGATAACAAAAATATTTTGACTTGCTATAGGGTCATTCCGGCTCAAGTGACGCAATTTTCAAAAATGTCGCCAGGTGACCATCTCAGATTTGGACGAAACTTCCCTCATGTGTGCCTTTATGTTTAAGAAGATTCCACGAAAAATTTCAGTTCAAAATTCCAAATGGTTTTTAAGAAAAGTGAGGTTAAAGGCACGGGGGCTGTACATGTAGCTCATATTTTCACTCATGAATCTTAATAGTGTGTTGGACCATTTTCAGATGCTCACAGTTTTTGTGAAATTTGAGGTGCAAAGCCTTCATTTGCTATTATAACTAACTGATACCTGGAGAATCACATTATGAACTTTTTCTTTCATATTCTTTATGGGTACTGAGATAATGAGGTCCAAAATGTGATTTTCGTTCAATTTCTTTATTTCTTTCAGTTTTCAGGCCATTTTCTCTTCCAAGCCATTCATATTTGATGTAATGTTTTACTTGATTTATATTGTCTATTCATAGGGAATTCTAGAAAAGTCAAGTCGTTTTTCTAAAAAGGTCAAATTTTGACACAGTTGGTGGGCAAAAGTTGGCCGGTATCAAATTTGTAGTAATTTTGCCTATCTTAAAAGCTGAGTTTGTCCATGTAGTGAAATATCTAATAACTTCAGCGTATAATATATTAATCTAACATATATTAGCTACATTTATACCAAGTTTTGTTTTGTGGTGTCAATTCCTTCACATAAAAAACTACTTTTACTAAGTGACTATAGCGACTGTTTCAGGTCTATCGGTCAACTTTAAGGCCTATGTAAAAATACAGTAATAATTTCACACTGGTAGGATTTAACTCATTCAGTACACAGAGAATTAAATTATTAATAACATTAATTGGTTTTGTTGATATTTTTAGTGTTTTCTGAGATAAAACGGTCTAAAATCATGTTTTTGTTCTTTTTTGTTAATATTTTTGTATTACTAGTATCCAGGGCGCTTGTTGCATGCACCTCCTAATTCACATTGGGTGACTAGTTATAATTGATCTTTACTATTTACTTGTAATTGCTTTCTAAATAAATTCAAGTTTTTAGAAATAAGTCCAAATTTTGGTACACCTGCTTTCGAGATATTGGTCCTGATCAAAATCTACCTATATTGCCCCTGCTTTCATGGTTCAATTTGGCTATGTAGTGAAATGCCAACTGCCATCACATTGTAATATTTCCAATGTACTGAGATAAGCTGTTAATATGCTTAGGTGTCTTTTTAGTTGATTGGTCACTTTGAAGCCATCCATTGTAAAGTATGTAATGCTAATGTTACAAAGATGATATTCACTATAGTTTTAGTACATCAACACATAGAGAATCAGATTTTGAAATGAATTTTGTTTTTGCTACTACTTACTAGTAATTAGACAAAATGAACCAAAATTGGGTTTTTTGTTACTTCTATACAATGTTAAAGGAAATGCATACATGATGCAAATTTATTATTTCATTTTTAATGTCTGTTTAGAGGATTTTAGTTATACGATCCTTACAATAATAAACTTTGTTCTGCGGTCTCAATTCCTTCATATGAAAAACCTACTTTAGCTTCTACTCATAGACTGTAGTGACCGTGTCAGGTCTATCGGTCAACGTTGTGGTCTCCTTATAAACATAGTCATAAAGACACAGCGGTAGTATTTGACAGTTTTTGTTAATTTATTTATTTATTTTTTTTTTTAGACCACTTTTGTACTTTGTCATCCATATTAGGTGACTTGTTTTACTTGAGTTATACTGTCTATTTGTAGTTACTGCCAGAAAAATTAAGTGTCCAATTTTTTTTTCAAAATATTGGCCCAGATCAAAATTTGCCTACACTGCCCCTGTTTTCAAGGTTTGATTTGACCATGCAGAGAAACATTTACTGCCATCACCCTTTGATACATGAAAAGTACTAATATAGGCTGTTAATACACCCAGTTTGCTTTAATGGTTTTCATTCCTTCACCATTAAATTGCACTTATGTTTTTGTTTTTCGACAATTATGGCTAAAATTGGTCCATTGGTCAATTTAAAACAAGAGTCTTATCACTAAAAGCTCCTCTAATCAGACATTATAAATAACATAATTAATTTGCATCATGAAATATGCATTTCCTTTGTTATTGTATGGGGAAAACAAAAATGTTCAAACAAAACCCTAATTTTGGTTCTGAATAACTAATAGCAAAAGCAAAATTGTTCCAAAATCTGATTATTGATGTACAAACATAGAGAATATTATCTTTGTACTATTAAAATTACATTCAATGGATGACTTCAAAGTGACAAATCAACCAAAAAGAGCCACAGTTGTCAAAAAACAAAAAAATCAGAGTGAATGAACAAGAACCATAAACGAAACCTTGACATATTAACAGCCTATATCAGTACATTTCATTCATTAAAATGTGATGGCAGTGGGCATTTCACTACATGGTCAAATCAAACCATGAAATCAAGGGCAATATAGGTACGTTTTGATCATGGACTATATTTGGAAAACAGGTGCACCAAAACTTTGACTGATTTTCAAGTACTTGAATTTCCTTGGAAAGTAATTACAATTAAACAGTATAAATTAAGTAAAACTACTCGCCTAATGTGAATTAGAAAGTACAAGTGCCCTGAATAATACCAAAATATTAAGAAAAATTAACAAAAAAACTGATTTTAGACCATTTTTACCTCAAAAAGATTGACAAAATCAATCAACAATACAATTTGCTAATTGTCTGTGTACTGAATATGATCAATCCTAATAATGTAGAATAATTACTAAATTTATACACAGGCCATAATATTGACCTATAGATCTGAAACAGTCGCTATAGTCCATTAGTAAAAGTAGTTTTTTATGTGAAGGAACTGACACCACAAAACAAAATTTGGTATAGATATAGCTGATATATGTCAGATTATCGTATTATAAGCTGAAGGTATTAGATAATTCACTACATGGACAAACTCGGCTATTAATTTAGGCCTAATTACTACAAATTTGATACCGGCCAACTTTTGCCCACCAACTGTGTCAAAATTTGACCTTTTTAAAAAAACATCTTGACTTTTCTAGAATCCCCTATGAATAGACAATATAAATCAAGTAAAACATTTCATCAAATATGAATGGCTTGGAAGAAAAAATGGCCTGAAAACTGAAAAAAAAGAAGAAATTGAACGAAAATCACATTTTGGACCTCTTTATCTCACAAGGGATATGAAAAGAGAAAATTCATAATGTGATACTTCAGGTATCAATCAGTTATAATATCAAATATAGGCTTTGCACCTCAAATTTTACAAAAACTGTGAGCATCTGAAAATAGTCCAACACACTATTTAGATTCATGAGTGAAAATATGAGCTACACCCCCCATGCCTTTTACCTCACTTTTCTCGAGAACCGTTTGGAATTTTGAACTGAAATTTTTCGTGCAATCTTCTCAAACATAAAGGCACACATGAGGGAAGTTTCGTCCAAATCTGAGATGGTCACCTGGCGACATTTTTGAAAATTGCGTCACTTGAGCCGGAATGACCCTATAGCAAGTCAAAATATCTTTGTTATCAAAAATTAACACCCCAAAACCTTTTTTTAGTCTTTGCCAGGTGTGCTGTTTTAATCCATGGTGGCCTTTTAACAATGGGTCGATTATGTTCTTTGTGTCATTCTGGTGGAGATTTCATTTTCCCCTTTAAATCTGTTTTTTCACATATAATCAACTCAATTGGAATTTATGTTATAATGAACTGGTAGATATTTGTCATCGACCGATTAAGTTTTAGTTTTCACCATTTTCTTGTTACAGTCTTAATTTTCGCCACTTTCTTGTTATATTTTTGCATTGATTTGCATCAGGAAATCGTTGCAGGTTTTCCATGATGTCATTAGCTAAAGGCCAACAGGTGGCCTGTATATATTTGGCGATCAAAGATTCATGAGCTTTCAACGGGGTCAGCTGAATTGGGTGAATTCTTTCTATTTGTGGGAGCATATACAGTAGGCTGGTATGATTTTGAAAATAGCAATCATGGCAGACCACTGACCAGACCAGTTATAAATGGGCGAACCCAGCCTACATGATTACATTTCGTGAAAATTTCTTATTACATTATGCGTAGGTATTACATTTCGCAACGATTTTTTATTACATTATGCGTTCCTTGTGCTATTACATTTCGTGAAAATTTCGTATTACATTATGCGTAGGTATTACATTTCGCAACGATTTCTTATTACATTATGCGTAGGTATTACATTTCGCAACGATTTTTTATTACATTATGCGTAGGTATTACATTTCGCAACGATTTTTTATTACATTATGCGTAGGTATTACATTTCGCAACGATTTTGTATTACGTTATGCGTAGGTATTACATTTCGCAACGTTTATTACATTATGCGGTTTAACAAACGCCTCAATGAGATGATAAAATGTATCTTACCTTCGACCACCGTAACTGTCACTTTAGTCAGCACTCTTTATGGGTGATATAAATAAGGAAGTGTTCGTGCTTAACTGCCCACGCAGATAAGGTAGTATGGGAGATGTCATGTCAATATCAGTACCCGCGGAAGTCAGTTTTCCTTTAAATAGGGGCCCTATAGAACAGGAGTTACGTATGTCTTAGTATTTCCTTCGGTTGATTGAGAGTGAGGTGATGTTATAACGATTTGCGATATTTTCGGTCTTAAGGTAGAACCCTACTCGATACCCGAGTCTATATTAGAGGAAATATACTGAAATTTTGTCCCAAAAAGATCTAAATCATGAAAGAATGACCAACGTTGGAGAGATAGTTTTGTCCAGTCCAAAAACACCTATTTGAATTTTTCTTTCCTATTCACATTTGAAATATAAAAACTTAAGGATCGCATTCAACTTTTTTACTTTCAAATTGCTTGTTTCTACTTGATTAACATGCTCGGCTATAGCCTAAGCTACGTAGCAAATTTTCAAATTTCATTTGAGGATAAGAAAATCGAAAAATGTAAAACATATAAAACTAGAATTTCCGATGAATTATAACAGCCAAATTAAACTTAGGTTTTTAAATTTTGATAGATCGTAGCCTTGTTTTGAAATGTCTTTATTATGCGGCAAAGTCTGGGGTGGTCGAATTATGATTTGTGATAACAAAAGAGAGTTCGTCAAATTTATTATTTATGTATTTATGCATTTGATCAATATGCATAATGCTTTTGTCAAAATTCCTTCGTAAAGACACATTGGAGACCAGTTTATTTTCAGATAACCGTAAGAAATATTCTGGACAGTTTTCAAGCCTGACATACAAATAGCGCCATCTTTTGGTTGATATAGATGCCATATAAAAAGTTGTCAGCAGTTTACGATGCACTGTGTACAGTAACTTAAAGCGGCCAATGCACCGAGGTTCATGTAAATAACCGTTTTTCACTGGTATAAGAAAACTGCAAAGGAAATACGTAGACTAATGGAAATAAAATTTGCAACGGTGCGCATCTGACTCATTTGAAACCATATGACATGTCTGGTGAATTAGGAAAGAGATGAAGTAAAGTGACTATAATTCAATATACTTTGTAATTATCAACACATAATTCATTTTTGTACATGCCACACCATCACACATATTCTTTTGTATATTTCTTAACTATGCACAAAGCATAAAAGCTTATCCCGGCAAATGTACATCCCCCATTCCTTTCAATAGACAAGACCCTTGAAACTGCACAGGTCCTATTTCTCAACATGTTAGAAAAGGCGTGTGGTTTAAACTCCTTTTGGCTATCAGTTGCTGCTCCCTTTATAAGGTAGACCCTCTAGCTTTGGTTTCCTCTCCATGTGTCCTTTCACTCATCCTCTGTTTCCCATCTACAGCAGGCGTAAAGCTAATAAAGATGCATACCAGATACTGTAAATCACTTAATTATAGCGGGAACAATAAGATAGCGATAATAGCGATCTGCCCATATGCACTATTGTAAAAACCCCGTCTTTATTAAATTCTTAATTGAACTTCCTGCTTCTGCTCCCGTTCACCGCTATACCTAGATCACGCTATCCAGTGCAGTGCCGTAACTGCGCTATATAATGCTCACGCCATATCAGTAATACATGCTTGTAATTACTAGACGTGTGTGACAAGCAATTGATGCCAAACTGAACTGTTATTTCCTAGTGTAAACTCTTCCCAATATTTCTGAAACTTTGAGGATTGTAAATAATGGTTCTGAAATATGATTCTCTTACCAAGAATAAAAGTAAACTGTCTTGAAACGGTTGCCAAGGCAGTACAAATTTAGTACAGCCCTGAATTTTCAGCTACAGAATAACCTGGTGGTGAGGGCAATCCTGTCGTCAAGGCATGTGAGAAAGTTACCAGTGACTTGGGGTTAAGCGGTGTTTTTGCCTGGTATTCCGGTTTCCTCCGCCAGTTACAACCGGCTCGTCACAACCTAGCCGCAATATGGCAGAAAAAGTGACGAAATTCCTATCGTCAATTTGGCATTAATGAAGGCCATAAATACATAACGAATCACCAATTACTATCTTGATGTTAGGCAGAACAGATTCACGCCACTGTGGTACTCTGAAAGGTATATTCTTGACAATACAAGAAAATATGATTCGGATCTGGATGTAGACAGGTTAAAATCCGATCATTGGATAAAATCGTGAGTTGTTTATACTGTATTTATTCAAGGGGTAGCTGTTATGGAAAAATGCTCAATGTACATAAAATGCTAAATGTACTGAGGTCTCAGTCTCTAATGGTCCAGTGTGCAGTCTTTGTACAGCATGTCTGTGGAAACTTTCAAGCCGTGTATTAAGGTGATGGGTACCATTGCAAGCCGGTTAAAAGCCCTGTCCCAAAACACACCTCAAAGCAGCATAATCCTATAAATAGGTGTATCTCCAGGTTCCTGAGTCTTATCAGGTAGAGAATATTATCGCCACCTGTCATTATTCAATCCATATTCTGTTTTATTTCAAAATTTACAACTTTTTTTTCGAATGACATATTCTCATTAGTTACGCAGTTGATGGTTACTGTAGGTTCACAGATAGCTTAAGGATGTCATTGACAATGCCCAATAAAAAGTATTTTTTTGATTTTTTACTGCTGAAGACTTTTACAGGCCATAACATTGAAAATTTTAGTGAGAAATTTTGACGCCAAGTGCATTGAGTTCGAGCCGACTATTTATAGCAACTATTTATAGAGCATGCCCAACTCTCGGCATTGTTTGATTGTGACGCGCGACCATCGAGGTGTGTCTTTGAACAAATATCTTTTGTTCCTAGCCCACGTCGCCTGTCCTTAGCCTCCACACACAAGATGTCTCACTAAAATTTTCAAATGTTATGGCCCGTAAAAGTCTTCAGCAGTAAAAAATCAAAAAAGTACTTTTTATTGGGCATAGCCAATGACATCCCTAAGGTATCTGTGAACCTACAGTGACCATCAACTGCGTAATTAATGAGAATATGTCATTCGAAAAAAAAGTTGTAAATTTTGAAATAAAACAGAATATGGATTGAATAATGACAGGTGGCGATGATATTCTCTACCTGATAACACCCAGGAACCTGGAAATACACCTATTTATAGGATTATGCTGCTTTGAGGTGTGTTTTGGGACAGGGCTTTTAACTGGCTTGCAATGGTACCCATCACCTTAAGTCATCCATATCCCACACGGCCGAGCCGAGTGCGATGGAGGGCGAAAAAGAGGCCGCAACACAATTTCTAATAGGGTGTAACGAATATATCACCTGCTCGTTCATGCAGAGAAAACTACATCATATAAACTTTAAGATTTAGTTTTATTGATCAATTGCTGGCTAAGAGGTCATATATATATCAATTATGGTTGTGTGCCGAGGGTGGTATCGAATTTCAGAGGTTCAATATCAAATATACATAGAGTGAACGGCTAAACGTCTGGCACCTATCGACCAATCAGCATCGAGAATCAGAGCAGAACAGGTGATCGATACAACATGGTATACAACTTGATCAATGGAGTATTCTTGGGTGCAGAAGTCCCTACCCCACACGCCGTGCGAGTACAACACGATTACCGGCACATAAAAGCCGCGCCGGTTTACTCATATGAACGCCGCCAAGGATTCCCCAGTTGAAAACATGGCGCAACAAGGGAAGAGAGTCGGGATACTCCTAGAATACAACTATGAAGACCTAGAGGTTGGTCCGCTTCCCTAAACAATCATTAACGATTTGCAGCCTAAACCTAATCCCTGCTATCTTCATATCTGAGCCTTGCAGACAATATCATAGGCCGAGTAGTCAGTATATGGGTCAGTAGGTGGTTTCCACCGAATCACTTGCTATGCGTGCAGCCGGGACGGAGACCGCACGGCTAGTGGGGCAGGCCGCTGCACTCGTATATGCACTCGTGAGAGGGAGCTGATACTAGGTTCATTCCTAGTAAATAGTCGCTTAATCTGGACAGTTTTAAACTGAGTTTCGCGTCGATGGCGGTATACTTGTACCATCAACCAGGGTCTAGTCGAGATCAGTTGTGTTGGTGTGCCTATCCTCACTGAAGCGGTTATTTATTTCGTTTCTGTTTCTTTTTGAGATTTTTTCTGCATTGCATAGTAGGAATTTGAATGGAAGGCCAAACTGGACAAAAAGAGCATTTATCAATATTAATAAATGATTTATTAATATTAAGAAATCATTTCTTCATATTAAAAAAATGATTTACTAATATTTATAGATCATTAACACTAATAAATGACATGATTTATAAATATCAATATCTATTGATAGTAATAAATCATTTATTAATATTAATAAGTCATTTATTAATATTAACAAATGCTCTTTTTGTCCACTTTGGCCTTTCATAAGTTTGTAATGATTTCATTTTACACAAATACACATACTAATACACAGGTGTCTGCCACAGTCTAAAAAATAAAAGAAAACGTAATGGAAAGGCATGTTTTTTCTGGTTTCTTATCCCACCTGACGTCATTAAATGTATCCCATTGGTCAAAAGGTGTGGTCATATTTACAATCAACAATGACGTAGCACTGACTGACTGATTGGTCAATTCAGGACTTTTCACCGCATTTTCTCATGAGCTATCGCAAATATTACTAAGGCATTACACCCGAAATGTCATAAATATCGTAGTTTGCGCAATTACAAATAAACTGAATTGCGAATAATGCACGGAAGCTTCATATTTGGTATAATATTTAAATCGTACAATGAAACAGGACGGAACTTAAAAAACATGCAGATTGATTATGTGCTTGGTAGTAGAGATACTAGTCGTGTAGCAATCCTGCGGAAGACGGGATCGCTGCTGTGGCAGATTGGGGGTAGTCCTCTCCTCCTTTCCATGCTATTTCTAGATATACGGGTTCCACACCTATGTCCATACACTCATTACATGTTATTCTTGCGATCTTCACAAAAAATATCCCCGACATGAGATATGCCTGCAGCATATCTGACCTACACTAAAAACATTTAAATTTATTCGGGTGACTGCCAACGAAGTCTGACACAAACACACTGATTTGAATAGAGTGTCCATGAATAGACGTAGATGCAGGTATGCATAGGGTCATCTTGCCAGCCGATATTTAGAATAACAAAAGAAATCTGCCCTTCTGTGCCATCTAGTAAATTATTGTGTGTATCGTTCATGAGTCATAAAAATAGAAGTATACGCATAAAACTGTATTTCGCAATAGAAAATTGAGCGCGTATGCCAACCTTATATACCCAAGACTAGTATATCATTTTGCAAAATCTTTTTTGAATACTCAATCATTATTATTTAGTGTGGTTATGCTATTACTATTATTATTATTGTTATTATTATTATTATTATTATTATTATTTTTATTATTATCATTATAGTTCTTGTTATAATTATTATTATTATTATTATTTTAATTATCACTATTATTATTATTATTATTATTATTATTATTATTATTATTATTATTATTATTATTATTATTATCAGCATCATCAACATCATCATCATCGTCGTAGTAGTGTTAATAATAATAATAGTAGTACTGTAGTAGTAGTAGTAGTAGTAGTAGTAGTAGTAGTAGTAGTAGTAGTAGTAGTAGTAGTAGTAGTAGTAGTAGTAGTAGTAGTAGTAGTAGTAGTAGTAGTAGTAGTAGTATCTTTATTGACTATATATCATCATTTACAGCTCTGGTACCCCATGTACCGTCTGAGGGAGGAGGGCCACGTGACGTTTTCTATTGGACCCCAGCAAGGGTCGGTCTACAAATCCAAACACGGCTATCCATGCACAGCCGACATGGGGATTGATCAAGTCACTTCTAAGGTACGTATATCTTCCTACATGACAATAAGTGTACGATGGTAGGTGCGGGTTTACTTGTATTTTAGTGTATATTTTTTGACTGTAATATCAAATTACAAAATTCATACATACAAAAATATATAGCGGCTACATAAGATCCGCGGAAATATAACATAAAAGTGAAAAAATACCAGCAAATTACAAAAACAAGCTATGGAAAAAAGAAATTCATATAGGGTGACGGTAACTTAACAGAGTAGTATTATAGTGCTGTTAACAAGGCGCATAAACTTCCTTTAAAAAAACAAACTATGGAAAAACAGATAATAGAACATTGTTTGATAGTGCGCCACCTATTTGGTGAAAAAGAAGTTAAACAGAGAACCAACTCAAAAAATATATACCTGTAAAAGTCGCCCTTTGTTTAAGGTCCACAGACCAGATATTTACACATTACAGAAATTGAGACTTGGATCTACTCATAAGTGTACTGGCTAGGTTTATCATACAGTATACATCAAAAACCAGTTTTTTACACGCTTGTAAAAATTACAGCGAATTACACTAGTTACCACATATATATATATATATATATATATATATATATATATATATATATATATATATATATATATATATATATATATATATATATATATATATATATATATATATATATATATATATATATATATATATATATACGATGGTAGGTGCGGGTTCACTCAGTAGTAAATATGCACAAAGCACTGTGTCAGTATCAGCTTTGTGTTTAACGTACTGCATATGGAATCATTTTCAGCTTAACGATTGGCGGTTGAGTAAGACAATATGGAACAAAAACTAACCCAATATCATTTTTTTTCAAACGACCAACCTGCATACAAGTAAGCTACAGTACAGGCATTTAATTCCTGCACCAGTCGACCGGACGTCTGCCAGTGCATGGTTTTCAAAACACTCATGGCTTATATGTCAAAACAATAGGCCACACACATAAATGACACAAGTTAAAGTTTGCTAATCAAAGTACGTTCAGTTGTGAGCTCATCTATGCATCCATGCACAGAAAACTGGGTGACAATCTGGCGTGCGGTCATATATTATGCTCGGGCTGCCCATGCATTTAGTGCAGGAACTAAATGTCGGCACTGTACCAACGCTAATATTGATATAATACCATAGCATCACTATCCTAACATTAAATCAACAGTATAAATTCTCGACAACGTAAAATTGTCCTATCATCAGACATCAATCACCTTAGAGCGTTTATGTTGAGATATTCTGAGGGATTTGTAAACGTGTAGTACAAGCTGGACCTCTGTCCACGAGCCTCCCTTTAACCCATTAATGCTTATTAAGAGTTACTTTTGAAATTGTCGTCTGGGTCATTGATATTTTTGACAATAATTTAAGAATTAAGAATCCTTTTAGAAAGTATTTGAAGGAGAGTTGTTGGTAATGTGCTGAGGAACATTTCCCCTTCAAATATTTTTACCAAATATGCTTCTGGCTAAAAGATTTTGCAAAAATCACCAGGCTGCTTTGGCTGCTGTGAGTATTAATGGGTTAATCCACAATGAGGAACAGAACTTTGAAGATTAATTACCATGCACTTTGACCATTTGCATGGTTTAATTTGTGTTTTTGTATTATTTGTTCTAATTATGTTGTAATTTCTGTTATGTTTTAATTTTTGTTATTTGTATTATTTTATGTGGAAACATAGTCGATAAAAATACAATACAAAACAACATTAAAAGTTTTGGGTTATACAATCTGTTTAGAAAAGAGACCGAACATAATTCTGTAATGTTAATCTTTGCCAGTGTTTTTCAACTCCCTTTAGGACCTAGATGCTTTAATTATCCCTGGCGGATTCAGTCCAGATTACCTGAGGAGGGATAAGAGATTTGTCGGCCTTGTGAGAGATTGTTACGAGCAAGGTACGTACCATATCCGCACTAGAGAATCATATTGGTCACAAAATGTGGTGATAAGAGATTTGTTGGTCTTGTGAGAGATTGTTACGAGCAAGGTGCGTACCATGGCCACGCCAGAGAATTATATTTGTCATATAATGTGGCGAAACTACTACGACAAAGTCACTGACAATTTCTACATGCATCAGTACAATACATTACAATGCGCTAGACTACTTAAACTTGGTGGATTTCTAATTGCTAAATAGTTCTCGTTTACAAATATACAGAAGGATTCCCAAGTTTTCAAAGGTGGCAGATTTGAGACCATTGGAAGGTTTATCTATGCCAAGCCGCAGATAAGGATCCAAGGCATTTTTATTGCAATGCTTTTGGACTTTAAATTCTTAAGTGCTACTCTGTCTGCCATTTTAAGGCTACAAGGTGACCTGACAGTTTTATCGGTGAAGTAAATCTTTATTAGGGCAACATTACGCGTTAAGCCACAGACTAACTCACCTACCCCATTCGTCACTTTTAACTTTCTCACATGCCTCTGGTCGTATTGGAAATCAGGACAGTCATTGGCGGGGCCCTCAGGCCACGCCTATATGGGAAGCTGTTTTGAAATGTTCATGGTCCGGACGGCCATGTTGGAAATGCTGAGGCCGGACTGCATATAATTCTCTATTCTGATTGGTTATAATATAAATGTTGCCTTTGCCGCGGAAAATCGTGCCTTCCTTATTTTAATTTAGCATGACGTTTTCAAATATATAAAATATTTTAAGCGGACATTAAGTATATTTTTCAGTATAGTAACGAAAATTACTAAAGAAAAAAAATACTATGTGTATAGTATGAAATCAGGAGACTTCGTAACCAAACTGGTTTGTAACCAAACTGATGCGTACCCAAGTAGCTTCGCACCCAAGAGATTTCGAAGTCTCCAGCTTGCGCCTAGAATTCCGATATTTGTTTCATTTCTACAAAAATGATACAAATCTAGTCATTATAAATTATTTTCCTCTATAATGTTAATGTTCTTTATTCATCCGGTTCCCTCACAAGTTCATAAATAACTTGGCCCCGCCTTTTGACTATCGATGCTTTGCATCTACAACCGTACCTGTATTCATTGATGTCCTCTCCATCTTGTAGGACTGCCCGTAGCAGCTATATGCCACGGGGCTTGGATGTTCTGTTCCGCTAAGATCCTAAAGGGCAAAAGATGCACCTGCTTTGTAGCCATCATAGATGACGTAGAGAATGCTGGGTGAGTATGATAATATTGAATATCATTTATCGTCAATATTTCTCCAATATTTAGTCTAATTCCGGAGAGTCAAGATTCTGGATAATATGCGGAAAATATGTTTGAAAGATTTAGCTAAAATTCTAAATCGGTACTGAAATTTACCAAAACCTGACACCAATCGTTGCCCTAAAGGACTTGATCAAGGCTTGCCATCTAAGGACGTTTGTCGCCAAATGATGTCGGAGCTGTAGCTTAGCATTTAGAGATTATCAATTTGAAAGTACAGCCCATAAATGTGTATACTTGTATTTTGTGGGGGCCTGTGACTGGAGCGAGTATGTGAGGCCAAATAGCCCTCTCTCTCACTATATATATATATAGATATATATATATATATATAGTATAGTATATATATATATATATATATATATATATATATATATATATATATATATATATATATATATATATATATATATATATATATATATATATATATATAAATGTATATATATATATATATATATATATATATATATATATATATATATATATATATATATATATATATATATATATATATATATATATATATATATGTATATATACATATGTATATATACATATATATATATATATACATATGTATATATATATATATATATATATATATATATATATATATATATATATATATATATATATATGTATATATATATATATATATGTATATATATGTATGTATATATATATAATTTATATATATATATATATATATATATGTATATATATATATATATATATATATATATATATATATATATATATATATATATATATATATATATTAAGATTTATGTATTAAGTATTTATGTACAGTAATCGGGTGACTTATAGACAGGGTATTCCACCTGCTCCTCCCCTCTCTCCTGCCTAGGGCAGAGTCACACAGTTAGTTGCCTATAGCCTTAAGCTCCACAGATAACCCCAACAGATGCAGTTCAGGGACAGCCTTATCTGAATACTAGTAGTTGTTGAAGATATTCTATCTATATTTTGGATTTTACATTTGCAAAACTAATATATATATATATATATATATATATATATATAATATATATATATATATATATATATATATATATATATATACATATATATATATATATATATATA
>OZ012691.1:30510970-30520970 GCA_963942565.1 Maea johnstoni
TGACTCGAGTCCAGAATCAACGCCTCAATGAGATGATAAAATGAATCGTACCTTCGACCACCGTAACTGTCACTTCTCTCAGCACTCTTTATGGGTGATATAAATAAGGAAGTGTTCGTGCTACTGCCCACACAGATAAGGTAGTATGGGAGATGTCATGTCAATATCAGTACCCGCGGAAGTCAGTTTTTCCTTGAAATAGGGCCCTATAGAACAGGAGTTACGTATGTCTTAGTATTTCCTTCGGTTGATTGAGAGTGAGGTGATGTTTTAAAGATTTGCGATATTTTCGGTCTTAAGGTAGAACCCTACTCGATACCCGGGTCATATATATATATATTATATATATATATATATATATATATATATATATATATATATATATATATATATATAATATATAATATATATATATATATATATACATAATCCCAAGATGCCTCATTCAAATGTATTAGAGGAAATATATTGAAATTTTGTTCCAAAAATATTTAAATCATGAAAGAATGACTAACGTTGGAGAGATAGTTTTGTCCAGTCCAAAAACACCTATTTGAATTTTTCTTCCCTTTTCACATTTGAAATATAAAAACTTAAGATTCGCATTCAACCTTTTACTTTCAAATTGCTGTGCAGACGGAGAAACCTCATGCATGTGTTTTGCTACTGCCAATGAATACTAGTATCCCTTCTTTGTACTGGATTAGCATGCTCGGCTATAGCCTAAGCTACGTAGCAAATTTTCAAATTTCATTTGAGGATAAGAAAATCGAAAGTCATAAATAGAATGACTGTTATAGGTTAAAAAATAAAAATGTAAAACATATTTAGAATTTCCGATGAATTATAACAGCCAAATTAAACTAAGGTTTTTACAATTTGATAGATCGTAGTCTTGTTTTGAAATGTCTTTATTATGCGGCTAAGTGTGGGGTGATCGAATTATGATTTGTGATAAGAAAAGAGTTCGTCAAATTTATTCTTTACATATTTACACATTTCATCAATATGCATAATGCTTTTGTCAAAATTCCTTCGTGAAGACACATTGGAGACGAGTTCATTTTCAGATAACCGTTGGAAAAAATATTCGAGACAGCTTTCAAGCCTGATATACAAATAGCGCCATCTTTTGGTTGATATAGCTGCCATATAAAAAGTTTCCAGCAGTCTATGATGCACTGTGTACAGTAACTTAAAGCGGCCAATGAACCGAGGTTCATGTCAATAACCATTTTTCACTGGTATAAGAAAACTGCAAAGGAAATACGTAGACTAATGGAAATAAACTTTGCAACGGTGCGCATCTGACTCATTTGAAACCATATGAAATGTCTGGTGAATTAGGAAAGAGATTAAGTAATGTGACTATGATTCAATATACTTTGTAATTATCAACACATGATTCATTTACTTTACATGACACACCATCACACATATTCTTTTGTATATGTATTAACTATGCACAAAGCATAAAAGCTCATCCCGGCAAATGTACATCCCCCATTCCTTTCAATCGACAAGACCCTTGAAACTACACAGGTCCTATTTCTCAACATGTTAAAAAAGCGTATGGTTTCAACTCTTTTTGGCTATCAGTCGCTGCACCCTTTATAGGGTAGACCCTCTAGCTTTGGTTTCCTCTTCATGTGTCCTTTCACTCATGCTCTGTTTCCCATCTACAGCAGGCGTAAAGCTAATAAAGATGCATACCAGATACTGTAAATCACTTAATTATAGCGGGAACAATAAGATAGCGGTAATAGCGTTCTGCCCATATGCACTATTGTAAAATCCCCGTCTTTATTAAATTCTTAATTGAACTTCCTGCTACTGTTCCCGTTCACCGCTATACTTAGATCACGCTATCCAGAGTTTTTCGGAACTAGGGTTGGATGCCATGTGTCGGCAGTAGAATGGGTGTAGTAAGGGGGGGGGGGGGGGAGGTTGACTGTACCGTGTTCGTGTTCGGCGTTCATTTACACTACAGGTCTGTAGTGTAAATGAACACCCGCTACGCGTCGCCACCATCGCGCATTATAATATTATAATTCCTTGTGACGTCATCAAAACTGTGAAATCGCTAATTTCACTGATTTAAAAAAGGTTATTTAATTTCCTAAAAGTGTATTCTTAGTACAATTGGTCCATTGAATGTATCCATGCTGTTTGACCAAGACAGTAATAAAACGGTAATAAAACAATTCATGGCGTTCCGCGAAGTGCATTCGACGTGTTTGAAGCCGCCTATCGGCGGGTTCCGAAACCTCGCGTCCAGTGCAGTGCCGTAACTGCGCTATATAATGCTCACGCCATGTCAGTAATACATGCTTGTAATTACTAGACGTGTGTGACAAGCAATTCATGCCAAACTGAACTGTTATTTCCCAGTGTAAACTCTTCCCAATATTTCTGAAACTTAGAGGATTGTTAATAATGGTATTGAGATGTGATATTTTCACCAAGAATAAAAGTAAAGTGTCTCGAAACGGTTGCCAAGGCAGTACACATTTAGTACAGCCCTGAATTTTCAGCTACAGAATAAACTGGTGGTGAGGGCAATCCTGTTGTTAAGGCATGTGAGAAAGTTACAAGTGACTTGGGGTTAAGCGGTGTTTTTGCCTGGTATTCCGGTTTCCTACGCCAGCTACAACCGGCTCGTCACAACCTAGCCGCAATATGGCAGAAAAAGTGACGAAATTCCTATCGTCAATTTGGCATTAATGAAGGCCATACATACACAACGAATCACCAATTACTATCTTGATGTTAGGCAGAAAAAATTCACGCCACTGTGGTACTCTGAAAGTTATATTCTTGGCAATACAAGAAAATATGATTCGGATCTCGATGTAGACAGGTTAAAATCCGATCATTGGATAAAATCGTGAGTTGTTTATACTGTATTTATTCAAGGGGTAGCTGTTATGGAAAAATGCTCAATGTACATAAAATGCTAAATGTACTGAGGTCTCAGTCTCTAATGGTCCAGTGTGTAGTCTTTGTACAGCATGTCTGTGAAAACTTTCAAGCCGTGTATTAAGTCATTCATATCCCACACGGCCGAGCCGAGTGCGATACAACTGATGTAGGGCGAATAAGAGGCCGCAACATAATTTCTAATAGGATGTAACGAATATATCACCTGCTCTTTCATGCAGAGAATAATACATCATATCAACTTTAAGATTTAGTTTTATTGATCAGTTGCTAGCTGAGAGGTCATATCAATTATGGTTGTGTGTCAAAGGTGGTATCGAATTTCAGAAGTTCAATATCATATCTACATGGTGTGAACGGCTACATGTCTGGTTCCTATTGACCAATCAGCATCGAGAATCACAGCAGAACAGGTGATAAATACAACATGGTATACAACTTGATTAATGGAGTATTACTGGGTGCACAATTCCCTACCCCACACGCGAGGCTCCACACGCCGTGTGAGTACAACACGATTACCGGCACATAAAAGCCGCGCCGGTTTACACATATGAACGCCGCCAAGGATTCCCTAGTTGAAAACATGGCGCAACAAGGGAAGAGAGTCGGGATACTCCTAGAATACAACTATGAAGACCTAGAGGTTGGTCCGCTTCCCTAAACAATCATTAACGATTTGCAGCCCAAACCTAATCCATGCTATCTTCATATCCGAGCCTTGCAGACAATATCACAGGCCGAGTAGTCAGTATATGGGTCAGTAGGTGGTTTCCACCGAATCACTTACTATGCGTGCAGTCGGGACAGGGACCGCAGGGCTAGTGGGGCAGGCCGTGCCGCTCGTATGCACTCGTGAGAGGGAGCTGATACTAGGTTCATTCCCTAGTAAATAGTCGCTTAATGTGGACAGTTTTATACTGAGTTTCGCGTCGATGGCGGTATGCTTGTACCACCAATCAGGGTCTTTAGTCGAGATCAGGTGTGTTGGTGTGCCTAGTGTTATAGATAACTACTGAAGCGGTTATTTCTTTTCGTTTCGGTTTCTTTTTGAGATTTTTTCTGCATTGCATAGTACGAGTTTGTATGGATGGCCAAACTGGACAAAAAGAGCATTTATTGATATTATATCAAAAAATGATTTGCTAATATTAATACTAGTAAATCATTAATATTAATAAATGACATGATTTATTAATATCAATAAATATTTATCGATAGTAATAAATCATTTATAAATATCAATAAATCATTTATCGATATTAACAAATGCTCTTTTTGTCCACTTTGGCCTTTCATAAGTTTGTAATGAATTGATTTTACACAAATACACATACTAATGCACAGGTGTCTGCCACTGTTAATCTGAAAAATAAAGGAAAACAACGGAAAGGCGTGTTTTTTCTGCTTTCTTATCCCACCCCTAGTATACCCTATTCATTTTACTTCAGGGATGCTAGGGGTGGGTTAAGAAACTAGACAAAACACGCCTTTCCTTTTTTTTTCGTTTATTCGTGATTCCTTAATTTTTTGACTGTGGCTGACACCTGTGTCATAGCCTACTATGCCGCCACTCTATATATCACATTCGCCGGTGGCCCCAGAATGCTCGTGACACATAGGGCGCGCGCATCTAGTCCACTCTCCACCTATAGATCCCGGTACGCATAGTATCTCTGCCACCATACCGGTTCTATTTCGCGGAATATTTTGATGAGTGACGTCATTAAATGTATTCCATTGGTCAAAAGGTGTGATGCACGTATTCATATTTACAATCAACAATGACGTAACACTGACTCACTGATTGGTCAATTCAGGACTTTTTACCGCATTTTCTCATGAGCAATCACAAATAGTACTAAGGCATTACACCCGAAATGTCATAAATATCGTAGTTTGCGCAATTACAAATAAACTGAATGGCGAATAATGCACGGAAGCTTCATATTTGGTATAATATTTAAATCGTACAATGAAACAGGACGGAACTTAGAAAATATGCAGATTGATTATGTGCTTGGTAGCAGAGATACTAGTCGTGTAGCAATCCTGCGGAAGACGGGATCGCTGCTGTGGCAGATTGGGTCTAGTCCTCTCCATGCTATTTCTAGATATACGGGTTCCACACCTATGTCCATACATTCATTACATGTTATTCTTGCGATCTTCATAAAAAATATCCCCGACATGAGATATGCCTGCAGCATATCTGACCTACAGTTAAACATTAAAATTTATTCGGGTGACTGCCAACGAAGTCTGACACAAACACACTGACTTGAATAGAGTGTCCATCAATAGGCGTAGATGCAGGTATGCATAGGGTCATCTTGCCAGCCGATATTTAGAATTACAAAAGAAATCTGCCCTTCTGTGCCATCTAGTAAATTATTGTGTGTATTGTTCATGAGTCATAAAAATAGAAGTATACGCATAAAACTGTATTTGGCAATAGAAAATTGAGCGCGTATGCCAAACTTATATACCCAAGACTAGTATATCATTTTGCAAAATCTTTTTTGAATACTCAATCATTATTATTAAGTCTGGTTATGCTATTACTATTATCATTATTGTTATTGTTATTATTATTATTATTATTATTATTATTATTATTATTGTTATTATTATTATTATTATTATTATTATCATTATTATTATTATTATTATTATTATTATTATTATTATCATTTTAATTATCACTATCACTATTATTATTATTATTATTATTATTATTATTATTATTATTATTATTATTATCATCAGCATCATCAACATCATCATCATCGTAGTAGTGTTAATAATAGTAGTAGTAGTAGTAGTAGTAGTAGTAGTAGTAGTAGTAGTAGTAGTAGTAGTAGTAGTAGTAGTAGTAGTAGTAGTAGTAGCAGTAGTATCTTTATTGACTATATGTCCTCATTTACAGCTCTGGTACCCCATGTACCGTCTGAGGGAGGAGGGCCACGTGACGTTTTCTATTGGACCCCAGCAAGGGTCGGTCTACAAATCCAAACACGGTTATCCATGCACAGCCGACAAGGGGATCGATCAAGTCACTTCTAAGGTACGTATATCTTCCTACATGACTATAAGTGTACGATGGTTCAGTGACGACATTTAATTCCTGCACTAAATGCGTGGGCAGCCCGAGCATAATACACGATCGCACGTCCAATTGTAACCCAGTTTCTTAGTCCTGGATGTATGAATGACCTCACTACTGAACGTAGCTTTAATTCGCTAGCTAGCTACGTGTGTCATGGATGTGCTTGGATTATTTTTTGACATGATATCAATGGGTATTTGGACAACCAGACACTGGCAGACGTCCGGTCGACTGGTGCAGGAATTAAATGTCTGTACCGTAGGTGCAGGTTCACTCAGTAGTTAATATGCACAAAGCACTGTGTCAGTATTAGCCTTGTGTTCAACGTACTGCACATGGAATCATTTTCAGCTTAACGATTGGCGGTTGAGTAAGACAATATGGAACAAAAACTAACCCAATATCATTTTTTTCAAACGATCAACCTGAATACAAGTAAGCTACAGTACAGGCATTTAATTCCTGCACCAGTCGACCGGACGTCTGCCAGTGCATGGTTGTAAAAACACCCATGGCTAACATGTCAAAACAATAGGCCAAACACATAAATGACACAAGTTAAAGCTTGCTAATCAAAGTACGTTCAGTTGTGAGCTTATCTATGCATCCATGCACATAAAACTGGGTGACGATCTGGCGTGCGGTCATATATTATGCTCGGGCTGCCCATGCATTTAGTGCAGGAACTAAATGTCGGCACTGTACCAACGCTAATATTGATATAATACCATAGCATCACTATCCTAACATTAAATCCACAGTATAAATTCTCGACAACGTAAAATCGTCCTATCATCAATCATCTAAGAGCGTTTGTGTTGAGATATTCTGAGGGATTTGTGAAGTAAACGTGTAGTACAAGCTGGACCTCTGTCCATGAGCCTCCCTTTAACCCATTAATGCTTATTAAGAGTTACTTCTGAAATTGTCGTCTGGGTCATTGATATTTTTGACAATAACTTAAGAATTAAGAATCCTTTTAGAAAGTAATTGAAAGAGAGTTGTTGGTAATGTGCTGAGGAACATTTCCCCTTCAAATATTTTTACCAAATATGCTTCTGGCTAAAATATTTTGCCAAAATCACCAGGCTGTTTTGGCTGCTGTGAGTATTAATGGGTTAAATTAATCCACAATGAGGAACAGAACTTTGAAGATTAATTACCATGCACTTTGACCATTTTCATGGTTTAATTTGTGTTTTTGTATTATTTGTTCTAATTATGCTGTAATTTCTGTTATGTTTTAATTTTTGTTATTTGTATTATTTTATGTGGAAACATAGTCAATACAAATACAATACAATACAACATTAAAAGTTTTGGGTTATACAATCTGTTTAGAAAAGAGACCGAACATAATTTTATAATATTCATCTTTGCCTGTGTTTTTCAACTCCCTTTAGGACCTAGATGCTTTAATTATCCCTGGCGGATTCAGTCCAGATTACCTGAGGAGGGATAAGAGATTTGTCGGCCTTGTGAGAGATTGTTACGAGCAAGGTACGTACCATATCCGCACTAGAGAATCATATAGGTAACAAAATGTGGTGATAAGAGATTTGTTGGTCTTGTGAGAGATTGTTACGAGCAAGGTGCGTACCATGGCCACGCCAGAGAAGTATATTTGTCATAAAATGTGGTGAAACTACAACGACAAAGTCACTGACAATTTCTACATGCATCAGTACAATACATTACAATGCGCTAGACTACTTAAACATGGTGCATTTCTAATTGCTAAATTCAATAATGGATCACGTATATGATGTTATTAATTTTTCTTTATGCATTCACCAACTTGGTGGTAGTAGTAGTAGTAGTAGTAGTAGTAGTAGTAGTAGTTCTCGTTTACAAATATACAGAAGGATTTACCAAGTTTTCAAAGGTGGCAGATTTGCAAACCGTCGGAAGGTTTATCTAAGCCAAGCCGCAGATAAGGATCCAAGGCATTTTTATTGCAATGCTTTTGGGCTTTAAATTCTTAAGTGCTACTCTGTCTGCCATTTTAAGGCTACAAGGTGACCTGACAGTTTTATCGCTGAAGTAAATCTTTATTAGGGCAACATTGCGCGTTAAGCCACAGACTAACTCACCTACCCCATTTGTCACTTTTAACTTTCTCACATGCCTCTGGTCGTATTGGAAATCAGGACAGTCATTGGCGGGGCCCTCAGGCCACGCCTATATGGGAAGCTGTTTTGAAATGTTCATGGTCCGGACGGCCATGTTGGAAATGCTGAGGCCGGACTGAATATAATTCTCTATTCTAATTGGTTATAATATAAATGTTGCCTTTGCCGCGGAAAATCGTGCCTTCCTTATTTTAATTTAGCATGACGTTTTCAAATATATAAAATATTTTAAGCGGACATTAAGTATATTTTTCAGTATAGGAAGGAAAATTACTAAAGAAAAAAATTACTATGTGTACAGAATGAAATCAGGAGACTTCAAAACTTCAAAACGGATACAAATCTAGTCATTATAAATTATTTTTCCTCTATAATGTTATTAAACAGTTATTGCCTGGCTTGTTGGTGGATAGTGCAGATTATCACCCCGAGAAGGAATTATTTCCCGAGGGCAACGCCCGAGGGAAATAATTCCTTCGAGGGGTGATAATCTGCACTATCCACCAACAAGCCAGGCAATAACTGTTTTGTTATACCCAACATTTTACAACAAGGGTCAAAATCATAAGACAAGACCAGAGCTGATTTCAATATTTTAATGATAACAAAATGTATGAATATCATAGTTTCTCATTTACGGATTACTTCAATTATACCATAATCACTTTGATATGAAGGCTAAATGCACTAGACTTGTAAAGTTTGCCATCTTTCTTCCTGAGATCAACATAGAATAACTCTAATACTAATCGATCTCCTTTGGATCCAACTTCTCAAACTCAACATTGCTGCCTTTCTCCCTGCAGTACTCCTTCACAACACAACCTTAACAGAATGATTAACTGATTTTTTGGTGTTTAAACTGTCTTTTTGGTCATGTAAATCTTGAATATCTTCTTTGGTAGCACTGCCTAACCGAGACATTTTGAAAATATGCTGTGCTCCAAGCTGCTCTGCTTGACAGTCTTTTGAATGAAAATTCACTCTATTATCACTCACTACTACTCAAAATTTCATTGAAAATATCCTGGGCTTCATATAGAATCAACTAGTCCTGTCATGGATCTTTACCTTTTTTCCTTGAGTTAGACCAAACAAGTAAATAAAACAGCAATAAACATCTTTGCCAGCTGCATGTATCTATTTATTCTGGCAAAAAAAACTGCATTCATTTGATAAGCCGGTCTGATGAATAGGTGCACCGGTGCACCCTACAGTATACTGAAATCTATCATTGAAGTCGCCTTATTCATTGAAGAACTTCTATAACCACCTGATAATTTTTTCGGCAAGCTAATATCATAGTTATTTTAGTTTTTTATTGATAGTTAGTTGTCACCTGGCCCACCACAACTTTTATCCTGTTTTATGAATCAAAAGCGCCCAGCCACCATAGAAACATGGAATAGGGGAGATTATTGACTGGCAAAATTATTCACCTGCTTGTGCTATTATTCCACCTTTTCTGATAGATAGGGTAAATTATGAAATGACTCTTAATATAGGGTGAGGTATAACAATGTTCTTTATTCATCCGGTTCCCTCACAAGTTCATAAATAACTTAGCCCCGCCTTTTGACTATTGATGCTGTGCATCAACAACCGTACCTGTATTCATTTATGTCCTCTCCATCTTGTAGGACTGCCCGTAGCAGCTATATGCCACGGGGCTTGGATGTTCTGCTCCGCCAAGATCCTAAAGGGCAAAAGATGCACTTGCTTTGTAGCTATCATAGATGACGTAGAGAATGCTGGGTGAGTAGAATGATATTGAATATCATTTATCGTCAATATTTCTCTAATATTTAGTCTAATTCCG
>OZ012691.1:30525970-30535274 GCA_963942565.1 Maea johnstoni
TGAGAAAAATGCCAGTGACTTGGGGTTAGGCGATGGTTGTCGCTGGGTACTCCGGTTTCCTCCATCATTTACAACTGGCTTGTCACGACTTAGCCGCAATATGGCAGAAAAAAGTGACGAAAACCAAAATTCCCTTCACTCTCCCACGTCTTTTTTATTTCAGTGTTTTCTTTTCTTTCTCAACACCGTTCGCAGCAGAGCAGCGCCCCCTGTGGCGAGGTGTGTACTTACAAGGCACGTTACCGGACTGACTCCGCGAAGTACTACACCTTCCTGAAACGTCACATTGACTGCAGTAATATGATGAAGAGGATGGGACGTATTGTTAACAAAAGACACGGTGTACCACCAAAAACCCCACCAAAACACATGCTGTGGAACTTCACACAAAATGGCAAAGTTAAGCTGGTGAAGGAGCTATGGTGGTATTTTGATAACTCGCAGGGTGATAAGACCCTTAAGTACAGCTTTGAGGATGTAGAGTCTTTACGCGAGAAGGATCTAAATGGGACCAATATCAGCTCCTACTCGGACTTTTGGCCCACTATTAGGCAAATGGTTTCAAATCACTCGGATGTTGTAAATAATAAAAAGGGGTTCGTTCTCGGTACCCAGGAACCGTGGCTTGAAGCAATTTTGCTGAACACTGGAGCGTCAGAAATCCTCACAGTTGAATACCAGAAACTACGAGTAGAACATCCACGTATAAAAGCTGCGCAGCCGCAGGACGTCGCTAGGCAATATCTTAGCAACAACCTGGAACTATTCGACTTTGGCGCCACCTATTCTTCACTAGAGCACTCAGGCCTTGGACGTTACGGAGATCCCCTGAACCCATTCGGAGACCTAGAAGCTATGGCCCAGGCATATTGTCTGACTAAACCTATGGGCTACTTCCTCTTAGGGGTTCCGGTGCGTTCGATTAATCTCCTCGATTCCTACCTAAAATGGAACGGAATGCGGGAGTACGGGAAACAGCGCTTAAAATTCCTCACCGCCAATTGGAGAGTTCTTGATGTTGCCATGACAACACCTGGGGAGCATGCAATGTTTCTCTTACAGAAAACACCGAATATTCCCCATAGCTAAATGACGTAATTAACAAAAAGAGAAAACGGCGTCCAAACTAACTTTCTTGCACATTTACGAAGAAAAACTGAAAAAAAATCAAAGATACGTAGACCTTCAGTACAGTCATTTAATACCTGTGCCAGTCAACCGGACGTCTGCCAGTGCCTGGTTGTACAAACACCAATGGATAACATGTCAATAAGATAAGCCAAGCACACCAATGACCAACGTAGCTTGCGAAAAGCTACATTCATTTGTGAGGTGATCGGTGCATCCATGCCCAGGAAACTGGATGTCAATCGGGCATGCATTCAAGTATTTTTCCTGGGCTGCCCACACATTTAGTGCAGGAATTAAATGCCGGCACTGCACATGATCTGTCGAACTTTTGGGTCTGGCTTTTTTTGATAAAAGTTATTTTCACTTTATCGAGGGCACGTTGTCCAAACTTAAGATGTTTGAAAGTGGATGCCCAAAGGCTTTGCCAAAATAGGATATCGATTTACGCCTATCTGAAATAATTTTGGTCACAACGCCCTTAAAGTGAGCTCCCACCAAACATCCAGAGAGATGATAGTATTGTATTGTTTTGAATACTAGTATCTATGGTCAAAATCATCCATATTTGAAATCGTACAGTAAACAACTGTATTGTATTGTATTGTATCTTTTATTGAACGTGTCATTACAACATGAACTATACAATGATAACAGTAAACACATGAAACATACAACATGTAGAAAAATGAGAAAAAACTTATCAACACTAGATTAAACGCATTGCGTAATCAGCTCTTAATATCTAGTGACATCTCCTATCTTAGTCTCCCACATATCTGTAAACGTAATCGCCTATGTATTAATGGTAGTATCCTTAGGTATTTAAATGCTTGATGACATGATATATGTGTATGTGTTTTAAACAATGAACAAGGAAATTCCTACAGAAGGAATCGAGAGGAAATTATGAAATAAGTCCAAAACGTTGGGTGAAGTCAAAAGAAACCAGTACTGCTTGATAAGTATTAGGCAGAAGATCAAAGCTATAACATACACAATAAATTTCAAAGACCTCGAAAACGGTTGAGAACATTGCTATTTCAAGAGTGTCATTGACTATCTGGACCATCTGCACCCTTCCTCTATCAATCTTTGTGACGCACCTTTGTTCAGTATAGTTGAAACGGACCCAATATCAAATATCATTATTAGGACATTTTTAGTGAAATAATATTTCTCCGTGTCCATGCGTATACACACACACACACACACACACACACACACATACAAACACACACACACACAAACACCCATAGACACAATTGCTATGCATACGTTAAACCTACAAAAATGCATAGATTTGTTTTTGATTATCAAATTGCACATATGCGTTATTGGATTTTGATTGTTTTATCATGTTTCTGAATGAAAATCAAAGTACATATATATATATATATATATATATATATATATATATATATATATATATATATATATATATATATATATATATATAAGAAAGCCTTAATACCCAAATACAGAAAAGTACTATATGGAGGTTATGGGTCCCCAAATCCATTTCCAATTGGTACAATTAATTCAAATATCAGTACCCCAGTTTCTCCTATCAAAACTGGCATTACTCATGTCAGTATCATCATTATATTTTCTTTCACATATACAGTGGAACCTGGATAAGTTGAACACTTGAGGGTCATGCTAAAATGTTCAACTTATGCAGGTGTTCAAGTTATCAAGGTTCGTCCTCAAGGTGGGATGAGCATTGGGTGTGAGCAAAAACACAAGGATTTAAATATGATCTAACTTGTTTTATTGTATGTTATCTTCTTTCAATCAATTTTGGGATTTGGCACAGAAATGTTTCTTGTATGAAGATATGGAATTTTATATGAATACATATTACCTTTTAAGAAAGGGAATATGACATGAATGACTCTCAAGTCCTTAATTCCATATAGTTAATCACGCACCAGATATATACACATGTGAATTCATAGGCAGAAATAACAAAGGAAGCAGTCCACTACTTCATGTTTAGTTTGGGGCATAGGACCTGAAGAGGAATGTTCTTGCGTCTGCATGCTTGGAAAAAGTCCCACATCAAATTATTGAGCTCTTCATGATTGGTTTTCTTCATCTTACGGCAGCGTTCATCATCCACATTTTCCTCATACTGTTCCACAATTTCCCTCTTTATTTTCAGTACATTTGAAACTGTCCCTACTTAGACTACAAACTCTTTAGCTAACTGCCTCACAATTCTATTTTCTGAACTCTTGATAAGCTCAACTTTCTTCACAATGGTTAGCTGTTTCATTACTTTCTTTGGCTTGCTCATAATGTTCCCTGCTTGACTACTAGAAATGGAATGACCCAAAATAATTGAACAGTCAGTTCCTAACATCTGGTAATTGCAGTTATATTCTCAAACTCCTATTAGGTGAGCTGGTCTACAGTGCCAAGCTGTGAAAAACATCCACCACTCAAAACATTTCTGATTGCCATTACTAGGGCAGCTAGAATTAATCCCCACAATCAAACAGAAGCTCTGATTGAATTGATCAATTGATATCTGTCTGTAAATCTGCTCATGCCATAGAGGTGACCATGCCGGCTGACCATGGTGAGTGCAGTTAGCTCTACTTTGCCTAGCAGAAAATGTTGGTGCTGTTGAGCCTTGGAGTGTTCAGCTTGTGCAGGTTAAGTTGTGTGCTGGTGCAGAAAAAGGTGTTCAAGGTTCAAGATATACAGGTGTTCAGGTTATCAAGGTTCAATCCTTGTATTTTCCAATGGAGAGTTGCCGGGGAATTAAAAAGTGTTCAAGATATGCAGGTGTTCAGGTTATCCAGGTGTTCATGTTTACAGGTTCCACTGTATTCCTATTTAAGTTTCTTTGTACATCGTATAGTAACATTTGTACGTCATTTTAAAAACACCCAAAAAATCCCTTCGGCTTATATAAAATGAGGACCCCAAAAGCTTCAAGATCAGATTTCTCTTTGTGTCATGGGAATATGCATGTTACATTGGCCAGATACTAGTAATGAAGATTCAGAAGCACCAGACTACTCGAGGGTCAAGGTCACATATTGTTTATGCTTCTTTGTATACGTAGATGCCCTCCCGAAATGACCTTCGAACAAATAGAACCCTTCTGGATAATCTCAGCCAAGCAAAGTGCACGACATTTTCAACATTACAAGCAGGGTGGGCAAGATTTAAAAGAAATGAGCTTGTGTATATCTATATATGCCCGTGGCTATGGTTAATCGCACTCATTTACACAAACACTTTTCCATGCTTTTATTTAGTCCCGAGAGTTCAGACAAGTAATCAGATTTATTGATAATCTTTCTGGCTCTGGTTTCCAGTTTCATTTAAGTCCTATTTTCTCCTCTAACTATAATTAACGTTAGGTCCATTTTGTTTCATAATGTATAATTGAAGCATTGGGGATAACTCATGCATGGTGCCGTATGAACCAAATTCCAATAACGCACCGACAGTACGTCTTTTGTTACCTTACACCTTCGGAATTTTGTTTGTAAATGTTATTTGCCTTGCATAGAGCTATCTCTCTATTTACCCAATTGATTTCTTAATGCCAAACATTTCTGCTGATATTGTATCCTTAAAGTTAGTGTTTGTGCCGCTTTCAACAGCTTATATTACATTGCATCAACATTTGAGCCTTTAATAGTACGTGGGCGTGTGGGACCATGACGGAATACCTCTTGTTGATACAATAAATGGCAATTAGGCTTTATAAACAAGCAATTAGGTCAATAAAAAGCCAGAAAATACATGCGGTACCATGGTCAACCATTGCACAAGCCTGTCCTATGAGTTCGTGGGAAAACGTTGCCAAAAACATCATTATGAATGAAAACCATACACTTAAAAATTAAATTAGTTTTCTGTACGAAATATATTCATAACTTTCAAAATTTGCTTAGATATACGATTTATACTGGCATTTAAGGGTTAAGGCTTTCATTAAAACGCTTACTATACATGAAAAGACTAATGCCATCCGATAGCGGCGTCGCTTTCTTGTTTTAAAAGCTTTCTGATATGGTACATTGCGCATGCGTAGAGACTCTTATGCAAACAATTCTTTATTGATTAGCAAAGTAAAGCCTTTTATGCCTTATAAGGCATGTTCTTTGCGCTTTATAAGAAAGGGGCAATTTATAGCGCAGTGTGATACCCAGCTTGAACAGAAACAGAACTTTCAAGAACCGAAGAAGGGACAAATGGACAAAACGGCATCGGCGAAATTGCTTGCGGGTCTTCTGATTCTTACAAGAGTCTGCATAGGTTTTGCTATCGATATAGGTGAGTTCGCTCTAAAAGCATTTGGTAGCAGTAATTAAATCGTCATAAAACTCGTAGTGGCAACAACTGCTGACAGTGTTGACTGTTGATTTTTACGTATTTATTGTCTCGTATTGAGAATAGGTCATGACAAGTTTTGAGTGATGGTAGATATATATATATATATATATATATATATATATATATATATATATATATATATATATATATATATATATATATATATATATATATATATATATATATATATATATATATAAATGTGTGTTTTGATGTGTGTGTGTGTGTGTGTGTCATAAATTGGTATCAAAATTGTCAAAAACTTCTCGAATGAATTGTAAATGTCTTATGCATGATTTATTGAAAGTCTGCCTATGCACCACTTTGTCAATAGTTTCGTAGTGTAACGAAAGTTCCTGGAGTGAGTTTATGTGATCTGTTATACAGAATATTCTCAGTAAAAAATGTTGAAGAATTCCCTGAGTTGCCGTTGATTCTACTATCGACAGAATATCCAAGATGGAAGTTTGACCCTGTGCAGAATACCATACACGTATGAGGATATGGTTACACATACATGTACCCTATGCACATAATAGAGTCATGAAAATCTCGAAAATCAAAATTCGCAATGATTAGTGCTGCCACTTTAAGTGCATACTGGCACTCTATATTGCGGCCAATTCGCAAAGTTAAAAAGTGCAAAAATCGATTTTCTGTAAATTCGCAAAATTTACTCTACAGAATCTTTTGTGAATCAGTTTTCTCATTGCGTTAAATCGTAATGGATTGATCGAGCAATTCTTTCCAGAGTGTGAACATTCTCGAGGGCTGTTTATGAAAACAGAAGTTTGGATGATAATCAACCTAAAGTCGCATAAAAAAATCACGAACCTTTCAACAGTATTTGTGTCTGTACTGCTGACCAATAAGCAGACAATTTTAGCAAAAGAACACGAAACCACCTATGGAAAATGAGTCACGGTTGACTACCTGACAAATTAGAATTGAAGAATACTGCCCGAACCAAATAACTTGATGTTCATATTTAGAAAGAAATGGGAACCAATCGTCATGAACATAGCGTGACTCTGGCAGTCTATAGATTCTTGACGCGAGGTTCCGGAACCCGCCGATAGGCGGCTTCAAAACACGTCGAATGCCTTTGTAGAACGCCTTGGATTGTTTCATTAGAGAAAACTTGGTTCTTCCAGTTATGTATGATAGCGTCCACTCTGTTTTGGTCAAACAGCATGGATACATTCAATGGACTAATTGTACTAAGAATACACTTTTAGGAAATTAAATAACCTTTTTTAAATCAGTGAAATTAGCGATTTTACAGTTTTGATGACGTCACAAGTAATTGGAAGCTAATTATAGAACGCGACTGTGGCGACGCGTAGCTATAGCGGCGTTCATTTACACTACAGACCTGTAGTGTAAATGAACGCCGAACACGAACATGTTACAGTCAACCACCCCCCCCCCCCCCCCCACCCCCACTACACCCATTCTACTGCCGACACATGGCATCCAACCCTAGTTCCGAAAAACTCTGGATGCTGTGGTTATTAACGGATCTCCATGGTTCCGTTCTGGTATTGCCGAGCGACTGAGTGGCTTCAGAGCCTAGTATGATTGCAAAGCGACTTCAAACTATTTCCCCTGTACTGTTGACATTGAGGTTTAACTTGAAAGACATTTACATACAGTTTTGGATGCGTGTGTACACCCCCCATTATGAGGAAATAGAATTGATACGGTGCATTCACACGTATCTTTCCATGTACCGCAATTTAGTTCTTTAGTTGTCACTAGGTGTCAGGCAAGCGTAGTCAAATATGTAAAGAACCCCAATCATGGCAGAATGACTGGAAATCGGTCTCTTAAAACAGGTGGTCTCCACAAGCTAACAAATTTTATTGGAACATATTTTAGTCACTCAAAGTGTAAACTTGTTCATCACTGCAGTAATAATTGTAATATAATCACCTTGTCCCCCCACCCTCTCTCCCCTGTAGTAGGAATATCAACACCCTCGCCCCCCCCCCCCCCCCCCTATATAAGTAGGCTGACCATTCCGGCAACTCCAAAATGGAAATAACTCAAACCGATTTGCCAGAGTAATATGAGGAAGCATGGCTTCGACGATGAGCGAAGCTCTTAACAATAACATAGCTGCAATTTTCTACCCGTAGTGCCAGCATGTCCCGGGCGGTGGGGGGGGGGGGGGGGGGGGGGGGGGGGCACTTTGGTAATTTAAAAATTTAAAAATACCCCTAAGGCCTAAACCTCTGATTTCTGGCCAAAAAAAGCATCCTTTTAAAAAAAAACGCTGACTTTTTCCAGTATAAAGACACCTTCTTTTATCAAAACAATGACATTGGATGAACGGGAACACGCATTTTAACTTCAGATATAGAGGTTCCATCACTCGTGGATGGAAAGAGGAGGAATCTTGCACTCGTGAGTGATTTTGTGTCTTGGGACGAGGCTTGCCAATTACACAATTACACCAGTTTGACCTTTAACCCCATTGAAGAACACCCATTGAGGACGACAAATCCTTAACTGTAAAAATACACCTCAGAGTGGGAGAATTTATAATCCTCTACCTGTTCCGTTTGCGGCAGCAGACTCGGAAGCCCACGTAACTCGGCGTCAGAGCCGCATATATTTCGTGGATTGTTAGGGGATTTTCACCCCCCATACTTCCTACCTGGTTGCAAAAAATATACCCTTTTTATACAAAATCGCAGACATTCAGAGGTCTTAAAAAGACCCCTTCTTCCGCGAAATACGTAAGGCGGGTGCGGCCCCCCTGTGTACCTGAGAGCCCCACAATACCCTCCCCCCCCCCCCCCACGCAGCATGTATTGCGAACTATGTAGTTAATGATGCGTGGCGCGCTTGTATCACGTTCGCTATTTGGCGCCAGTTTCTAAGGAAAATGAACGCTGCACGTCACAACACACGCACATTACCATTGTTGTATTACTGTATGAGCTTCACGATAAAACGCGTATATTTCTCTTTTTTGTCCGCAACCTTGGGTCGTTAAAACATATCCATAGTTCATATGTTGTAGGACATAGAGCTGGGCCATGGGAATTGGCATAACAAAGCTCAGTGTTTATCCACTTCACGTGACTCCGTCTGACGTCACTTCCGTTTTAACAGCGGGACCCGGACGTACCATAAATTGATCGATGGAAATTTAAGGCCATCGTCCTACTGACAACAATGAGGTATCTCGCGCATTGCCATTGTACTCGCTACGCTCGCTAGCTGCTTCGCAGCTTGCGAGCTTCGCTCGTTATAACTAACCGACCCCAGAAGAGTGTGAGACAATGCACAGCCAGAACTTTGCCAGCTACAGTGCTGATATTTAATTCTGCACTTAGTGCGTGGGCATCCCGGGCATTATGCACGACCGCACGCCCGGTTGCCACCAAGGTTCTTGGGCATAGATGCGACCATACCTCTTAGACCTCACAACTGAGCGTAACTCTTATTCGCAAGCTATATAGGCCATTGATGTGCTTTGCTTATGTTTTACATGTTACCCATGCGTGTTTCTACAACTAGGCACTGGCAGACGTCCGGTTGACTGGTGCAGGAATTAAATGGCTGTACTACAGAAATTGGATAATGGAGAAATTTTCACAATACATTTGAATGCGAGTCGCTTTAAAATACATGATTTCTCTCACATTTTCAGAAGAGGGCCCGTATGTCATCACTTCCTCTAACTTCCCAGATAGGAGTCTGGCTTACAATTCAGCCAACATCGGGGAGGTCTTAAAGGTTTCCAACACGTTGCCAAGGTTGGTGGTATGGTTCAGGCAGCCCGGACTGACGGGAAAAAAGG
>OZ012691.1:30535474-30550474 GCA_963942565.1 Maea johnstoni
ATTATGCAGGTGTTCGATTGGGAAAGAGATCTGCTTTCGACGTTTGATCAATAGGACCCTATACCCGCAGTGAAAAGATCCCCTAGAAAATGAAATACATCAATATTCTATGCATAATCTCTTTCTTAATCGAACACCGACATAAGCTGAAAACCTCGCCAGGGAACCTCTGCATACCACGTATCCTTTTTTTAATTTTGAAATTACACAATTGTGTAAAACGGTTTTTATTCAATTTTTGTTTGAAATGACATATATAAACACAAAACAAAAAAAAATATGTACACATAAATTTATACAATTTACCACGTTTCCTGACGTACAATAATGGCAACACTACCATAAATACCCTGTACCATTATAGACATCCCCTGAATAGGAAACACATTAATATGCTATGCATGTATAATAGCTAACCTGATGCTCCGGCCATATACCGAATGAGAAATCTACGTTTTGACCTTCTGCACGAGGTAGCGAACTTAGGTTATCAGAGTATGGGATTCCAAATCGCCAGCAATTTGAAAGGTTGTTACTGAAATTTGATACATCACCAGAATATCAAAGGAGGTTTTGCTCAATATGCGTGACATTACGAAACTATGACACCCGATTGGGGGAATAAGAAGGAAGGACACACTGAATAGACATAATTTCAAAAGGACGAAGGACTTAAATAATTCCTTCGGAGTGAATACATAGACCAAGTACGTATTACAGTGCATAACTTTTTAAATATGCAAAAAAGCAAGAGAGCTAATTCAGAAATGTCCTACGGTCATAGGTTGCTGCACGTATTCAAGATCCCTCGTATACCTTAATGTCATGATTTTGATTTGAGTTTGATTATTAGGATAAATAGTAAGTGATTTTTCAAATTAATACAGTTACAAATACATAATAGCTATGAGCGAATCTTATATCGAGACTATTGCACATTCAAAGCATTAGCGCAACTACTTTTACCTGATGCATTTTAACAACAGACGAGGTTAGGCAGTTCTTTTTCAAATTGCATTGAGGACTACTCCCATGTCGTAACCACGAGGAATTTTAGAAGGCAAACTATGTACAAACAGATGAGTGATTCTCATTGATATGCAAGATATCTTACGATACTTGACATGACGTACGCTTACATAAAAAGGCCACTAAAAACTTAACAAAGCTCAAAATATGATTGATATCAGATGGCCAAGACATATTTGGCAAAATACCAAGATTCATTAAATTGTCGAAAGTTAGTCATTTTTGTTCATGATTGGTTGAAACCTTTTAAGTAAGGTTTTCACTGCAAAGGTCGTATCATAACGAGAAAAAAAATGGTAAAACAGAAAAAAGAAAAGGAAACGGGACTAGAAATGAATACATCAGTCTTTGTAGAAGTATTTCAAGGTATTTTCATAATCAAAGTGTTAGGAGCCCATGCTTTGCCTTTTAGAAATCATATGGGGGTTCCCCACTCCTGATTATATCCTGGATAGTTATATGATATCGTTCTCAAGTATGATGTTTATTTTTCCATTATATGTTCTGTTCTGTTAAAAATGTTTTGTATTTGTACATTCAAAACTCTGCTTTGGTCAATAAACATACAATACAATACTAGACAGACCCTATTATGTTGCAAGTCATGCATCAAGAAATGTTAATACATAAGAGCGCGTTTTAACTTACACGACTTTTAAACTTACGATAAGAAAATGAAAATGATATCCCAAGACCTGCAACTCCTTATGTAAAATAATTCATGATGATAATTCTAGTAACCAATGGTGCCCATGATCGAGGGTAGTTCGGAATGTAATAACCACATGACATACGAGTTTGAACAAAACCGGTTGTACAATAGGTTTGACATAATTGCACGCATAAAAAAGACCACTTCAGGCAATGCTGTGGTTAACAACAGCTATAATTACTCTAAAAAAAGCACTTCCGCAAGTACGGTACCTGCACGTTGCTATCGGAGAGAAACCACGCCATGCGCAGGAAGTCGAATTCTGTACTAGACACAGTAAGGGTATCAAATTTCTGCACCAGTCGACCGGACGTATGCCAGTGAATGGTTGTACCACACCTATGGATAACATATAGACAACTAAGCCTAGCACATCAATGACACACAGTTTAGAGGTTATCCATGCATTTATGCCCAGCAAAATGGGTTATAATCTGGCATGCAGTTGTTTTATTATGCCCTGGCTCCCCATGCATTTAGTGCAGAAGTTAAATGGCGGCACTGTAGATATCATGACTCATGTCTTATTGTAATAGGTGCAGTCCCCTGGTGGAGCGGTCTAGTGCATTGCCGATAATGGCGTTGGTTGCACTCGGTGTATTTGACCATCAACACACGGTCTGGGTTTAGGGTTTTCTAGAGACACATACTAGACGCGATTTGGCATACAATCGCAGAAAAAGATGATTATAAACAAAGCCCTAGTTATGATCAATCAATGATCACTTTCACCAGATAAAAAGTCATACTAGTAATCTCAGCATCTTTACAAAAGTATACAGCACAACGCAGAATAGTCACATATACTAGTATATAAATGTATGTATGTATGTATGTATGTATGTATGTATGTATGCATGTATGTATGTATGCATGCATGTATGTATGTATGTATGTATGTATGTATGTATGTATATATATATATATATATATGTATATATATATATATATATATATATATATATATATATATATATATATATATATATATATATATATATATATATATATATATATATATATATATATATATATATATATAAACAGAAACAAAACAAAAAAAGAATATGCAATTATATGTCAACTCTTTGTTAATAACATCCTGAAAATGTGTTTGTAGTTTTCCATTTTCTATTCTGCCATGATTTTAGAATGCACCCTGGCTAGCCAGTAGTTAATGGTTGGGAAACTGTACTCACTGAATGTATTTCTACAGTGCCGGCATTAAGTTCCTGCATTAAATGCGTGGGCATCCTGGGCAAAATACACGATGCACGCATGATTGCAACCAGTTTCCTGGGCATAGATGCGACCACAGTTCTCTGACTGACCTCACAATTAACGTAGCTATGGTTCGCAAGCTACGTAGGCCATATATGTGCTTGGCTCACTATTTGACATGTTATCCATGGGTGTTTCTACAACCAGGCACTGGCAGACGTCCGGTTGACTGGTGCAGGAATTAAATATCTGTACTGTATCAATCGTCAGGTTTTGCCCACAATTCTTTCCCTTTTGCTGTTTCAATAACAACAACAATAACACTACTGATAACGTGAGCTCCAGAATCCCGCGTGTTATTCGCACCCGGGCCTTGGCGTTGCGGCTTCATTCAGACTTGGTTATAAACATGACAGTACACTACACCTATAAACGACGGTTCACACAGTCCAGCGTAATACTCGTGCAAGGAATGTTTTACTGTTCATATACATGTCAAAAATAATTGCGGTTCAAACAAAACGATCGTGCAGACACGTATTTGCTTGGCAAGCTCTATGTTAATTAGAAATTACTATACTTGTATGCTATAATTGCACTTGGATTCTGAGCGATCATGCTATATCAAGCTTTCTTTGTGTTATTAGAATTGCTGGAAAATCGATGTTTTTCAAAAGAAAATTTAAAGCTCTTTTTTAAGGAGATATATATTGTATCAATAGATGTAGAAATGGGGATGCAGTGGTACTGATCGTGATTATGCGGCATCTACAGGCTCTCGAGAGCTCCCACATAAGGCATACTAGCTTTGAGACCTTTGCTATGCCTTCAGAGTGCAGAAACCTTTCATTTACTCTTAAGAAACGTCTCTACCATAAACTATGGGAAATATAATCCCGAAAATATTTAGATTAATTGACCGACGTGTAGAGGGTCGTGTTTGCGGGAGCTATGCATTATACTTTCGATTTGAGACAATGACAAGTCACTTCAATTGTAGTATAAAAGTGGGTGTTTATTGGCTGTTTGCAAAGATACACATTCATACGTCACAAGTACATGAAATCAACTATAAACACGAAATTCAACATGAAATAAAGAGATCAATTTACAAAAAAAACTGGCAAAATATATGTAATTACAATATAACAATGGACTTATCATAGTGTCATTAGGTGCTCACATTAGGTGCTTATACAATCGCCTACCTAAATACCTAATTTTCAATCATAGAGATGATTCAACTGTCATAAAATATACATATTCGATTAGAAAATTGTGAAATTGAATAGCGTGTATCACGTTGATCTTTTTCCTCTTCGAAACTGGGCCCAACCCAATTTATACCAGTCTGGCCATCCTTCAGAAATAAAGAAATAATCTATTTAAGGCATAGCAACCTTGTCTTTGGCAATGGTCCAATGAAAAATAATTTATGCATTCTGGCATCGTCACCTTGCTTATCATTGCCATCTAGGTGGGGTAGTGCAATATGATACCCCAAATCCTTCACCTTTCTCAGTGCACACCGCCCTACCACAGCCTTATTAATTATGTTAAAATAGGGTGCGACTTTGAATCTTTGTCGGGGTCGAGCCCAATAAAACTCGAATAAAATAGAACTAATCTTTACTCTTACGTAATGGGTATATGTAATGCCATAATTATATTCTATGCTATTTCGTCTTCTAAGGGACTGCCTCATAGCTAATCTGTTTTACGCACCCTACACTGACTGTTACCATGGTCTCGATGATTGTTGTAATCTTTGTTTTTCTTCTTGTACAGTGCAGAATTTAATGGAATATCATGTCAAAAAATAACCCAACAACATCAATGACCCATGTAGCTTAGAAATCAAAGCTGTGTTCAGTTGTGAGGTCATCCATGCATCCATGCCAAGGAATCTGGGGGCAATTTGGCGTGCGGTCGTGTATTCTGCTGCCCGGGCTTCCCGCACATTTAGTGCAAGAATTAAATGTCAGCACTGTAGTTAGGCATCCTCAGATATCAATGTCTGGTCTGTAATGGTTAGCCTAGCGTAGTCCTTGAGCAAGATTTTTATCCCTCTATATATATTACATGAAAACTATACAGACTCTAAACCATGTCTACCCTGATTTAGTTCTTAAATTGCTCACTGGATGGCCCACAGTAAGATCTTTCTGGTTTCTTGATTCTGACTGACCAGTTTGACTACTCTTGGTGCCATCTATCACCAGTCATAGGAACTAAGACCTAGACACTAAGGTAAAGATAACGACCAGAACAGAGGAAAGCATTATTTAATGAAATTAATGAAAGTATAGACTATGAGCTAGACTATATCGAGCCTTGGTTGGAAAGAGTATCGTAACTTAGACCATAATATCTCATGTTAGGTAAGGTCTGTCATAATATCCAAGTCCTAAAATATATACAGATGAAACTCCAATGTACAAATACTTTATGAATTGAAATATTTGTATTGAGTAATCGGTGTTTTTCCGCTATCCTTTACTGTCAACTACTCTCTCTTTTCGAAAAGGGCCTCTATAGATCAGACATTCGTAATATATTACTCAACAATCAAAATGTTGTTATGCGAGATCCATAGCAATTTGAAACGTCACGAAAAGGACTACCATATAAAAGTCGTCTCGCACGAGTCAGACTAAAGTGTGTGTGTGTTGACTTAATGTTTAGGTGACTCTTTGTTTGTGTGTGACTCATGTTCAGCACCGTATGACCGCCTCCCATGAATCCTTTGTAAACATAAAGTTGTCAACATGATACTGACTTTGATAAAGGGATTATTTTCCTGCTGAGTGTATGAGTGCGTTCTTGCTGTTTGAAGCCAACCGAAATCGGTCACCTGGATTCGATATTTTTTCTCATCAAGCACTTTGGCAGTGAGGCGTGTATAACTAATGCTAACTTTATCTCGTGTATCGTCGTTACGTATCTCCTTGCATAAGTGGATATCTTTACACAGTAAGCCATGTGACGTCTGGAAATGCATGGCTGCGTCGAATTGATCATTGAAATCCTACCCCTATACTGTCCTGCCAGGTAGACTTGGCCCACCGGTCACAGAAATATTAGCATTACCTTCCGTGTTGACCAAACACTGTTATAGTAGTAGTAGTAGTAGTGTCAATATGCTGTAGTATTGCCAATGGCCCATAGATGGCGCCATATGGACTTGCTATCTCTGGTGTTTTCAGGCTACTCTGACATGCTAGGGCGCCGCCTAGTATGAACGGCATTAACCAACATTACACCACCTGGGGTACTTGTTGTATGGTCTTGGCAAAGATATATACAGATTACACAATAGATACAGCTCTAACAGCCTAGAATCTAGCTAGGCTACCCTGTTAGGCTCTGCTCCCCATGACCCATTTTCAATCAAGATTTTTGTCCGCGAAGGGAGGATAGGAAAAGTTTGCTTGAATTATTGTTGCCTTTTTTTTCGTTTGATGTTAAGAGATAGACAACCATGAACAATAAGATTCACTGCGAGCATTGGCCGGAACTAAGGATTTTGTCAGGTCGCCGTGTGCATAATTTATTTCAATTTATCATTATAGAAACATGGTTTAATTCAATGACTTCAAGGCCAAATGCATCGCCACATTCCGCGCATGTAATCTGATCTCAGCTATGCTCCATATCTTTTAGATTCTAACAAGATGAAAAACTAAAAAATCCTCCATTTAGCAAATCATCACAAATCAATTAACGTCCTTATTTAATATGTTTGATGTTACGGTATTGGATAAAGATGTTGACGGTATTCTTTGGTTAAAATTTAGTGCCCGCCATGCTACTTACACTTTTTGCACCTGTGTCTGTCACTTACCTCCACAGCGATCTTCTCGTTCAGTCCCTGTTGATGATTTTTATGGAATCTAATCTCCCAAGTTCACAGATTCCAACATTTGGGAAGTTTCTTCATTTGTGGTGATCTAAATGGTCGACAAGGGGATAGAGAGGATTTTATAGCTGGAGTGGACGAGGTATCAGAGCGAGATGTTATTGACTTTACAGCAAATGGATATGGGAATGCATTACTGGAATTTCTATGGTCAACTAACTGTTGCATTTTAAATGGTCGAAATAATAGTAAGAATGATTTTACATGTATAAATGCTATTGGTCATTCAGTTGTAGACTACTGTATTGTCCCACACGAAAGTTTGAACCTATGCTCAGGTTTTCAAGTCCTGAGGGCTAGAGAGCTAGTAGACCTATCAAATTGTATATCTTCAGATGGTGTCATTCCGGCCCATGTCGTACCAGATCATTCTTTGTTATCGTGGAATTTTAACATGACGCATCCTTTATTTCAACTGAACAACTACCCTGATAATCACAAGGTTATTTTCACAAAATATGAAACCTCACAGGTGCCAGTTAATTTTCTGATGAATCCTGAATGCACCGATTTGGTTAACAGGTGGATCAATCATATTAAGGATGGAGTTCAAACACAGGAGTCCATGGATAATTTGTATTCTGACTTTGTGAAATCGGTTTCAGTTGAAATGGAAAGATTGGTTCCCTTTAGAGTAATAACAATGCAGGATGGTGTCAGTAACAAAAAACGGCGGAGAGGTAAACCTTCGTGGTCCGATCAACTTTCTAACCTATGGAATATTTTTTGTGAAAATGAGAAAGCATGGTCTTTAGCAAAAGGAACGGCTAAAGCCAGACTTAAAATGGTAAGAAATGCATCACAAAAAGATTTTGACCGAGAGGTACAAAAATGTAAACGTAGGTATTGGTGTAGGGAACAGGAGCATCTAAGAGATATCCATAGTAACAACCCGAAGCAATTTTGGAATTTTGTAGGTAACTTGGGTGTCGGACAAGAACGTAAAAAGGGCATCCCTATGGAGGTTCTCTTACGGGATGGTTCTATATCAAGAAAGAAAGAAGACATCTTAAGTAAATGGAAGGAAGATTTTAGTAATCTACTGAATCCAGAAGATGTCTCTGGTGCTCCTCCCCCTGATGTATCACACATACCTTCCACTGTTCCTGACCCTCTGATGAATGCCCCTATCACCAGGTCTGAGGTACAAAAAGCAGTCAGACGTGCCGGTAAAGGCAAGGCCTGTGGATTTGATGGGATTCCAATTGAATGTTTAGTAAATAAGAATGCAATAAGTTTCATGCTTAATCTTTTCAATCGTTGCTTAAATGACGGGATAATTCCTTCATCATGGAAGAAAAGCATAATCCAACCGATCCTGAAAAATAAAGACGAAGACCCACGTATGCCTTCTAACTACAGGGGTATTTCTTTAGCCTCAGGGATGTATAAGCTATATTGCTCAGTGTTGAATCATAGGCTCACCTCATGGGCAGAGTCAAATGACATTTTAGCTGATGAGCAAAATGGTTTTCGTCAAGGTCGGTCTTGTCCTGATCACCTCTATGTTTTATCAGAGATAATTCAGACAAGAAAGCAACAAAAGAAAAGCACGTTTGTAGCTTACATTGACTCGATAGAATGAATAGAGTGTTCCTCTGGCAAAAACTTACAAAAATGGGCCTTGAAGGGAAAATACTGCAGGCCATTAAATCTCTTTACGAAAATGTTGAGTCCAATGTTCGAAACAATGGTCATATGTCAGATTTTTTCAATGTTAGCTCTGGCTTAAAGCAAGGCTGTTTACTCTCTCCTCTCCTATTTAGTCTCTTCATAAACGACATGGTGAGAAAGGTCAATGCTCTCGGAAAGGGCGTCCCTCTAGGTCCTTATGAACAAATTAGCATCCTTCTTTATGCAGATGACATAGCATTGATTGCAGAATCTGAAGAGAATCTGCAAGATATGCTAGACCTGTTAGGTGCTTGGTGTCAGGAATGGGGCCTTAAGGTTAATCCCAAAAAGAGTGAAATTATTCACTTTAGGAACCCCTCAGTGCCAAAAACTCCATTTCAATTCACTTGCGGTAACCTTGAACTTAGGGTGGTCACAAAGTACCGTTATCTTGGTTTATGGTTTAATGAACACCTAGACTTCAAGGTTACAGCTTCAGAGGTGGCTAAATCTGCTCATCGAGCACTTGGCCTTCTCATCTCAAAGTTTAAGCTCTGTGGAGGGATGCCTTTTGACTGTTTTACTACCCTATATGAATCTTTAGTATTGCCCATCATTTCCTATGGTGCTGCTATATGGGGAACCTCTGAATTCAATTGCATCAATTCTGTACACAATCGAGCATGCAGGTACTTTTTAGGAGTTTAGTTGGTAAATACACCCCAAATGCAGTAAGGGGTGATATGGGATGGAAGACCCCATTACACCACCAATGGCTGTGTGTGACGAGAATGTGGTGCAGACTAAGTGTTCTGCCAAATGAGCGTTTGACCAGAAGAGTGTTTCTGTGGGCAAATAACCAAGCCCAAGGAAATAAGAAAAACTGGGCTTTTAAAGTGAGGAATCTTTTTATTTCAAACCAATCACCTCATTTGGCCAATGTTGAGCACCTCCACCTGGTGGAAATGGTAATTCCTAATGTAGATTCAATTCTGTGGGAGGCCGAGAAGGTTAAATGGCTCACTTCAATAAATCGTGAGGAAGCTCAGCATGGTGTGGGTAAAAACAAACTGAGGTCTTATAATACCTTTAAAACAACTTTTGAAGCCGAAACCTATGTTAGAGCTAATTTACCCAGAGCACAACGTAGGGCTCTAGCCCAATTTAGAGCTGGGGTTGCACCTCTGGCACTAGAAACAGGCCGCTATCAGGGCTTACCAGTGCGTGAAAGGATTTGTTTTCACTGCAAGTCGCTTAATAGAGAAACTGTTGAAGATGAAAAACATGTCATTCTTACCTGCCCTCTTTATAATGCACAGCGAGCAACTCTATTTACAAGACTAGAGGAGTCAATCCAAGGGTTTTCTTACATATCAGAGGAGCAGAAATTCAAAACAATACTAAGTGATGGTAATAATGTCAAGCAATGTGCCAGCTTTCTTAAAACCATCCTCGAGATTAGAAGATCTGAATTGATGAAACCACAGGGACACTGAATGTGTTTTATAAACTTTTAAAAGATTTTAAAATGCATCTATGTTTTAACATCTCTGTGTGATATGTACTATTAACTTGCTTTAATGTCTCTCATAACTCTTTTAAGAGTGATCAGTATATTGAACGTGCATGTTTTTATCTGTCTGTAATATGTTTATCCATACTGAGTGAGACTTTTAATAAAGATTTTATTATTATTATTAGTAGTAGTAGTAGTATTATTAGCAAATCAGGCCAACTAAGAAAAGTATACAAATAGCTTTACCCGAGCATTAATACTTTTTTTCGTTGAATAATGCTTTTTAGAGAAATATGATAGAGAAATATCATTCACAACGCTACCTACATGCATATTCTATTTGTTGAGAGAACTTTATTTCAAAGCGTCATGGATCAAGATCACACGTTTAATACAGGCAACTCTGTGCACACTTGATTACAATTAAAGAGAAATATCTATTATACCAGGGACCTCCAGTGATTCTCCAATATATTCTCCCTGATTATACCTACCACTCCGTAGTCCATGTAATTGGAAAGAAATCACAACTAACCATATCAACTGGTAAAAGATATTCGTTCTGTCTACAATTATTGTCAGTTAGTTCATATTCATCCCGCTAGGAGGCTATTAGGACCTATATGCAGTAAGAGCAGCGACAAAAAGTTGAGGTGTTTCTTCCTTGCGCGAGCATCAATTGGATGATCTGTACAGTTATTAGATTTATCTAGCCGACATTAGAAGATGCAAGCATCGGCACTGCTTTCATCATATATATCAGAAAAATATTTCCGCTAGCTTCGACGACGTCGATTAAATCATCATATGTTAGACAGGTACTCACCCCTATCACAGCTTCTTTCATTTACCCTATATCAGTGTAATGGGAGATTTATTTGGGTAACATTAGTGCCACTCACATGTCAAGGGCACGGATGATGTACCAATAACCCCTTGTTTTGGGGTACCTGCTGTAGACATGGGGGTGAGGTTAACTGCAATAGTTGAAGGTGTTAAGTTTCGTATTACCTACCACCCAGCCACTCAGCAGTAATGGGGCGTGATTGGTAATAAATTAATCCTTAACACTTAGCGGAATTTACACTAGTGCAAGGCCAGGAATGTGTTTCAATTAAAGTGTTTTTCTTTTGTAAAAAAGATCGAATAAAAGAACAAAATAAAGCATGTCATAACAAGGACTGAACCTACCGTGATTTCTAATGTAAATCACAATATCAAAAACGAAATAAAAAACGGGTAACGAAAAGACAACTAATAAAAACGATCAGGAACAATACGAAATAAACTATAACAACACTTCAGAATATGAACTATACTAAACAACCACAACGACAAAAATGAAATGATAACAACAACAATAACAACAACATCAGTAGAAACAACAACAACAACAATGACAGCAATAACACAACATTAACAACACAAGCAACATATATAAAACAACAAATAAAAAGATGGTAATTATAACAGCATCATCACTATCAACAACAAAAGCAACAGTAATAGAATCATCATCATCATCATCATCAACAACAACAACAACAACAACAAAAACAACAACAAAATAGTATAAAGCAGTTTTCCTGTGGAGAACCCTACGTGTGAGGGTACAGTTTTACCTTTCGTGACAGACTGAAGGTAATTACATGTGTCTTTGAATAATTTAAACCTTTGGTTAGGTGCGGCAAGAGTCGGTTTAATCCTCCTCCAAGAGCATTAATCATTAGATATCTGCTCCAGATATCCAGGCACTGTGGTTATTCAATGGAACTTGAAAGTTATAACCTTCAAAGGATATATTTCTTTGATTTCTGAGATATTGTGAGATAAGCTTTTACATTATTCCCCCTTACTACAGGCTTGTATATTCCCCCCTTACTTCAAGCTTTGTACAAAAACTTTTGGTATATTCTATAGTTAGGCGAAAACAAGACTATTATATATAATCTTTTTTAAAGTTTAGAAACATTTTTATTGTGAATATATTTATTAGATATAATCTCATGGAAATGATATATTCGTGTTATGAAAATAAGTCGGCAAATATCTAAGCAACAGCATGGCTGCCTCTGCCTCTGATCAGCTTGACGCTCCACAAATCAATCGATTTCATCAAAGACATCGATTACATCTTGCTCTCCAGCCACGAAATTAACATCCTAAATGTCAGATTAATTTCTCGCTTTGTTCAACCGTAGCAAATGAACGTAAAGTCAGTGGTAGAAATCAATAAAGAGCCTATGGACAGACATGGAGTTACTTTTATAACCTGTATTAAGTAGGTAATTGTCACATCAAGCTTCGTGCCAGTGAATAGAGACTCCCCCATTAGAAATGTTCCGTGTGAATTCGCACAGCATCACCTGATGTGCACCTTAGATGAATAAAACAAGTGGATATGAAAGCAGCCGATCAACCTGAATGAGCTGGCTGCGGTGAATGGACCAAAAGTCGTGTTCTGCGCATATCAGTGAACAGGTTTCTCTATAATGTAAACGATACGAGAGCCCACATTTTGTCTTTGTATCCTAATGACGTCACATTTAAGCCAGATTCGAGCGACTGGCATAGGTCCTCACCAAAGTGCACACAGCAATTGGTCTCTCGCTACATTTCCATTCTTTTATTCATCTAAGGTTGTACCCTTCCCTGGATGAGCACCGCGCTCACCAGTATTGTTGGAGTGTTCGATCAAATTTAGCCAATATCTATCCATCCCCGCAACACAATGGTCTTAGGCTCACATCTGATTAACCCTAATGCTTGTGGGGGCTAATTTTGGTAACACAAAATGATGCAAAAAACCTAAGGAGTAATTGAAACCCTGGCACTGAGTGGCACGTGGGTACTCATCTGAGTGGTCAGAGAGAGAGAGAGAGAGAGAGAGAGAGAGAGAGAGAGAGAGAGAGAGAGAGAGAGCAATCCAATGAATACCAGCATGACAGGGTTGAGACGGTTTCCAAAAATCTTTGTGTTCGGGTGCTTTGGACAAAAGTAGCCTCAGCATTGGGAGGGTTAATACCCTCAAAGATGGCTCTCGTAAAGTATACGAAAAGTAAAAGTACCCTGCACCCCCACCCCCCCCCCCCCCCCCCCCCCCCTGGGACTGTCCCAGATATCGGCTGAGCCCCGCCCATATTGTTATGCAGGCTGATCACAGTAAGTCAATATCATCTACCCCCAGGTGCTCAGGTATTCAATTATGGAGAATCGAACACGACAATTCAGATTAAACTCTAGAAAATCGATAGTAGGTTGCACAATGTAGAACATGAGTCAGGCGCCACATACCTATACAGCCAGTAGTACAGCACTGGCCATACACACTCTAGCTAGCCAGGCTGGAGTACAGAGCTACGTGGTTAGGTAGGAATTTCTGCCCAACAGGCAAACCCTATGGATATGTGACGATTCTATCACAAGGAACTTAAGAAAAGTGAGTATTCTACTTCATACTATCTTTAAAAACAGAGGACGTAGAATTACATAGAGTTCAAACAACGCTATTTGAGCTGCCGTGTGTAGTACGTAGTACGTAGATATGAAATACGCGGTTATGGGAATTACTACATACTGCTTGTCTTCGAGGCCTGAAGAAATGAAACATCGGTATACTAGCATCCACCATTCTGTTGCTAGAATCGACGGTAAAGCCCCATTCTCACATTCACGATCTAGAACATGATCCGAACACGACCTGGCAGATGTAGTGCATACGACCAAAATCTATGTTTTGAGTACGATATTATGCAAATTTTCTTTATTTTTTGAGGTAGAGGACTCTTATTCGATTACCATTGGATATCCATAAGATGCCTATAAGTTTGACGACGATCGTCGCCGACTGATACACGACAGGTATTGGACAGTTATTGGACCTGAATATGTTTCTTCAAGATCAAATCCGCATTTAGTATGACCGTTATTCGATGTTCATAGGTAAACCCCGACTATTATACGATAGTTATACGATTACTATACGATGGGAGTACGTGGTGTACGTGCATAGGCGGATCCAGGGGGGGGGGGGGGGCGAGGGGGCACTGCCCCCCCCCCCCCTTGTTAAAAAATCTTGGGGCCTGGCCCCCCCCCCCTTAATTTCTGGCAACAAAAAAAATATGAAAGATATTATCAATAGCAGGGAATTTCAGGGTGACAAGGGACCTGATTGGCTGAAAACATTTCATCCCAGGGATGTACCTAATCCTTCCAGGTCTTATTGTAAAATTTGCCCATTGCCATTAATACAAACACTCGAGCATTTAATCACAAAAAAAATGGAAAAAGCGGTTTCCAAACTCGAGTCAGACAGACTGAATATGGCAGTGACAACAATTGAAATTTTGATTTCAAAGATAATTTCAAAGGCATCAGCTTCTCATGTGTATGTACATTTATGGACTATAACTTCGACTTCATAGTTACAAAAGCATACTTTGATTAGTTGGAAATTACTAATATAATCAACAAATATAATCAAAAGAAACATGATATTACAGATAAAAATAGTACTGTAAGATCATTATGTAACAATATGGGAATACCAGCTTTACATGTGTACTATGCCCCATGGGGAGTTCAATCTCAGAGTTGAAAGTCGCCGTTTTATACCCTTTAAACACTTTTAATATACTAAAGCAAATGGGCTGCCTGCATTGATCCTCAGTAGTTTTCTTCAATGACACATTTTAAAAATGAAATTTGTCATTAGATAAACTAGTGATCTAATTCTAAATTACCAATTTTGCTTGCAGGAATGCCCTGATAATACATCTCAGAGCATATATGCCCTCTGGCTTTTGAAAATGAATAACTGCAAACAAATTGGACCTAATTTTTTCAAAACTTTTGGGCATATATATATTTAGGGAAGCATTTACTGACCCTGCAAAGAGAATATTGGCCCCTTAAAAATCAGCTTTTTTACAACTTTTCTTTGTTCTATTTCACTTGAAAGTGTCCAAAAATGCACCTCAGAGCACCTAA
>OZ012691.1:30555474-30570474 GCA_963942565.1 Maea johnstoni
CGACCATTGTTCTTGTGGTCGTACATCAAAAGGAAGTTGCTAGGTCGAGATTCATGGCGGGTGACCACTACTCATGTGCAATCTTTTGCTTTGATATCCATGCTTAGGGGCCGGCCAAAGACACCACCTAGTGGTGATGATCTTGCTGTACTAGACTATCACCTTAAGCCAGACAGCCAGGCAGGCGGACAGGTAGTGCGCAGATTGAGCCTTACAGGTTACAGTCTATACTGGAGTACTGGGACATCGTCTCATGCTGCTGCTGCTACCACTGACACTACACAACCACACGTACTACTACACGGCGACAGTCTCACTGGCCCAATCAGTCAATCCCCAGAAAGCCACTGTATGGCATTACTGTAGCCTCGAGAACGACAGTATTGCTATGGGATACATATAGTTCGCTGGAATTACCATTGAATATACGCAGGAATGATCACTATGGAGGTAAGTCTTACAGGACCAGGTGAGCAGGTACGACTTAGTAGGTTCCTGTCTGTAGGTTGTTGTGACTCAAGCCTCAGTCATAAGGCACTAGTAGTGCATCGGTCACAGGTTACGGTGAATGCTGGCGGTGATAAAATCAACTCGCAGGTGCATGGCAGCGTTGCTATGAGATAGATCAATGAACGTACGATTGTGAAGAAACAAGAATACTAGAGGTAGGTTATAGCAAATGTGATATACTTCAGAACTGATTTAATAAGTCACATGGAGCAGCGGATCCAGGTTTAATCCTGTAATACTAGTACTACTAGCCACCTGTCTGGTAGCTGAGTCTACCTTACAATGTATATCGTCCATGGTCGTATGCACTGATTCGTTGATATGGCATTGCAAGTGTAAGTTGGCGTATTATTGTATTGGAGCATGTGTGACATGCTCTGTACCAGGTCTTAACCCTTCCAATGCTGAGGCTACTTATCCATAGAACGAGGACGCAATATCCTTGAGAACCATCTAAACCCTGTTATGTTGGTCACGGTATTCATTGGATGCCTCTCGCTGAATAATCTTAGATGATTACCCATATGCCAGGGTTTCAGTCATTTTAAGGTTTCTGCAACATGTTTTATTGCCCAAATTAACCACCACCAGCATGAGAGTTAATGTATATATACTAGTATTGGCTGTTAGGGTATGGATCCCGGGGTAGGGTCAGTACTATACAGCGTATGCTGGTGATAGCTAAATAATCCAATAACACACTTTAATAGACAGTGTTGTTTCCATATCTAAAGCAGCCATGGGATTAAGAATGTAGTATTAACACTGTGCGCTGAACACCCACTCGATGTGTTTAGCTAAAACGGGCGTTCAACCTTCGGTGAATCATATGTAGACAATGTCCGGTGAGCCTTAGGAAAGTACCTGAAAGATAGAGGTTTACACCCTCAAGATGTTGACATTGACTTGTTTGAAATATCACAAACATGTGCCTGATAGTTAGTGGCTGTGACTGGGAATGCACGACGACCGAGATAGGGACACACCCCGGAGTTCAGCAGCGACTACACGGGGTCAGCAAGTGCTTTGTCCATGAAATGCAAAAAGAAAGTATGTATGAACTCCTCCTTAGTGCGTAAGTAACTTATTCAGTGTCCAGTCCGCTTATATCAATAGTGGGTTCAGCTACCTAGTATGTAGGGAAATGTCATCCATTGAAATACCTAGCCCAGTAACCCCCGCCCCTACCACCCCTCATCGACACCTACCTGTAGCTCTTGAGTGTGGAATGCCCATAATACTGGTATATAAACAGGGCAACATCAGGGCAACATATATATATATATATATATATATATATATATATATATATATATATATATATATATATATATATATATATATATATATATATATATATGTATATATGTATATATATAATATGTGTGTATATATATATATATATATATATATATATATATATTATATATATATATATATATATATATATATATATATATATATATATATATATATATATATACACACACACACATATTATATATATATATATATATATATATATATATATAATATATATATATATATATATATATATATATATATAATATATATATATATATATATATATATATATATATATATATATATATATATACATGTATATATATATATATATATATACAGACATATATATATATATATATATGTATATATATAATATATATATATATTTATATATATATATATATATATATATATATATATATATATATATATATATTTATATATATATGTATATATATATATATAGAGAGAGAGAGAGAGAGAGAGAGAGAGAGAGAGAGAGAGAGAGAGAGAGAGAGAGAGAGAGAGAGAGAGAGAGGCTTGGCGATACCCCTAAACCTTCATATGTACCCCTGTCAGGTGGTTCAGACTGCTGTACGGGTTTACCATGATAAGTTCATGTCCTGTTAGGCCACATATAATAGAGAGAGATGCATGACTACTACTGTTTGAAGCAGAGTGTTTACCTTGGCACACCGTGGCCAGGCAGTCCACGCTGTGTTTGCTGTTCACATTTTATTCTATAGCGTCATAACAATGCAGCATTGCGCCTCAAGATGCCGCAACTTTAACCCCCAGTCCCCCTAATTAACCAGAGATAGGCATTATCTGTCACCTATCCTCCCTGCCGTAGAGCACCAACACACAGAGTTCTCCTGAATAGATCGTCTAGATCTCTTATTCATCAAACAAAATCGTGATTTGGGACGCTAGTCTGTTGATAGACGAACTTCGTCATTAGCGGTTAGGATAAACAAAGAACAACACGGGAAATTTCTGATCTCCAATCCACACTCCGGTTTTATTATTTTATCATAAAATCGTGGAAAGAAATTATGAATTTATTCTATAATATATCAAGGCGAGGTATTAAAGGAAAATTCCTTCTGATATTAGGAGACAAAAATCGGGAGCATTGAAACAACTCTCCAGATTCGAATTACTTCCATGTTTGCCATCTAACCAAGGGCCTGTGAGCTGCGGCAGAACGAATGGATGAGATTTGGAGGATGCACAAAATTTCCTACTACTACTCCCAGTTGCAAGTGATATTGCTTTAACTTTTAAACATTATGGATATTTGATACGTGGGAAAATGCACATAAGATGCTAGATGCTCAAAGCGTAAGCAGACTTTTTGCAGGACAATATATTGAAGGTATGCCATTGATGTGTGAACTGCCCCCTGAGTGAGAATACAGTGCTTTGTGTTTGATAGCTCCAGAGCTGCCTCAACAAGCAGTCAAGTAATACATAAGAGTATACAGATATGTTATCCAATTATGACACATCACAAAAGCCGCTTGGAATATGAACAGTGAACGAGACTTAAATATAATGGACTTCTGAGAAGCGACCGTTTTTCAGCACATCAGAGCAAAATCGGGACTAGTCATTAGTTGGTGGCGAAGGAAATCTGAATATAAGGAAAACACTGCCGACTAACGCCCTCCCCCCCAACCCAGAATTGTCTACTTTCTCTAGGTCCTGAAGTGTGATTCTAAATTAAATCGTAGTTTTGCGTGGCAAGGCGCAGAAAGCAATCTAGTTGCCGTGCGCTGTACTGCTCATCAATGGAGGTAGCCCCTGTGACGAGTAAGAAAGTTTGACGATCAGCTTTAAAATTTACTGATATGGGCCAAATTTCACAGATCAATCCGCCGACCACGAGAAGGTGTAGACCATGTCCTAAGATGCAATAGATATTAACGAATGCTGCCTTTTGTCATAAAGGGCATCGTTAGCCTTGAGAGTAACCCCCATTCAAAAAATGATTTGGGTCCCTTGGGTTCTTGGGGTTCATGTCCGGTTCTGCGATTGAAATATGGAGAGTGTGTACCTTAACACTCCCTGGCCGGAAAATGTAGGCTTTAAAACTAGATGACAACAAGTGAAGCGAACCTCCCCCCAATGCAAATGTCATTCTACCACTATGAAGAATAGATGCAATCATATCTGCTTTAAGACACCGATAAGAGGGAATAATGAGTATCTAAGTAACGGGTAACTGGTGCATGTATTGTATTTATTACCTAGCGGAAGTTATTGGCTGGTCTTTTCTTTCTGGTGGTCTTCACTATAATAGCGATTACCATTATGTAACAATATCAGCTTTACAGTTTAGCACAAACTGATTTTTGTATGAGTTACTTTTCTTTTCGTTATGGGATACCTACATGTAATAGTATTCCTTTTGAATTTGATTTTAAGTTAAACAGTTTACCTGATTATTATATTTATGTTCTATGTTACGTTTTCGTAAAATTTTCCGTACACAGTATGATTTTTGTAAATGAATGTATTACAAGCAAATAAACATACTACTACTACTACTACTACTACTACTACTACTACTACTACTACTACTACTACCACTACTACTACTACTACTACTACTACTACTACTACTACTACAGGTGAAATATAATACATTTGTCAGATCGGGAGGTTTTACATTGGTCTTTAAAACAATGTGGTTCATCGATTATGTAATGAAACTTAAAGGGGCCCTAAAGGCTCATAAACATATCAGCTTATATGAAAGTTATACACTTCAAGAACAGGATGCTACCATTCTTTTTCTCTCAGTGATCCCGTGAGGGGAGATTTTTGCGTATTGTCATCCTCCTAGACAGCCTCTGCCAGCCACTGGGTGCGGCCATGTTTTTCAAGTGCTATCAGCTGTGACACAATCGGGTGGCAGGGATCACATCCTGTCTCCAAGCTACCTCTGGGCAGTGTATCTAACAGCAGTGCTCCTGACAAGAGCTCTCTGCACAAGTTGCATAAAAACGTATATATCAAACAAGAAAATGGTGAAATCATGTGCAGCAATTGGCTGTAAAAAAAGACACGGTAGTGGAGAAAGCTTTCATAGATTTCCTAGTAGTAAATTTAGACAAAAACAGTGGTTAGCACCCATGAAACTTTTAAACCCACCTGTCCTGAAGTATGCATATGTATGTTCAGACCACTTCACTGACGAGGATTATGTCAGGAATCACACACTGCAGTCAAAATTACTTCAGAGTACAGTTAACAAGGTTCTGAAGAGGGATGCTTTTTTAGAAGGTTTGGGTACTTGTGAAATAGGTGTGCATAATCTCTCACACTTCTTCAAAAAAAGAAACAGTCACAATTGATACACCTTTTATCATGCTCCATGCGACTCCTATTGCATCCTGTCTTACTTTCTTCAAGGATATAATATCTGGTAACCAATTTTCATAAATCTCTTATTTCAAGCAGAAGTGATCTTGCAATTTATCAATTTCGGGATTTATTTACTTTATTGGTATACATTTACTAGTCTCAACATGATTTACCTTCATTCAGTTGCTCAACGAATATAAGCACAGGTGTATGCATTAAATGTTTAATATTAAGCCAGCATGAGAAGGGTAAATATCATTCCCTAACTTACAAAATTGAAACAGCTAAGGTTATAGTCAGTCATGACCCCATTTTCACTGGGAAGAAATACATTTCTAAATAGTACTGCAATATAGAGGAAGGTTGAAATCAAAATATCTCAAATTGCAAATGACCCTTTCTTTTATTTATGATAGAATAAATGACATTTTCATTTACTCATTACCAACCTTCTCTTAATGACTTATGATTAATAATCATACTCTTCATTATTATGATCTGATGTACAGACTTTAGCAACCCTAACAGCTAACTTTCAGGGTGAATGGCAATTTTCATAGGTACCTCAACATGGTCTTTATTAATCCACTGAGAATAGACTGCGCAGGATTTTGTTAGTTGTGTTACAACTGAGGTTTTGTCTTATGTCTAGGTCCCTAGGGTAATAACAAAAGTAAGTAAAGGAAAGGGACACACAGGGTAATTGACCTTGTCCAATTGGCATTACACATCTAGACCCCATGGGACACAAGGTAGTAAACACAGGAAGTGACTAGCAGTACTGGGAACAGCAATCATCTTCATTTCCTTTAGTAATTGTGTACATATGCATGAAGATTATAGAAAAGAAATGTCAAGAATACCTTTGGAAGGGGCCTGATAATTTAAAGAAGGAAAGAAGTCTGACAGGTGCACCACAACATGCTATTTAAGCGCCAGCCCTCTGTTTCCACATCTTGACCATCAAATTCATCAACACCTTGAACTATGTCCATATAATCCACCTGATCACCTTCAGCCACTTTTGGTTCAAAGTCGTAGGGATTTGCATACCTAAACATCTTGAATGTGCTTCAGAGCAGTGAAATATCTACCTCCTAGACAGAGCTACTGGCTTTATCTAATACACCCACTAAGCTGCTTGCCACCCATTTACATAGACTACAGCAGCATGAGTTGACTCAGATCCAAGATGGCGGCTGCCCTGCCTCAGTAGAGGTGCTATTCACTAATTGCAATTTGAGATGTCTCTTCGTGTGGAGCTCTAGGGCTTCTCTGTTTATGACAGATGTTGAGCTATGTTCATGAACTTTCATATAAACCTATGATGTGTTTTTCCCCAAGTTCCCCTTTAATATCAGCAGTCACATTCCAGGATCTCTAAATCAAACTAAAACAATAGCAACTTCTATGTTTTTATTTATCACGTACATGCATGTGGATCATGTAAACATGCGGGTAGCTGCAACATGTCTGGGGTACAGGAAAACACAAAGAGAACAGCATTCTTGTTGTAATTCGACTCTTGTAGATAAATGAAATGAAGCATATAACTTGTTCATTGCATTCCCCATGTTTACGGAAATCCTATATCAATTTAGTGTGGCTAGGTGCATAACACCAGCAACGACAGTAGTAGTAGTAGTAGTAGTAGTAGTAGTAGTAGTAGTAGTAGTAGTAGTAGTAGTAGAAGAAGAAGAATTAGCAGCAGCAGTAGTAGCAGCATCATCAGCAGCAGAAGCAGCAGCAGTAGTAGTAGTAGTAGTAGTAGTAGTAGTAGTAGTAGTAGTAGTAGTAGTAGTAGAAGTAGCAGCAGCAGTAATAGCAGCAGTAGTAGCAGCAGCAGTAATAGCAGCAGAAGCAGCAGCAGTATTAGTAGTAGTAGTAGTAGCAGCAGCAGAAGCAGAAGCAGAAGCAAAACAGCAGCAGCAACCCAACAGTAGTAGTAGTAGTAGTAGTAGTAGTAGTAGTAGAAGAAGAAGTAGAAGTAGCAGCAGCAGTAATAGCAGCAGTAGTATCATCAGCAGCAGCAGAAGCAGCAGCAGCAGCAGTAGTAGTAGTAGTAGTAGTAGTAGTAGTAGTAGTAGTAGTAGTAGTAGCAGCAGCAGCAGAAGCAGAAGCAAAACAGCAGCAGCAACCCAACAGTAGTAGTAGTAGTAGTAGTAGTAGTAGTAGTAGTAGTAGTAGTAGTAGTAGTAGTAGTAGTAGTAGCAGCAGCAGCAGAAGCAGAAGCAAAACAGCAGCAGCAACCCAACAGTAGTAGTAGTAGTAGTAGTAGTAGTAGTAGTAGTAGTAGTAGTAGTAGTAGTAGCAGCAGCAGCAGAAGCAGAAGCAGAAGCAAAACAGCAGCAGCAACCCAACAGTAGTAGTAGTAGTAGTAGTAGTAGTAGTAGTAGTAGTAGTAGTAGTAGTAGTAGTAGTAGTAGTAGCAGCAGCAGCAGCAAGAGCAGTAGTAGTAAGGAGGATAATGTTGCATATATTAGTATTCAGTTTCGTGTTGTCATGTTGTCAGTACAAAATCGCGATATCTAGGCCATAAGTTTAGCATCCGCTCAGTCACCTATGTAGCAGGTGAAATAAATGAGCTAGTCTAATTCCAAATGAATGGCATATAGTATTACCTATCATAGGTGAGAGACAGCTCCATGCCGCAGAACTGGTTAGACAGCATTGTGTTTTCCTTTGTTCTTTTTATGAGCATAAAACACACAATCGCTGTTACCTGCCGCCATACGATTTATGTGGAAACACAGTTTACCCACGTTTCCCACTTCACTAAATAGTTTATCTATCTACACGTACCTTCCTCATCTTAACTTATCTAGTAGAAAGAAACATTAGTTATAGAATTTCCTCCGTCCTAAACGATCCAGCAACATGAACACCATCAATTCACGCCCTTTCCACATCTTAACTTATTTAGTCGAACAAAACATTCGTTATTAACGTTTTCCCATCCTGTATGATCCAGCATCATAAACACCACCAGCTTTACACATCTTGATTGATTCAGAGAACATCTGTATGCCGACCTACCCCAGCTTAAATGGTTCATTACATAACACTTGGGTATACGCACTTCCCTGTTTAACTTATGTATTAGCATACAGTAACTGTATTCACAACTTCTCCATTCTACTGTATAAACATATAAAACATCCCTTAAACATAAATTTCTCATCTTCCTCGTAAATATCAAATACCTGGGCAATTTACAGCGGTATATTCCGATCCTCGAGCTGGTAGCCCCATTACTATAGGCACAGGTCCAGGTTGTGTCGTGAATCCAGCCCCTGTGCAGGGGGTCGGGTGAGCCACGACTACAAAGCTTTACCCAATGCATTAGACCTTTTTATCGTGTGGAAATCCGCAGCAAGGACCATTTGTCTATTATATGACGGCATTACAATGCGGCCTAACAATCAGAAAGGTGAATATACTAGTAAGAGATGTCCGCATGACTATAAATGGCCGGGTAACAAGGTTGATATACTAGTAACTATTCTGGACAGATAATAAAGCGCATGCGTGGGTTAGCTAGAGAGAATGAAACACGTATCAGTGAAAAGACTGGGGTCTTTGATTAAGACGATATATTCATAGACCAATGCACATTGATAATCTCTCCCTTCTATATAGCTTTTAATTGATACTCGGGTTTAGAGAATCCCTAAACATTTCGTAGTGATTCCAAGATACTACCTGTGATCACGATTTCATATTATTCTCCCAGATACCATAGACAAATCATATAATAAGGAATAAACTTAAATACATGAAGGAAAGATATTGGCTGAATTATGTTTACCATTTCGTTATAAGATACGAAACGACGTCTCTGTGTGAAAATTAGTAGCAAAATAATGAAGTATGTTTGGGCCGCCGGCGGTATGGAAGGTTTAAGCATACCACTGACAGGAAATGGCAGTTGCGAACATGCAGCCTTCCTACTACCAATAACCTTAGATGACCAAACACAAGTGGATTCGAAACCAGCCGGTCAACCTGAACATGCTAGCCTCAACCAGTGCCGCTAGTTGGTGCTCTGACGCCCCCAGCAGGTGGTGGAGATAAGGTTTCTCTGTAATGTAATCGAAGCGAGAGCCCTGATTGGTCTTTGTTCCCAAGTGACATCGCGCTGATGCTTTATCTGGTACTCCTGGCATGAGTCCACCATGTAACTATAGGGCATATAGTAATTGGTCTCTCGCTACATATCCATTCTATTCTTCATCCAGGCAATAACCTGAGAGTTTCCTGATTGGCGAACTTCCTCTCCTGTCAAGCACCTTACAGAGAGTCCGTTGAGGAAAACAAACGACTTGTCTCAAATCGAAATAGCATTCCTGTTGCGTGTTTCCGGTCTAGTGATTAATTAGCAGTATGTACAGGAAGCTTTGTTACAATGAATATGTGAGTGAGTGTTTCCGGTATATTTAACTACTTCCACGGATCGCGTCATTCCTAACACATTTCTACTCAGCTTTCATTTTAGGACATTTCACCTGTATGTGTGATACTCTTTTATCGTGACAAAGGAATAAAGGTCGTATTAACAATTTATTTGAAGAAGAGTTTGGTTTCTCTTTCTCTTTGTTCTGATGGAAGCTTTGAGCAGAGAAATATTAGTAGTTATTGTGGTGTTCTTACACCTGTAGACGTCTGACTCCGATTTTTAACTGCAAATAATCATATGTACTGTTAATAACAGAACAGATGATATACTACTGCTACTACTACTACTACTACTACTACTACTACTACTACTACAACAAATAATAATAATAATAATAATAATAATAATAATAATAATAATAATAATAATAATAACAATAATAATAATAATAATAATAATAATAATAATAATAATAATAATAATAATATTAATAATAATAATAATAATAATAATGATAATAATAATAATAATAATAATTATGATACATTTCCTTTTCCGTTCCATGAGCAGGGCGTTGTTGTTTCTTGTATACCTGTATAGTAGCTGCCCTGGTGCCGCTGTTCCCACGCCGAGCTGTAGCAGTGGGCGGGGCTGGGTCAGGTGGCGCATATACTAGAAAACATGTCGATATCACAGCGAAATCTCATCCGAAATCGATAACAACTACTCCACTAAAGAATTAGAACAGCTTTGTTGACTTATTGCAAGCTTTCGAGTCTGTTAGGCGAATTAAATAATGATTTATAGGCAGGGACTGACTGACCCATTTAGTATTGAAATGATTTTATTTTTACCCACCAAGTACTGATATGAATTTTCCCTAGCAGTGGATGAAATTCCTCATTTATTTTTTCTATTTCTAATTTTCTCCTATATATGAGTTTATTATATATTCCAAACCAATTTAAACCCATTCTATCTAGACCTGTGCGTTTGGATTGGCTACCCCAGAATGATTTTAGAACCGCTCAAAGGAAAATGAAAAATCTGTGTTCTTCTTATAGATAAATTTCATGTCCGAATAGAAGATACACACAGAATCTAGTATACATGTATATGCAGCTATAAACATGGAAGGGTTAAGATAGTATGTCTTTGATTGGAATAGTTATTAAATGTATACGCCGTACGTGACAAGAAATGTACATAATTAATAACCCTGCATTCATCCACGGGGAAATGTGGTGAAAGTAATTGATTTTGTATGGGATGGAAGAGAAAAACAATGGGTTTTTATTGATCCCAAAACACACGTGGAAACTGGAGTAGCATTCCACAGTACTACCATGAACCCAACTAGACTCTCCCGGGCTATCATACACGGGGACCAAGGTCTAAGCCAATATTTGGAAACAGGGTGTCCAAATAGAGGTTTCATAGACTTTTGCGTGTCCAAAGTGTGATACAAAGTACATACTACTAATAAAATAAACCCTATATAGTTACAGATATTGCTTTTTTTAGGCCAGTAACTGCTTTGTGTGTCTCATAAAAGTGACACTACAGCTTCTACATCTTCTATCTTCTAAGAAAAGTCATCATCAGCTAATTTTGACAAACTGTCAAAAAACAGTGTTCTGTGTGTCCAAATGACACGCTGGACGCATAGGCGGCTAAGCCCCTGACGGGGGCGGGTTTCAGCAGAAGGAATGGGGTTTTACGTCTCTTTCAACAGCTTAGGTCATATCGCGACGAGGTAGAAAGTCTGAACCAGGAAGAATTCCTCTTTTCTTCACGGATAATTCCATGGAGTCTTTCACTTGCAGAGGGGCTACCGACAGCCCTCCACAACGCCGCACAATTTACATAGCTAACGTATGTTTACCGGCGGATCTCCGGATTTCGGCAGACTATGTTGTTTATAGCCGTAGGAGAAAGACAATTTAAGGAAAATAGAGCACGCAGAACAATTTCATTAGAATGCAATAAATGAACCTCTTTTAGATAAGATTTTGAGTTTATACTTTATTTCAAAAATGTAAAGGATATTTCAAAAAGTATCAGGACATACGGACGATAAGTTCGTGAAATCTCCACATGGTTAGATTTTAAGATAAAAACATACATAAATCACCCTACTAAGGATGGTAGGTTTTCACATAGATATGATACAATAGCTATCTGAATTGAACTATACTCGACTAGGGGTATTGACCAGCAACAGCCCGTATTGTTGTTTTACACATGTGGCTTTGTACTGGAGGCCGGGCCCAAGGATTCCGATACATAGCAACACTGACAATTAACGTCCAATAATCACGCAGCGTGTTATAACACCTGAACACGCGGAGCACTGGCTCGCAGCTCGATCTAGCTACAGTGCAGTAGGCTTGGCAATTACTTGCTTCTCTTTGGTGATAAGCACTGATATAGGTTGAAGCAGGTGGGTAGATAGCACTATAGGTAGGTCAGGAAGTAGTATTGGTAAGCAACATTGGTATAATACTGATATAGTTATATGTAAATAATTACATATATACAATGAGAATCCCTAGCTTTTTTTACTGAAAATGTGGACGTAAGCTTTATTAGTTTGCATGTATATGATAATATATAGGTTATATATAGTTTACACGCACACACACACACACACACACATACATATATATATATATATATATATATATATATATATATATATATATATATATATATATATATATATATATATATATATATATATATAAATATACACACATACACACACACATATATACATGTATATATATATATATATATATATATATATATATATGTATATATATATATATATATATATATATATATATATATATATATATATATATATATATATATATATATATATATATATATATATATATATATATATATATAAATATATAGGTATGTATGTATGTAGATGCATGCACGTACGTACTTATGTACGTACTTATGTACGTACGTACGTACGTACGTATGTATATTTAAAACGTATGGCATCGGTTACATGGTAGTAATTAGTTGGCTAGCTAGTTGGCTGATTGGTGAATTGGATAGGTTGGTAGGTGGGCAGATAGGTAGCCAGGCAGGCAGCTAAGCATGTAGGTGTGTTGATAGGTAGGTCCGCTGGACAGGATGGTAGGTAGGTAGAGATGACAGGTAGTTTATCTAGTGTATGTAGAAGGCTAGAGGTGGCAGCACCAGTGACATAAAGACATTACATTCTAGTTCCCTCTGAATATCCGTCAGGGTTAAGGTTCAACTCTCAAGACGTATATGTTACTTTATATCAATAGCAAGCTATATAATTAACCATTAAATTAAGCTATCCGAATTAATGAGCTCATGCTTAAACCCATGGATAAATATACCTTTCTACAAGGGCTGCTTATTTCGTTGATACCTATCGATAGATGTTTACCAACCACGATTCCACTTTCAACTTTCCCTCAGTTTGATATCGACTATGTGCTTAACACCCAAGTTACAGTCAACAGTGTACCGGCATCTAGACAAGACATTCTAACTTAAGACAATAGCACTCAGGCTGTGCGTGAATAAGGTAGTTATCAATTATTCAGCGGTCGCTGAAACCAGTGCAATGTTTACCTGTGTCACCGGGCGAGGTGTGATAAACTGAGCGATCGATACCTGAGTCTTACTACCAATATTCCTACACTATGTCAGTTCTCTCGCTCGCGTGCTGTGGACAGTTCAAGACCACTCGATATAAACCGTGGGCCTGCCTGTTTTCAGTTTATAGAGCGACGAGACAGCTGAGACATCTATCGACCATTTACGAAACTAATTACAACGCTCAATCACGTACAGTATTTGAATAGACTGACGGTGAACAGTGTGAACATGTCGATGGAAATTGTACTTAGAGGAAATATTTTTAATCCTGTGTTTCTTCTTAGTGGGTCTTCACCTTATTTTGATCAGATGAGTACTTGAAGGGCTATCCGTGTGCAAAATTTGGCCCTTTTGCCAAAAGATTAACGATTTTTTTTTCACAATGAAGATGAAAAAAGAAATTCTTCGACAAATTTGTATGACTAAACAGGTATAATGTAGTTTGATGAAATACTGAACGAATGTCGATCCTCTGAAAGAAGTGCATGATTTTCTCCTTTTTGGTTCTGGTAGCGCATACAACGTATATCATGCACGGTTGTAAACTGGTGGTCAGTGTCCGCATCCGTCCTCAGCAGGTGAAGATGCAAGTGAAATAACGCTACAATCGTTCCGAAGTCTTGGAAACAATCTCATTTGAATATCTAGCCGATACCTACTGGGGCCTCTATTTATTGCAATTGAACTTTATTCGGGGAGTTGATGGTTAATAGCAATTGATATCGCTCAAACTGTGAATTTCGTTCACGAAGGGTACTTCGTTGAACATATTGCATTTAATATCAGACCAGTGAGGTAGTGTCATTACGCGTTTTATGGATCGTCATGCTCCGGGGACATTTCAGTTTGGTACTTGGAAAGCACATGTCAGAGATAGAGTCTACTTCCACTCTTCTCCCACATAGAACAGAGATATCTTTCGAAAAGCACTCGCAGTTCCCAGTTGCTCCGTTCCTGGGCCATTTGTGAGTCCATGGCACCCACTAGAATATACTAAGCAGGTGAGAGAGAAAGTGTCTAAACGTATTTCTCTATTGAGATTATCTGAACACGTGTAGTATCAACCCGACCGGACCGGATTTCTAGGACTCTTTCTGAGAAGATTCAGACGTTGCCATATATAGGCATAGCGGTGATGGCAGCAGTGTAAGGTAAGAGGAAGAGAAACAATATGCAGTCACGATGGCGAGTTAGTTGTCGCTGTTCACACTCGAAGTTTCTCTAGAAAGTATCGTCTGCTACTCTCATAATTTTAGAAATAACTTTGCAATAAAGCAAAAGTTCACAAATTATTTGAAGGAGAGTTGTTGTTAGGCTTATGATCAACATTTCTCCTTCAAATGTTTTCCAGAAAATGCCTTTGTAAGTAAAATATTTCCAAAATTGCCAGGCTTGTTTTGGCCGCCCTGAGTGTGAATGGGTTAATATTGGAGTAGGTAGCTCTACATTCATTTGAATCCACGAGTCAGTTGGTAATGTAGTAGATGCAGCGCCATATTCATTCGAAATCAGAATCATTGGTTCCTATCTTAGATGAACAGACACAGCGATCGACATTTCAGGTTCCTTTCGATGTTTGCGGGGTATTGGGATTCTAACGCTCCCGTGTCAAATCATACATCTCTAAGTGATTTGATTTGAACTATTTGATGTACACACCAATTAGAATAGATTATCGGATTTGATGAGAGAGCTATCACAGTGCAGGGAATAAACGCACCTAGCACCGGCTATAGAGCTAGACGAATGCAGTTTGA
>OZ012691.1:30575474-30591434 GCA_963942565.1 Maea johnstoni
CAAGAGGTCAAAGGTCAGATATTACGAGGTCAAGGCCAAGGGAAGGTTTATGGCAGTGCATTGGATGTGTCGGTCTCTCCACCATCTGGCTCAGATATTAAACCTAGCCTGGTGTATGAATATATGCATGTGATTAACCAGTTGGACCAAGAGCTGGAGAGAAATGATCAGCCAATCGGAGGGCTTTATTCACAGGCTGGGGATGGACAGGGTGTGATTAGTGGTGGTAGACAGCTTGCAGTGTCCGCAGCATCCTCAGAGTGGCCGAATCCTGGTCAGACTGGTCAAGGATATTTTCCGTCGTCCGGGGAGGCCCAGCACTCAAACTCCTTGCCCGCGGGATTCAGCAGAACCAGAAAGCTGGGGCAAGGGTACAGCCTGCTGTCGGCCGGGGGGCGCCCCCTAGGTCTGACAGAGGGGAGGGATGAGAGGGGTTACCCCTACCGTGGTTCGGCGGAATCCCCGCCCTCCCCTCCCCATGGCAGGGGTGCACCCTTGGGATACCCGGATTTGGGTGACACCCCCGGCAGACCTGGGGTGCAAGGGTATCCCCATGAGCGAGAGGGGAACTACGGCCCTCAGGGTCCATATTCGCAACGATCAGAAGGACTACGACGATCGTACATGGACAATTCAGACCGTGACAGGGACAGGGTGGTGCGGAGCTTGTATGACCTTCGAAGTGAGGGTGTCGAAGATTCTCCACCAAAACCCTTTAACTATCGAGGAGGATTTTCCCGCCAAAATTCACCGGGATATCGACCACATAGTTACATGCCAGATTCACCCCCTAGGAGTCAGGGAGGGGCCAATTTCGAACCATACGACCGTCCCTCCAGCAGGGAATTTCCAGATTACGACCATGCAGGGGGGCTACGGGCGGACTACGACAGTCCGCCGCTTAACCACAGTCAATTTGAGTCTCGTCAGGGGCGAGATTTCGAATCTCCGAGACATTCAGCATCGCGACCAGTTGCCAAAGTCCCTCCTCACAAAATATCCGGCGTAAAAGTCTTACCAACAATCCCTAACCTTGCTTCCAAGCCAACCAACAACCCTAGTTCAGGAACCCGCCCAGGTTCCGGGTTCTACGATGATCACGTGACCAAAACGCCCGGATATTACCATGAGTACGAAGGTGAGAAACGAAGTGGGCACAAATATGAAAACAATTGGCAATTAGCCTCCCAGAAACGTGGCCAGAACTATGATTATAGTCAGGAAAACTCGCCGGCAGACAACGCCATGAGTGAGAAACTGTTATTGAGTAAGAAAAAGGATGCTGAGATTGCATCCGTGTTATCCAGTATGGCTATAGAGTACAGCCCATCACCCAAACCCGCGGGACGAAATAACTTTGAACAGTCATTAGGATATTTTCCATGATCCATATGCACTAGGAATTATTTTTTCTATTGTGTGACACTTATTGCAGTCGGTGTATCACCCAGAGAATGCTTTAGACAGTTCTGGGCCAAATCTTGCAGTTAAATATATAAGCCAGATACTGGCCTTGTAGTTTTATACGCACTTATGACACGTTGTGATCATAGCAGATTTGAAAACTTTTAATCGCGTTGAATTGGCAATCTAAGGGTGATAAAAATGTTAAAGGTCAGTCCGCGAGAAGATAACTACCTAACGGTTTAATTTATTTTTGGGATAGAATGATCAGTCAGTTGACCTGATATATTAAAAAAAATGTTAATGCCTTGTCATATATGCGAATATATTTTCAACAGAACTTTTACTCCTAGCAGTTTACAATAATGTTCCATAATTATGCTCCTTGAATATACGCATTCACTTTAATATCTTCACCTAACATGTCCTCATATTTGCGCTGTCATTGTGAATACGTTTGTGCGATGACTAATTAGGCAAAATATTGTACACCTAAATGCAATAAGCTTATGGTTTTGATATAAGAATCTCTGTGATATGTATCTATGTTTTATGTATATATATATATATATATATATATATATATATATTTATATATATATATATATATATATATATATATATATATATATATATATATATATATATATATATATATATATATATATATATATATATATATACACACACATAATTAATGATACATATATATATATATATATATATATATATATATATATATATATATATATATATATATATATATATATATATATATATATATATATATATATATATATATATATATATATATATATATATATATATATATATATATATATACATATGTGTATATAATGTATATGCACGTGCATACCTACATACCTAGATAATTGCATGTTATCGTGTTCTTTTTCTCAAGGCCGGCCAAAATAAAGAGAAAGTAAGAGGCATGACATATAAATTTGGTGAAAACACTGTATTCGCCACATGGTGAATATACTATATATATATATATATATATATATATATATATATATATATATATATATATATATATATATATATATATATATATATATATATATATATATGCTTGTACACACTGTAAACGATATGGCTGCAAGTTTCACATCGCAATATATTAATGTCCGATAGAGAACCAAACATGGTATTATGAAATGGATACACTTGCAACTTTTCACAAATAAATATCATTAAACCTTCCACTCGAAAGGTCTGTGTAGTTACTAATATCAACCCAGTAGTTACCCCCTCAAAGGAATGCCCCTAAATGTGAGTGCAAAGACGTGGCAATTATATATAGCATAAGCTTGCCTGTGTGGGACACAGAACATGGAATTGAGTAGCAACTACTGAGTTGTTCTTTGATGTCCTGATGATAGTCTCACATGCTCTGACATTAAGAAAGCTCTTTTTACAAACGATCCTCACCAGAGAATTGCAAATCGTCTCCCCTCCCGTCTACACAGCACTATGCACGTCCATGTATTTACACATGTTTGCATGCATGTATGCATGGCCGCTCGCGTGTGTCTATGTTTGTTTATATGTTTGTATGTATGTTATACTATATATTTATATGCATGCATGTATGTATGTATGTATGTGTGTATATGGTTATGTATGTATGTATGTTAGTACGTATGTACGTGTTTATATATATGTATGTATGTATATAAATGTATGTATGTTTGTATGTATGTTTGTATGTATTTTGCATGGTATGATATCCACGTGTGTGCAATGATTCTAAAAAGAAAAGTAAGCTGACCTCTGACTAGGATTTCTGAGCTTGAGGTTGGTCGTACAACATGGTATGCCAGATTTGCCGCAATGTAACATATGTTCTTCATGGCTGGCCAGAGCTGATACATTTAGCAGCAGGGGTCATTCACCACGGCTTTCCCATAAGCCGTATATGTGTGTGTGTGTGTGTGTGTGTGTGTGTGCGTATGTATGTATGTATACATGCCTGTATGTATGTTTATTGACTATAATCATAGGATTACAAAATCATATTCATACTGTATTAAACAGAAACATACCCTAACAGAAAAAATACAATGTATGTATGTATGTATGTATTATGTATGTATGTATGTGTGGAGGTAACTAAGTGTGTATGAATGGAATACTATGTGTGTTTGCATGTATGCTTATTATATCTCGCGTGAAGATTGCAAGCCGCGAGTGATTGGCTAACTGAGGTTCCCCATTCCATGCTGCTTTGCTCAGGAGGCAATGTGCCACGCCTGCGGTCCATATTCTCCAACTTCTCAAGAAAAATTACCTCCCGATGCTGGTGACGCCTAGCGGTAAAAGTGCTAGTTATCAGTCATCTGTGACATTGACCTTATCCAAAACAGCAGACAGTCTATTCCCACGCAAAATGGTTTGACACGGTCAGAGAGAACTTTAATATTCAACTATTGTGGGCTATGTTCCGTATAATAAAACAAATACCACATCACAAGCGTGATATCCATTCCATCAGGTCACCCCCACTGAGATGTCATATTTGTATAGTGTGTAACATTTATGAAAAGAAGATAATCATGCATGTTTGTTTGTTTGTATGTATGTATGTATGTATGTAAATATGTATGTAAGTATGTATTTATATGTGTGTATTTATTTTTCGTGGTATAACATCCATGTATGCGTAATGTCTCTGGAAAGGAAGGGAATCCCACCTCTAACTAGAGTTTTTGAGCTTGAGTTGGATCGTACAGCCTATGCTGTCTCTCATGGTATGCCAGATTTGCGGCAATGTAACATATGTTATTCATGGCTGGCCAGAGGTGATGTATTTAGCAGTAGGTCATTCACCACGGCTTTCCCATATTATTAAAGCTTATATAATACACGCCTAGAGGCACGTGAAATTGCCTATGATTTTCGTTTGAGGTGGAGACCTTCCTCAATTTACGCCATCATTATTTGCTGGCTATCAAGATTGACCTTTTGCGACAGAAAAAATGTGATAATAGATAAGTTTGAACTTTGAATTTATTTATACTATCATAGACATAACAGGTGTCTAGGTATCCGTCATGCCACACTGCTTAGTGTCAAACATAATGTCCCTCATTCGACCTCCTTTTGTTCGAGACACTGTAAATCTCTTAAGTATAGCGGGAACATTACAATAGCGATAATAGCGCTCTGCCCATATGCGCTATTGTAAAATCCCCGTTTTTATCAAATTAATAAATGAACCTGCTGCTGCTGCTGTTCCCGTTCACCGCTATCCAGGGATATACCGTAATTGCGCTATATAATGTTTCGCCATATCTAAGTGATTTACAGTAACTGAGTCCAAACAAATCCCCTATAGTGAGTGCCAGACGAAACATTACGAAGTGTGTCTCTAAAGAGTGTGTCTCTAATGTTGTGCAGATATGCAAACATTGGCTTCACCAATTCATCATCCAAGAGATATTTTTGCTGCAGCACACTTGTGTTGTCGTTACTCAATCTCGAATGGAGGAAGTTCTTCGTATAGTGCTTGTTTTCGTAGATAAAGCACCTATTTTATTCCACACGTTCGCGTCGTTCCTGTTGAAATAAGCAAATTAGTTTAATATACTACTAAAAGATGGCAGCACCTGTGGGTCATGGTACAGCGCAACTACTTGTAGAAAGTTCCCTCATTCCGGATTCTAACATACTAGAATATGGTGTTTACTACATCTTTCTAAACTTACATCAACGCTCTGACATCTTTGCTGATCAGCAATCGATGGATGTATTTTCTCAAAATGAATTTTGAATTTCGTTTTTCGTCACATTTATGCCATAGTGTGGCTAATTTGTGACAAGCCAGTTGTAAGTGGTGGAGGAACCCGTAGTACCTGGCGAAAACTACTGCCTAACCCCAAGTCACTGGCAACTTTCTCACATGCCCAGGCCTCTCAATATGAAAGATGAGTTTTTGAAATATGGTGTAATGTACGTCACATTGGCCTTCGATGTGGTTTCTAGAGGAATGTCTGCGCGATTATAGTGAGCTACGCTGAAATCCACACATTTCAGTGTCACTTGTATCTGCCCTTGTAGTATAGTGAGCTATGCTGAAATACACACATTTCAGTGTCACTTGTATCTGTCCCTGTAGTATAGTGAGCTACGCTGAAATACACACATTTCAGTGTCATTTGTTTATGTTCCTGTAGTATAGTGAGCTATGCTGAAATACATTCATCTCAGTGTCACTTGTTCAAGCCTCTGTAGTATAGTGAGCTATGCTGAAATACACACATTTCAGTGTCACTTGTATCTGCCCCTGTAGTATAGTGAGCTATGCTGAAATACACACATTTCAGTGTCACTTGTATCTGCCCCTGTAGTATAGGGAGCTATGCTGAAATATACACATTTCAGTGTCACTTGTATCTGTCCCTGTAGTATAGTGAGCTATGCTGAAATACACACATTTCTGTGTCACTTGTATCTGTCCCTGTAGTATAGTGAGCTAAGCTGAAATACACACATTTCAGTGTCACTTGTATCTATCCCTGTAGTATAGTGAGCTATGCTGAAATACACACATTTCAGTGTCACTTGTATCTGTCCCTGTAGTATAGTGAGCTATGCTGAAATACAGACATTTCAGTGTCACTTGTATCTATCCCTGTAGTATAGTGAGCTATGCTGAAATACACACATTTCAGTGTCACTTGTATCTGTCCCTGTAGTATAGTGAGCTATGCTGAACTGAAATACACACATTTCAGTGTCACTTGTATCTATCCCTGTAGTATAGTGAGCTATGCTGAAATACACACATTTCAGTGTCACTTGTATCTGTCCCTGTAGTATAGTGAGCTATGCTGAAATACACACATTTCAGTGTCACTTGTATCTGCCCTTGTAGTATAGTGAGCTATGCTGAAATACACACATTTCAGTGTCACGTGTATCTGTCCCTGTAGTATAGTGAGCTATGCTGAAATACACACATTTCAGTGTCACTTGTATCTGCCCTTGTAGTATAGTGAACTATGCTGAAATACACACATTTCAGTTTCACTTGTATCTGTCCCTGTAGTATAGTGAGCTATGCTGAAATACACACATTTCAGTATCACTTGTATCTGCCCTTGTAGTATAGTGAGCTATGCTGAAATACATACATTTCAGTGTTATGTCGTAGGTGTTCCAAGGTGTAAATACGACAAGTTCGGATCTTGGTTAAGAATTTTTTGTTCCAACTCCAAATTGCTCCAACTCCAACACATTTCAGTTTCACTTGTTTCTGTCCCTGAAGTGCAGTGAGCTATGCTGAAATACACACATTTCAGTGTTACTTGTTTTTGCCAGTGAAGTACAGTGAGCGATCCTGAATTTAATATACGCATTTCGGAGTGGCTTGTTTCTGCCCAAGTAGTGCAGTGAGCTATCCTAAGATAAACAACGGGAACACTTACTTTCACCTGTCAGCTAACTTGGGGCCTGATTTTGAAACAGTCAATTCGTACAACAGGATGAAACATTACAGCCAAACAGAAATATGTCTAAGTTTCGTTAGTCCCGCAAGAAAAGCTTCGTGAAACTCGACAAAGGTACCATTGTTTAGGTTGACGCGAACGATCGAACTGGTAGCAAGACTGCACTTAAGATATAAAGCTAGTTCTAGGTGTATTAACCCTTCCAATGCTAAGGCTACTTTTGTCCAAAGCACAAGGATGCAAAGATTTTTGAAAACCATCTAAACCCTGTCATGTTGGTATTCATTGGGTAGCTCTCACTGAGTCCTCTCAGATGAGTACCCATATGCCAGGGTTTCAGTAATATTTCAGCTTTTTTTGCATCATTTTGTATTGGTAAAATTAGCCTCCAGCAGCATAAGGGTTACCGGGTAAGCACAATCTAAAACTAAAACCATCTAAACCCTGTCATGTTGGTATTCATTGGGTAGCTCTCACTGAGTACTCTCAGATGAGTACCCACATGCCAGGGTTTCAGTAATATTTCAGCTTTTTTTTAATCATTTTGTATTGGCCAAATTAGCCTCCGGCAGCATAAGGGTTACCGGGTAAGCACCATTCTTGGCATGCGCGGTGTGCACTATTTGTCACGATCGCTTTGAAATGTTCAGAGAGCTGAATACCGACTCATTTATCCAAAAACAAGGTGAACACAGCGATTCACCTAAATGCAGGCTACGGTATAGTAACACTGACCTTGGGGCACAACTTCTAGAGTTATCAAGTGTTTGCCCTATTACTCAAGGTGAATCTCCATAAGGTGGCTCTCCACTAAAGTCCAATCCTTGTCGAATCAGGTCAACGAATTAATTTACTTGGCGTGAACGCGGTTTCATTCGTCTTGTTACATCGGTTAGGACAACATACAGCACAGACATGTAATTTCTGCACCAGTCGACCGGGCGTCTACCAGTTCCTGGTTGTAAGGAATACCCAATGAATACTATGTCAGCAAAATAAGCCAAACACATCAATAACCCACGTAGCTCGCGAATCAAACCTATGTTCAATTTTGAGGTCAGGGACCTCTGGTCACATCCATGCCCAGGAAACTGTGTGGCAATCGGGCGTATAGTCGTGTGTTGTGCCCGGCTGCACAGTCATTTAGTTCAGGAATTAAATATCGGCACTGTATCAAAGCCATTAGTGAGCCAGCATCGACTCCGACCAAATCTTTTCTAGAGGTAATGTCCACAAGATATTGTGGTCTTTTCGCCCATAAGAATGACAATAACAATGCCTGTCTCTAATCTGAAACAAAATAAGTCAGCATATCACTCCAAACCTGTTGCGTATCTTTTCACTTAAAACTTTTATTTAGACTTTTTGTCAAGTATACTGAGTTTAGGCCATAGGTCGGAAGCATAGAATTTTCGAATGTTAGGTAATATTTTACACGCAAATAAATAAAAGTTGAGTCACGTATTGTTTATTAGGCAAGTCTGCAGTGTTCTTTTTTATATTTGATGGCTGATTAGACCTTGTTTGCAGCTCTTGTTGTACATGACCTATTGTATAGTTAATCTGAAGTAGATTGAGGTTAAATACGAAACAGCCACCTTAATTGTGTTACATGGGTTAAATCTAGGACCGCCTATCACGCTCTTGAACATATGCAGAGACAGGAGCGAACATGTGGCCTCACAATCTGTGTACGTGACAATGACAAGTCTATCTTTGCCAGTTCATATTTTTAAGAAAACTAACCGTATGATTCCCGAGCTCAGGATTTAATATCAGCAAAGTGAATCCACAACCAAGCAAAGCATGGAGCGCGGATGTTTTGCTGCGAGGCCAGTGGATGGTTTGAGGGGTTGGATCGTCACTGCCGCCTGTTTCTGTAGTCGGTTTATCCTGATAGGGGTATCGCTTACGACGGGGATATACTATGTGGTCTTCCTGCGAGAGTTTAAGGAAGTTCGAGGAAAAACAGCCATCGTCTCGTCGCTGATGTTTGGCGTGATGGGCGCCCTAGGTAAGTATCTAACAACCCGGCATCTACATCGTATTATTGTACCTCACGTGAAGATTCTTGATTCTGGTTGGTCAAGGGTCATAGATTAACCGTCATGTCATTTTCACTCCTTAGCGACAGGCTGTCGTCCTGAACAGCATGGGCTATTCAATTGAATAACCCACGCAACAGCATGGGCTATTCAATTGAATAACCCACGCAACAGCATGGGCTATTCAATTGAATAACCTACGCAACAGCATCGGCTATTCAATGGAATAGCTCACGAACACCCACGGAGCTTGCCGACTCATCTACCGGGTGAAACTAGGTCAATATTCAACCGATGATAGCAATCTTTCTACATACAGTACAGATATTTAATTCCTGCACCAGTCAACCGGACGTCTGCCAGTGCCTGGTTGTAGAAACACCCCTGGATAACATGTCAAATAGTGAGCCAAGCACATATATGGCCTATGTAGCTTGCGAACCATAGCTACGTTAAGTTGGGAGGTCAGTCAGAGAACTGTGGTCGCATCCATGCCCAGGAAACTGGTTGCAATCACGCGTGCATCGTGTATTTTGCCCAGGATGCCCACGCATTTAGTGCAGGAACTAAAGGCCGGCACTGTACTATATTGTCATTTTCCCCTTTTTGTGTTTTGTATATTTTTTTGCTATAGTAAAACAAATATGACATCCCTTCGGGGTGCATAACCGGAATGACTTCCCCGAGAAATAATGTCGCCCTTCAGTGACAATTCATTCAAGGGGGAGTCATCCCTGTTGTACACCACACAGGGATGTCATATTTGTATAATGTACGCTCAAATAACTCGTCTGAACATCATTGTCTAATCAAAGGTATGGGGTTATGTTGCAGCATTTTATATATCGGAAGGACCATACAATGTATAGGTGTAGAGCATGTAAACACCCAACCTGCCTGAAAACATAAACATGAAACTTCTGGATAGTGCTAAACAAATAAATATATTGATCAAATAAAGGGAAAATGACAACATCCAAACGTCTTTATTAGACGACCAAAGTATGCAACAGTAAGGTTTTTGAAGTCCAATATGGGTTTATATGTAACCATATCCTGAGTCATACCGCAAAATAAAGTCATATTGTGTTGCCAACTCTATACAATTTATGCCTGAAGTGATCATGCACACTGAAATCACTTACTCGGTCGCCATTGAATCTTTACCCTGTCACTTGACGGCCTACATGACCCAAAACTCGAGTTTACAAATGTCTCATTAATTAAGAGTGTGGTATGCTTCTACACGGTAATATGAATTACTAGTACATGGTTCGTCGATAAAACTAGAATTTTGAATTGTTGTTTATCTTATATTTGCAAAATGGCACACGTGAGAATAAGATTAGTGGTGCCATCTTTTATTGCTACGGCCAGGCACTGGCCAGTATTATTTATGCAGTAAACCAAATGTTGGTTCACGTGAAGCGATCTCTATTGGCGGAAAATGTTCGTTATTGATTCCGCAGTCCGCTTTTGAATATCTTTTAAATTACTCTGATCACAGGGGAATGCCGAAAATAATAAGGTCAGTGTTTGGGCTCACACGGATGAATGTGGTTAAAGTTGAGAACAAAACAAAACCAGCCCTTATTTGAAAGTCAGACGTCTGATGTTGATGGGGCAACAAGCGTCTGCGGCCGATTAAAAAAAGACTTTCCCTTAAATGGTAAATATTGTCAGATCATAGGCGCACCACAGATATAAATCAGTTTATAAGTTATTCCTACTTTTCTTATATGAACAACTTGCCCTGATTTTTCAAAATAAAATAACGACAATTTTGAGATTGCTTTTTGAACACCCAGTTCCAATACGTTTTGCAGCCTGTTCGTGAGACACAAAAATTAGTTGTTATTTTTCAACATGAAATCATCCCATTTAGGCATGTAAACCATTTAGTAATGGTTTACTCCCAACACAAATGCTAATAAGTTGTTCTGACAAGGTTTTGTCTACTGACCTGGCGTAATTTATATCCCACGACCGAACAGATCTCTGCATGGGTTAGTAATTGTCTGATCCACCAGGTGGTCAATCTGACGTCATTGTAGTCAATCAATCACTACTGCATGAGCTAAGTAAGCAAGCGTGGCAATGTACATATTGGACTGAATAAATAGATCTTAAGCCTGGCAGACCAAACGTATAATATCCTTATCATTCCCTTTATTCTTTTAACATAATGGGGCTTCATAAAGAAAGGGTGGTTTACTCCGAATAACCCTAAGGATATTACATGCACCACAGCTTCCGAAGGGGTCTTTGTACCTTGTACCACAGTTGAGTGCCTTCCACATGCTGAGAAAAGCTTGGCAGGGCACTCTTGCTAAATACCCTTGGGTAACACCTTTGGGAAAAGACTTAGAGAACAAAGGCTTGAAAAGTGTGACTTACTAGTATGTCCTATAACCCTATACTTTTCAAGGCCTCTGATTTGTGGAAGGCAAGCAACTGCGGTACAAGTAGTAGATAAACCATGTTTGTAAGGAGTTGATGCCACACAATCACGAGTCTATTGTTCGAGGCGTTAGCCGAGAACAATAGACGAGTGGTAGGTGGCATCAACTCCGAGCAAACATGGTTTAACTGACTTATTCCATGGGTGGATGCCTTTAGACAATCATAATCCGAGAAACAAAGCCTGCATCAATCAAGCAGCTATTGTGCAACATGTCAGAGCCCTGTAAACAACTTGTGCTTCCCACTTTTCAACCTGGATCCTGTCATTCACCTGCTGGCACAGGTATTAGTAGCACTAGTTATTGGAGATGATGAACATTAGGATGTATGGCCACATGACTCTCATTCAACAAGGGGGGATATGTAAGTGAGTACATTACTTATTTGCCATTATAGATCCCCTTCCCTACAAGTTAGTAATACTTTCCAACTACTGCCCCTGTTTTGTACATGCACTTGCAAGTTTAATACCTAAATCTCCCCTGAAAGTCAATGGAGGAAAATCCTTAAAAGCCTCTATTCTGAAATTCAATCTATAAGGGAAAAGTTAATAAGTCAGCTTAGATGAATTCACAATCCATGTGCCCGTTTGCAAAAAAAAAATTAAATCTCTTGCTAGAATTTCATTTGAGTGGCCAAATTTGAATTAGTACAACTCTCTTCCATAAAAAAATCAAATATGTAGTTGAACTTATCTGCCCAATGGAATACATGTAAAAGGCATGGATTGCTGACAAATGTTCTGAACGTTTTGATGTTTTAATATCTCTACATGTCAAAGTGTATAAACCACACTTATGTTCTGTCCAGTGGATATTTGTTGCCATTGGTTCCCCATTTGTCTCTGATGAGAACAAAGGGAATCGCTTGTTTGTGCACCTCATGATTTATCTGCTGACCACAAGCCCAGACCACAAGACCTGAGCAGCTTATGTGAAATAACCACTCACTTTCGAGGCTTCTGATTGGCTGATGGCACCAACCCATGGTATAAGCACCTTTAACTCCCATGATATAGTGAAACAGCTATCCTCGAAGTCGTAGGAGCATATGCATATAGACTTGATTGGCTTGAATGCTACCCTGGCTGATGATGATGGTGATGATGATGATGATGATAATAATAATGATAATAATAATAATGATGAAAATGCTAATAATAATACTAATAACAATAATAACTAGTAATAATAATGATAAAAATTATGATAATAACAATAATAATAAAGTTGATGATGATGACTATGATGACAATAACAACAAAACAGCAGCATGAGCAACATAATAAGAATTAGAATAAGCATAAAAACAATAGGAACACATTATTATATCATGGTCGTTTCAATACTTTGGATAGAATTCATTCTGAAAACCTGCATTAAAATTTTCTTCTGGTTTTCTAGGTCCAGTATCTGGAATGCTGGTTCATCGTTTTGGTCATCGTGCTACAGTCATGGCCGGAGGCCTGCTCACCTGTATAGGTCTGGTGCTCTCTTCCTTTGCTACAGATGTCAATTTCCTCATCGGCTCCTTTGGCCTCTTCACAGGTAAGTTCAACTGGCTAGTCACGAATTAGCCACAATTGGCATACATGTGACGAAAAACAAAATTCCAAATTCCAAATTCCAAATTCACAGGTAAGTTAGCGAGAGCCAACTGATCTCCAATGGAAGTCAAGACCTGTGTCCTGTCCAAACAATTTTTTTTGTCTTTCTATTTTTTTATTTTATTTTTTTATTTTTTTAAATTTTTTTATTTATTTTTTATTATTCTTTTTTTAATTTTTATTTTTTTATTTTTTTATTATTATTTTTTTATTTTTTTACATTTTGATGCAATCAACCACTTGTTGTGCATCTGGTTTTTATTCAAGTATGTACAAACATGTATAGGAAAAAACTTTTTATATAATATGTGACAGGTCCAAACAAAATGTTAACTGAGCCACTGAATTCGTGCATTGACATGGGTGATTCATGACTAGCCAAGTGTAACAGGTGGAGAAAACCAAAATGCCTGGCAAAAAACAACGGCGTAAAACCTAAAGTCAATGGCAACTTTCTCACATGTCCTGGGTGGGATTCGAACCCAGTCAGTGGTAAGAGACAGCTAGCAGTCAGTGGCAATCCCGTTTCGGCCGACTGCACAAAGAATATTACGTCAAGTGTTTGTCTTCATCAAACAATGCAGTGCAGTGCAGTCTTAATGGGAAAAGAGTAGTGTTTAAGTGTATGGGTAGTCACACCTATATCATGATTGTATTTTGTAGTAGATATGGTGGTTAAGCTTGGTTCAATGACAGTTTAAGAAATAGAGGGTCAATCACGAATGGGTGGAAAGAGAAGGTATCTTGCACAAATAAGACATTTTGTATCTTGGGATGAGGCTTGCCGAGTTCCAAGACACCAAATCACTCATGAGTGCGAGATTCCTTCTCTTTCCATCCACGAGTTGTTGAACCTGTTTCTTCCACGACAAGAAGGAGGGATGCCCACGTTTTACCGTGAAGTTAGCTAGCTAAACTAAGTCAGCCAAAAGCTGCATATGCACTAGTTCAACAATGGTCATACGCTTGTGTTGTGACGTGCTCAGTTTGTTTTCCCTAGAAACTGGCGCCAAATCACGTACGTGACGCTTGTTTAAGTCCGCGCGCGCCATTGTTAGGTCTACTATTGGTGCAGCAGAAAAATCCCGGTATTTACCAGGTCCAAATTTGATGCTTTAAAAAGCACCTTTCAAAGCATGTTCATCGTTTATCTTTGGTATCAACCTATAGGAAAACACACAAATATTATGGCACATACTTTGGCAATCAGTTTCATGAATGTTTATTCTGATTTTAACAGGTTTTAGCATAGCCAACGCATTATCCTAAACAATAAACTATAGTCTGTCTGACTCGAGTTTGGCAATCACTTTTGCCACTTTTTTGTGACAAAACATTCGTGTTTTCCATCCAAACTTGGCAAACATGTTAGGAGCACTACCCCGTGTATGTATAAACATATTTTTTGTCTCAACTCCGCAAAATGTTGATTTTGCTCATTAGGTCCCATTGTAAAATGTGTCCATTGCCAACAATACAATCTCGCGTGTTTGTATTGTTCGCAACAGACAAACACGCGAGATCGTAGTGTCGGCAATGTGCACATTTTACAATAGAAACTAATGAGCAAAATCAACATTTTGCGGAGCTGAGACAAAAAGTATGTTTGTACATACACGTAGTAGTGCTCCAAAGAAGTTCGCCAAGTTTGGATGGCAAACTCGAACGTTTTGTCACAAAAAAGTGGGAAAAGTGATTGCCAAACTCGAGTCAGACAGACTATAACGTGTTAAAAGATAAAACATATATTCTTGGGTTATCCGCACATACTAAAGGCCTTGTGAGTGGGAGACATAGAGGTTCCATCACGAACATATCTAAGTGATGGAACCTGTTTCTCCCACGATAAAAAGGAGAAATTTACACGTTTTACCGTGAAGTTAGATAGCTAAACTAGGTCAGCCAAAGGCAACCTGTGCACTAGTTCAACAATGGTAATACGCGTTTGTTGTGACGTGCAGTTTGTTTTCCTTAGAAGCTGGCACCAGATCACGTACGTGACGCTTGTTCAAATCCACGCGCGCTATTGTTAGGTCTACCTTTCACCCCGCAGTAGTGACCCCTTGATTGAAATTGAGGGATCTGATTGGACAATTATACTAGTTTGATCTTTAATCCCATTGAAGACAACCCATTGAGGACAACTTATCCTTAACTGTAAAACACACCTCAGAGTGGGAGAAAACACGTTCAACTACATATTTCTAATAGTAGCAACATCCATTATATTCTGTAAAGTATCTATACCATGTCATAATTATACTATTCAATACTTTCATATCTTAGTAGTATTAACATGCAACATATCATTGCAAAATACCAATATTATCTCACATGTGTACATTTCTGTGCTTAGACATATTCTTACAATGTATATAACCATTATGATTGCATATGACTATATTGACATCATATATTTGTAAAAAAATGTTTCTGAAACCAAGTAAATGTTTTCATAATCACTGGGGATAACATATTTCTTGTTTAATGTGGCGAATCACTTTTGTTGAACATGGTCTACAGGAATGCGCCTTGACCCAAATCTTTTTACAATAAATTATATCTATCTGTTCATGTTCGATATTATATTCAGAATTGTAGGGCCATGCGTTTGCTTTATTTGTAAATAAGTTCAACAAGTGCTGCTTGTGCACCCAAAGCGGGCACTATAGACAAAGTGCTTAGTGTAAATTCACATGTCACGTCTTCGTACGGGTAGGAACATGTAAAGATGGTGTAACACTGATTACCTGTAATGTTATATTCTAAACAATATTGATATCAACAGTCTTATACGGATGCAACATTTGGATACTTGACAATGATAGGCTCAATATGATTGAGAGAGAGAGTTTACCCCAACATTCGGAATTCTTGTAGTTATAATGCACTTGGATGGATGTGCTTGGATCACATTATTCAGATTAGAAAATTAAAGTTCATTGGAACAGATATGGTTTGGGGAAAA